>VZSE01001564.1:851160-984973 GCA_013398275.1 Promerops cafer | reverse complement strand
GAGCGCGCAGCGCTGCGGGGAGCGCCGAGCCGGGGCCACAGCAGGGCAGCTGGCCGCGATGGAATAGGTTTATATAGAATTATAAATATCTGTATCTTTATATATAATGTATGTCACCCCGAGGAAAGGAGTAGGGAACGGATGCTCCAAGCGCAGGGATGCGAGGCGGGTGGGCAGCTCCCGGTTGCCGGCTGTTCCGCGGGGGCGCAGCCGCTGCCCGGAGAGTACCCAGCGCTGCGTGGCCTCCCGCAGCCCCAGCCCGGCCCGGCACCGCGGGACGCCCCCGCAGGTAAGGGCGCGGGGCTGCGCCCGCTGCCGCTCCTCCAACTTCAGCGACGGGGGGCGGCGCGGGGGCACCGCGCAGAAGCGGGACGTGGAGGGAATGCCCCTTCCTCCTTCCACACGCTCGAGCCCGGGACATGATCCGTGTTTGACGAGCGAAATGGAAATGCGAGGTTTTTATCCCCGCGCTGGGGACGAGGTGGTGGGGAAAGAAAGTGGTACAGCAGAACCTTTTCTTGTTTTGTTTTGTTCTAGCTTTCAATGAAATCTAATTCATAAATTGGACATGCTCAGGCTCAGAAGACTAATTCATCCCCTAAAACAAACGCATCAGTGATTGCAGGCACCCAAACGTGACAAGCGTCTCAATATACCGAGGATCCAGAGAAAACAAATTCATTCAGGAGCCCGAAACGTAATTAAAACTACTGCCAAGAAAATGAGTTGAGAGCAGGATGTTACCAAGATTATTAAGTTGCTGCGGGGCTGAGGCACGGACCGCTATAGTGATACATACAGATAATGTCAGTCTTTGGATAACGGGAGGAAGAGCGATTCCTGGAGGTCGCCGTCTTGCAAGCGCAAGCCTGGTAACAGCGCGCCGTGGACGCATCCTGCTCCCGAGGTGGCACCGGCGAGCCCGGGGGCTCGGCGGGGAAGGAGCGAGCGAGCCCCCGCCGCCTGCTGAGCCCCGGCAGAGTGGCCGCAAAGGGGCCTGCGGCGCCCGTACCCCTGGCACTGGCTACAGCATCCCTGTCATGTGTATCCAGCACAGTTTTTATGACCATCACCTGTACGTGCGCTAGTAAATGCTCCTGATGCTGAGCAATACTTGCTTGCAGGAGCGACTGCTGCAATGTATTTATTCAATGTAGAAAGCATTTTTTTCATGCAGAGCACAGTACGGCAAGAACTGCTCAATGCTAAGGAGTAGGAAATATAGATAAGGGGGCTGGAGGGGCAGAAGGGAGAGGGAACACACAGTATAGATGGAGCAGAGTGAAAAGGAAGGAAGCTGAAATGGAAATGATATGAACAAGAATCCCTGTTGATCCACATGCATCAACAACCTCCTATTCAGCAGTAGTTACAAGCACAGCATTTGAACAGGGAAGAGCAGGGGGTAAATAAAACAAGATATGCTTTTTAAAAATAAATCACTTGTTAACTACTCCTACTTACAGTCCTTGCCTTAAATATGCAATTTCACACTGATCAATGCCAAATGATATATACTATACTCTGCTTTTCACGTAATAAAAACACTTAATCCAGATAATTGGCTTCTGGGACAGAGATCAATAGAAATGTTCCTTATTTGACTACGTTAGCAAGTCAAAATTAATTCTAATTTACATTTGCTTCAAATCAATATGCACTTAGTGACTTACACAGGCTCTTTAAAAAGTTAAGCACCTATATTGACCAGAGTCATATATATGTCAGTAACAAGTACATGTGTGGGAATTAGAGAGGGGGAAAGTGTTACTGCAGAACCAACTCTCTGACTTTCATGGAGGAAAGGAAGCTAAATTTATTTGTGTTTGAGAAGTGCTTTGGCGTCCTAGCCTAAAACTTGTAGAAATATGCAGCTATTAATCCCACAATTTATGCAGGCACCCAAACACTAGTCAGTTGCACTCCAAGCACTTGGGAGCAGGCTTGCCTCCTACTTTAGTTTGTACAGTGAGGTCTTGACCTCAGCTGGGATGCCTCTGGATGCTATTTTAGTAATAGAAAAATAGTAATATAAAATATTAAAACTCTAAACCCAGTGAATTGGACAAGTTACAAAATTTCCTGTGAAATCCAAGAGCAAATGCTCTGAATGCAAAAAAAGATCCAGTCCTAGCCAAGGGAGGGAGAAGGGAAAAGTCAAGAGACAAGAACACAGTAAAACAGACTAACTGAAATAGGCCCCAAAAACAGACAGAAGGCTACAGTCAGAAGACAAAAACAAACCAGAGAAATGCACAGAAGAAATCTCAAATCCTATAAAATCTGACAGGTAACATGCAAAGTTTAATGAGACCTAAACGGATCCACCATAGCAAAGAGGACTGCAGCTTCAGTAGCATCTCTGCAAGATGAAAAGTTGCCATATCAAAACTTCATTGTGTCTGGTTTTAATTCAGGTTGCATTACCTTTTCTTGCACATTATTTGCTTTTTTTTTTTCATTTTTCCTCTCCTTCCGCTCTTTTTTTTTCTAAACAAAAAAACCCCAACAACTTTGGCTTGGATTATGTTTTTCATAACAATTACTACTTCTCCTATGATTTCCCTGCCTTCCAAACAAGCTATCAATGCTACATTTCTAAGCCCAGTACAAATGAGAGCTCTCCTTTCAGCCCTGCCATTCCTCGTTTGCAATCAGGGGAGCACTGATACTTTGCAGTGGGTGTACATTGTTTAGGTGCAGCAATCAGCACTAAAAGGCCAATCCCTTTGCCAACATTTTGCATATTAAGAATGTTCCAAGCCGCTGTGATATTCCATCATTATCGTGTAGGGGACAACTCACGACATGTTATTCCACTAGGTACCACTGGATTTATAGTGCCCATGGAAGAATGACATCTCAATAGAAATATGCAAGGTATAAACCCAACTCAAGTGACAGCCACGTAGCCACAGTTCTACTCTGTGGCAACAGATGCGATTCTGTGCACGTCTCAGCTCTTACCACCTTTGCAAACCACTGTGGTGATTTTGAGCTGACCTATCACAAGTTACAGCTGTGCTCATTTCTGTTGTCTGAATGGACATAGTATCAAACCTGTACCAAATGGGTTTTGCTACGACAAGAGAACGGCTGGATTAACGCTCCAAAAACTGCATTGCAATTACAAACATAGAACATCCTAGAAAGGTGAACTGAAAGGCTTGTGCAGTGCCACACTCAGAGCCTTGTGCCCAGGGCTCTGTCCCTCTGTGCTGCCATAACATGAATGAAGCACATTTTGAAAGACATCATCAGAACCATGGCTGCAGGATATGCCTGGGTCTGGAGAGCACCTCACATTTACAAAACTGCTTCATACACAGGAGCTCTGCAAGACCGTAACACTGTGACTTTTATCATAGCCTATGTTCAGAAAAAAATGTAAGGCTTTAAGATTCAGCATTTCTTGAGTCTTCTCCCAAGTTTCACCCATTTACTATAGCTAAACTGAGGCTTCCCCACATAAAATCATGTATTTATCTATTTGTGTACATGCAGCAATGATTTATTCCTTCTGAAAGCAAATGGAACTGTATCAGTTAAACAGGTGTAAAGATGCAGCTAATACTGAGGCTTCTCCACATAAACTGAGGCTTCCCCACATAAAATCGTGTATTTATCTATTTGTGTACATGTAGCAATGATTTATTCCTTCTGAAAGCAAATGGAACTGTATCAGTTAAACAGGTGTAAAGATGCAGCTAATACCTCCAGTTGTTAGCTGCTCATTCTACAGAGTTGGAAGAATGAAAACAAAAAACCCAAAATATCCTAATACACATGGTAACAATCTCCCTTCCTTCCCCGATAGCCAAGAGCTCTACTGTTAACACACCTACAAAAAAGTAAAATTTCTTATTCTAAAATGCCATGAAATTCAACAGCTGTGCTTCTCTTCAGAAACAGTAATGCAAAACCTCAAGCCTAACTTAATTCCAAAGTTTGTGGATGCTTATGCTTAAAAATTCATTTTGTCATTCTCCTGTGGTGACAGCCTGAGGTTTCAGTTGCTTTATTGAATCTTCCTTTAGCTTATTTAAACTAACTTTTCTCTTTTCATGGTTGATAGCATAGTATGATAATCTTGCAGGAGTAAATGGACTAGAGTCTGCAAGAAGAAGCTGCTGAATTATAGAGTTCTTTGCAGGACAGTTGACATTCTTGATTAATTTGTTGTGTGCCTACTAACAAGCTGAAACTTTGCTACAGTCAACACTTTATTTGGATTGACATGCCTTTTAAGATGCCATAAAGAAGGCAAGCACTGTTATTTCCATATTTTTTACCTGATTTAATTCAGCAGAGTACACACACAGCGTAGATGTGATTTAATTTGTACTTATGTTTGGTTAATTTCAACCCTTCAATATCTATTGCATCTTGATAAGATTCATACATACTTCCCTACTGCTCTCTTTCAACTGTGACTTTTCACACCCAATTTTTCTTTAATGGGCATTTTCTTTACAATAGACAAGGGTCTCAATAGGCCTTTCCAGCCTCTCACATTTTTATAGTTGCATAAATGCACTCTTAATGTAGTGCAAGGCAAGTTGTATCAGTGTTGGTAAATGTAATCTCTATCTTGGCATTTGTATTTAATTAACACTTTGATTCAGAAGAAAAGGAATCTCTTTATTCACAACATTTTAATATCACCAATACGTGTTTCATTGAGAACTCTAACACACAGTTGACCAAAGAATCCTTTGTTATTACTGTAAGGGAGGGGAGTGTAACTCACAGTTACAAGAAAACACCTTTCTCCTTAATTTCTAAGCAAGCCCTTGTCATTATATCCCCTGCACACTAACTGGAAAAGGCTAAACTCTGTAAGTTTGTTTTCCTGAGCAGAGATCCTTCCTTTTTACTAAAAAAAAAAAAAGAAGGAAGCGAAGTAGGTATGGTTGCCACCTTTGTTACAGTACAGTTGTGTAAGAATGCAGGTTCTCCAGGTAAAAGTGTTTGTCAATTGTTCCTAATTTAATAGTAGCCATATCAAGATAATCTCTGAACTAACTTCACTGGCATTCATCTGAGGGAAAAAAACAATTTACAAGATTCTCCAATATAAAACCATCTCCAGGGGAACTCCATTCAAAAACATCTTGCATGCCTCACTGATCCATCCACATAGTACACACAGTCCAGTCTCATGAGCTGTTCAATGAGCTGCCTATTACAGATAATGAGACATTGCTAGGACAGCTGTCCTCTGCCATCACAGCAACCCAAAGAGACAGACACATCCCAAAAGGAAAATCACAACAGGAAAAGCTCCAGATGTCATTCCTTGTGCAGCCTCCATAAATACATACTGACCAATCTCACAGGTAGTAACAGGCCAAGAATGACACCTATGTTTTACAGATACTTCACTGTGAATACATATCCCAGTACTTCCACTATTATAAAACTTCCCAACATCTGACCATAAAAACACATCCTTGCTTTGTTAGAGCCAATTGAAGCTGCAGGGTGGTTATGCCAGACAAAGGAAAAAGAAAGCCACTAGAATTTAACCTGCAGTTCACCTCAGCTGGGTGAAGACTCCAGAAAAGTCCCATTGCTGCTACTTCTCACTTTACCCATCTAGACAGTAACAAAACCAGTAAAGCAGATGCTGCTGCATGGTGAAGCAGAGAACCAGAAGTCTGAAAACATACATTTAAAAAGTTCTGCCCTCCAGCCAAGACCCAGTAACTGATCTTGTGTTTGTTCCTGCTTCACTGCAAACTCCACCAAGAAGTGATGTAAGCAGAAATATTTTGCTACAAGCCAGAAACTTGAATGCTGCCCTTTCTGCATCTCAGGCAAAGAATAGAGACCTTTTCAACTGCACTAATTCAATCCTTTGCCATCACTAAATACTGATGCAGTTTGTGTGTGCAGAGTCCTCTGAAAGCCTCACAATGGAAAGTACTCTAAGGGAAAAGTAATTTTACCTTAAAAAAATTCCTGAACTTTCTCAGCAGTCCATTCTAAACCATATTATGTTTAATGACTGTCTCACAATGGGCCATTTCTACCAGTAGGTAAGGCCTCTCTTTTGTCTTGCAATGGTCTGTCATGGTGTTGGTGGCTTGGGTTTTTTTGTTTGGGGTGGGGTTTGTTTGTTTGTTTCCCAATGTGTTTCTGCAACCATTAGTACAAACGAGGTACAGAACTGGCCTTCTCAGTGACCCCATTAGCATTAATGGCAGTCACACACAGAATACATTCTCCCAGGGATCTGTGTGCTCTTTGGGAAAAGATTCCCTGTAATGGAGTTCATAATTCATACTCATGTTTCCAGGAAGGGTTGAAATGAAGATTTTTTTAGCAGAAACACCAGCTTCTCATTGCATGCCTGACTTAAAAAATTATTCTACCAAAGCCTTTGCTTGTTGTATTTTTGTTGTATTTTTTGTCCCTTAGAGGAAATTTAAAAAATCAAGCCAAACAGTAGGGTAAAGTGTCATGGTATATCTTAAATTTCATACCCAAAGAAGGGGATACTTTTTTAAAGGCAGTGCAGTCCAGCCACTGGAGCAGGGGGGGCATGATTCCTGGGCTCCATTCCCACCACAGTCACAGCTTCATTTCATGACTAATTGAGTGGACTGTTGCATGAACATTGTATTCAGTTCTTAATTTAAGGGTGAACAAGAACATCAAGTTCCTTTCCTCAGTTCCTGTACCCAGTCAGCTGTCCTACTTCTCTAGGAGGTATAGGGGAAACACAGTAGGTTTATTTTTGGCAGGTCAAACAAGTAATTTTAACTAATTTCAAGTCTGTAGATCCTACAGAGATTATGGGGGAAATTGTCTTATTTTAAATAATTTCAAACAGAAAATGCTCTTTATGGTACTTGAGACCAACCCATTCCACTTAACTGAGTCTGGATGCAAATTTTCAGTATCCAAGCTCCATTGCTGAACTGAGTGACAGGACTACAGATGTCTAATGATTTCTTTTCCTTTAAATTTTTAATCGTGGTGGGGAGGTTTATGTGAAACAGGGGACAATACCTTATATTCAGATGGATATGAAAAGCTCTAGAGACAACCCCACCCAGAGCTACAAGCTGGTTATACTCCCCTCTAAGTTACATTCAAGTAATCTCTTCTATTCTGCTAGAGTAAGCATCTGAACTAGGTCTCCCACATGAGAAAGGGGTGTCCTGATGACTAGGTGTTAGAAAAGGAGCAGGGGAACAATATACACCTCTTTTGAAAAAGAGAAAGGAAAAAAAGTAAAAACAACCTTGAAATATTTCCATATGGCCTGGTGAGAAAGAGGGAGAGAAAAAAAAAAAAGAAAAACACACTGCTTCCTTTCTACTTTTGGCTATAGAAGGTGTTTGTGTGCAAGAACAGCTTTCTAACCCAGGTTTCCCATGTCAAGAAGTTTGTTTATGTCAGGTTGATTTTCTGTTGACATTTTATGCTGCTCCCTAAAAAGAAACTATTTCTATGAGCACACCCAGGTATTCACAACCCTTCCAATGGTTTGAGGCACATAAGCCACATCTTAGTGGTGCCTCATCCCTTCAACACCTCTCCCTTGCCATTCACACAGCCTCAGCTGAAAACGTAAGTGTATCATAGATCTGTTTGCAATAGTCTATAGTGTGGCCAGTGGAAAAAGGAAACACAGGACCACCTGACCTTCCAACATTCCACATAGCACCATTGGGATGTTAGTGCCACAGTGTAGATGTTTAAGCTACAGAAAAAGTACAAATGAGTTCAAGAGCTCCAGAATACTTCAGTTCCTGGTACACAACACCTGACAACACTGGAAACAATGACCTCTCTTTATTGATTCTTATTCAAAGTGAACTTAAAGCTATTACTCCATATACTTGACTCAACAGTTCTGACAAAGAGTATAAAAAAGCCCAAACATTTTTTCCAGTCTTCTGAAAACTTGTAGATATTGCAGTAAAGGGTTTATGAAAAGGGCAGGGAGGATAAAAACCAGGCACCACTTTAAGCATCCAGCACTCCATGAGTCACAGTCCCCGTCACTGCACCCTAATGAAACTTCACTGACCAACAGTTTCTGAACTTCCCACATTATCCAATGTCTTCATAATATCAGTAAATACACTTTTACCTTGTTCCCAGTCCAAACTGTGCTGCACTATACAGCAATATATTTTACTACAGCTACATGCTATCCAGCTGAATGCAAGTCTGCAGTGGAAATAGCTTTGTTTGCTGCAGTGCTGTATTATCACACATGACTAGACCAGGCAACATTGATTCTTAAGCAGTGGCATTGATTACAACTCTTATTTTTAAAATGCTGGCAAGATACAACCCTTAGATAAGCACTTTAAGACCAAATTTGAATTGCATTTCCCACCAGTTCTCTTTTTTTACACGGACTATATAATAGAATTACAAACAATGCTACTGACTTCAACATGTACTGAGGATTTACACCAGTATGGTTTCAGTAGTAGAAGCCTTTAGTACTTCACACTTACACAACTATAATATGCTATAGATTATTGTTTTCAAAATGCAAAACGTTCTTTTTTCTCTTCAATAGCTAAAAAAAGATGCTTGTTTTCCAGAGAGATAAACTTATTAAATTGAATTTGACCTTTCAGAGCATAGTAAGGTAGGGAATTCTGTTCCCTGGAAATATAGGAAGATTCTTCATGTATGGCTCTGAGTCATGCAAGAGTCCACAAGAAAGTAAGCAAAGCACTCTTGGAAGAACACTTTACATTAAATAAATTATGCAGGGTGAGAGGGCAAGGAGAAAAAAGAAACCAACCTCAAACCCAAAATATATCCTTACACCTACATTTTAAATTACATACTTAAGGGTATGCAATCATTACAGAGTTTTCATGCTCTCAAGCAGCCCTCTAGATTTATCAACACTGTATCACTGCTTGACCAGTTTCCATGGGGTAGTTCCTGCCCTATTCCAAACATAACCTTTAAATACCTCTCCAAGATTTCTTTACAGATTGTGCTTTTGTTTTCCCAAGGTGGTAAAAACCTCCTAGCTACTTTACCAGTTTGCCAGCTTAATCCCAGTTTGCAAAGTGGATTTTTTGTAACAATGCACAAGGACTTTTCCACTTCTGGCTTTCTCCTGCAGGAATACAGGGAAGTGCATCAATGCCACCACCTGTGCTGGTCTACCTGCAGATCCACAAAACTTGTTGCCCAAGTAGCTAAACATCCTTTTCCTCACGCAGTACATGGTGAAAACACAAGAGTAGCCCCTCTTTCCCCTTCACACCACAATCTCCTTGTTTCACTCAGGACTTAAAAGCACCAAAATACAAAAACCACAGGTACAGAGTGACCTTTGTGTCATGTGTTACAACAAAGCAAGATTCTGTTTCTGAGCCTTGTTTGGCTATCTCTAAATTGTTGCTAGTCATTTAAGCTTTTGATGGACTTACCATTATGGATAAATTATATTTTACCCTTCTCTGTATTTTGATCAGAGAACTTTGACCTCACCACCTACTTGGGCTTATTAAGACATAGGTTTCCCTCTCAAGCAGCAGATTTAGAGTCAGGATCTAAAGAAATCCAGGAGAAACACTAAGTGAAGATGTATCCATTATTAAATGATTTTACACAGTTCCCATAATTCACCAAGTAAAATGCCTTTAGGAGAGACAGGTGGCATAGCAGCACTTGCCATCCTATTGTTTACTCCAAGCCTCTCTTTCCAGCCTGCATTCATGGATGTCCCATAATTAAGTGCAAACCAGTTAAAATAAATGAATAAAAGCCACAACTGCTCTACCACCTTCTCCTGAGTCAATTGAATTAACCAGGCTTACAGAAAGGGGCTCAGGAGAATCAGCAGCAAATGCAATAGTCCTCATGAACCCCCAAAACCTTTTGCTTTTCATGTAGGACAGTCCACACAATAGANCCCCCAGCATTGGGCAAAATCAAAATTTCCATGCAACAAGAGAAGAAAACTCGAGTGGCCTGGCATCACCACAGTGAAATTGTCACCTCTGCACAGGTTCCATGTTTCACTGCCAGGGGTCCTTTCCTCACCCAGCAGAATGCAGCTGCTCTCAGCACTGCTACACCATGGAGAGCAGCTGGACAGTTTTGCTTCAGTCACTCCTCTACCCCTGCCACTCTTGGCACCTACTTGGATTTCTTTTGAAAGCTTGGACTAGCTGCAAACTAGCTACTGATCACCTTTGCCTTACACACATAAAAGAAGCCTCTTAATAAATACATTACAGACACCTCTTAGTGAACTTCATCTCCCTCTAATTCCACACTGAAGAGCTATTAAAGAAAGGAACAATTATAACGAGACATATCCCTGCAAACCCCTGTTTCTTTGTGCACTTTATCCATTCACCGTTATCCATCCTCTCCTCCATTCAGGAATACAAACCTCATAACTTTGTTTTTGTAACCTGACAAGCATATGTAAGTGCTAGGTGGAATACTTGACTCACAAGATAAGGTATCTTTTCCTACTCATGTTTTTCTTTTCAGTCCAGCATGCCCAAGACACTCGATTCAACAAAATTTTGGCAATGCCTGATATATGTTAATAATATAGAATTTTCCTTTTCTCTGTTCAAAGTGAAAGTGGATATGGATGCATGCATTTTGTGTCATAATCTGAGATGAATTTTGCATTATAATCTTGGCTCAGTGCTGTTTTCAGGAGAAGCATTTCTGGCCCCAGAAGCAAAAGCCCTGCATCAGCAACATCATTCCTTTTCTTTTTGCCCACCCATCCACATCACTGCCTGACTACAAAACTACAGGAGCAGTGACAAAAATCTGTCAGGTCCTTCAGAGTCACAGACAATCCACCAGTCATGCACTCATATTTATCTAGATCATTACTAACAAAAACTGCAAGTTCAGAAGTTTCCAGGCTCCAGACCCTGGCTCTGTGGGCTAGCCACAGGACCAATTGCCACTAGATGGAGAACAATCCCTGGATTTGTCTAACAGTGTTAAATAGACAGAAACTGCAACCCACCCTGTTCCCTACTGAGCTTAAGAGAGTGGTTCCTGCGTGCCACCTGCTAACCAGGTACACAGGCACAGCCTGGCAGCACCTGTCCCTCGGTGGCAGCAGCCCATTCAATGCCATCAGTCTTGGGCTCAGTATTTGATTGTGCTTTAACTAATACGGCCCCAGAGGATGTATTTAAAAGCAGAGTGAATGATTTCTTCTATTTAGACTTCTAAATGCTGGAGCGGAAGTTCTCTCTCCACAGTTAGGAGTGAATCATGTGAATTTGTGTGCACAGGATGAAAACACCCTTCTGTTGATGAAGGTGGCAACACAGCAGCTCAAACGATTTTCCATTAGCACACAATCAGACTTTATATTGCTTATAGAGGAGAAACAAATTCAGAATACTGACAGAGTCTAAAAGGGACTCTCGAACACTGGCGGAGAAACAGAAACAAGAGGCAAGCAAATTTCTCATCTTTTGGTTTCTGTAACCTTGAGCTCATCTTACTGCAATGTAGGGGAATAAATCTGAACTGTGCAATTACATATTTGATTTCAAGGCTGAACAATAAAAAAACATTTCAATAACTGAAGTTGTTCTAAGCTGATTCACTGTACAGTTTTACTAAACTAAAGACGGAATAATGCAATGAAAAAAATTGAGTGAACAGTTGCAATTAAACCAATAGGTTCCAAAATCAGACCACTAAATTAATACAGCTACTGATAACTACATCAGCTCACAAGAAGAATAAGCTTTCTAGCTCACAGGAAAAAGAATTAATTGCTTTGGATTAATGCTAGAGAGAGTAGGTTTAAAGGGAGAGTGAACTCCCTCTCAGCACAAGGCCACAGCCAGCACTAGCTTCTCTGTAGTTCACAAACCAACCTGGCAAGCAGCACAGTAGCAGCTCAGGATGCTGTTTCAAATTTCAAGAGACAATAGAGCATAGGTGAGGAAACAAAGCCAAATGGCCAGGAATGGGTCTGACCTCAATCTAAGTAGCTCAGATTTTCACCTCTCCAGCTCTTTTTCATTTTCCCCACCAGTAAAAAGTTTATCAAGAATATCCTTGCAAAAAGCATGGTTGCCTCTAGTACTTTGATAAGGATAGATAAATTAGAACAAAATCCAGCTTTTTGGATTTACTCTAAAAAGACAACAGGAATATAAAATCAATCATTTGTTTATGATTTAATGATCACACACGTAGACAAGGGCAGCAAACTGTTTGATTGCACAAGAACTGAGTGTGTGGGCTCATCCCAGGGATAGCCCAGGCTTTGGACTCCTTTGCCAAGTCCCCGCCCCTGGCTGGATTAACAGAGTCCTCTATGGCCACAGCACAGCCTCTGCCTCGAAGGAGGGACCTGGAGGAGCCAACTCAGCACTCAGGGCAGTGGAGTGGCTGCACCAAAAAACTGTAGCATAAGCTCAACTTCCACCCATAAAAAGCCATTCATGGCCACAGGTCCAAATCACAGCTTTGTGATCATTCTTTATGCATTGTGACCAACAGACAAATAGTCATTAATGAAACTATTGTCAGGCTACCGGTCTCACTCCTCACTAAGACACAGAGGCAGTTTTATTCCTTTCACGACATTATCTGCTGAAAAAAACCACAAAACAATTTTTAAAAATACTTCCTTTTGTATGTTTGCAATAAGTTTTCCTCACAAAAACATATATTTTCTGGAATAAAATATAGAAATATTCCAAATAAGTATGACTCTCTCTGTGTACATATCAATCCCAAAATGTCACAAACCAAAATAAATGCTGGTAAGAACCATGTCCCTTCCTGAGAAAGTCTCAGATGGCCAGTAATCTGGGGAGAGATTAACCTTTGCTAAGGAACCACTAGAAACTGCTGATGCAAAACCAAAACCTCTTCATGGATGTAGCACCAACAAGGCTTTAAATAAGCTGACAGGGCTCTGAATATGCAAGGAAAGGTGGTGTATAAAATAATGAGGGTCCTTTTCAGTGTAATACCTCCTCTGCTCCAAAGCATACTTTTGATTTGCTGATCTATTTTCTTTTAACAAGATGGTTTAGTTCATTACTTCTTACACGACTAAAAGCAGCACATTGCTTTCCTTCTACAGAAGACAGTAAATAACATTAAGGGAGTTATATGAGAGAAGGTAGAGCAATTTTACAACAGAAAGAACCTCATAATCACAGGATACAGGATAATAGTCTTAAGGCACCATCATGATAAAAGGCACAGTTTTTATGTAACACCCTTTTAGATTGATTTTTCTACATTCCAAATGCTCCCATAACCATCTTTTGACATTTCTCCTGCACAGCTGGTTACACCATCCATAAGCAATCTCTGTCTACCTGCCATTATTACTATTTTAAAAGCAATTCCTTTCACTTCATTTCAACTAAGACTTATGCTATACCTAATTGCCAGTTACCACCCTCCCTTCTAGCAAAAGAAAGTCTGGTTTCAAACTATTTGAAATCCATCCATAATGAAAATGACAATATAATCATAATACCGGTGTATACATTACAGGAATATGAACAGCAGAAGACCAAAAAAAGTGGGTGCTACTTGTGTTCTCTCTGTCCCACTTGAAATGTTAACTCACAGATGAGCAGTCTTATGATAATAACATCGGATATATTACGTACAGAACTACCAGCAAGAGGCAGAAAAGGTATTAGTTGCTTGCTTATGATTAATAAAGTAGTTAAAAGAGAACGAATATTATTCTTGCTGGGTGCTCATTATGCATTTGATAATCTCTATTTATAGGACAATGAAGCATGAGGCTTATAAAATGCCATCTGTTGGTTTCTTTTTAATGTATAGGATTTCTGACTCCAGGAGCTGCAGTTCAGCTGTGTTGATAGTGCTACAACATGTAATACTAATGCCTTTGGTTATGAGAATTTGAGCCATTAAACATCAAGAAGCAGGTTGGGTACACATCCTGAATAGTGTAACTCCTATCTTCTTATTCTAATCTATTTAAAAAGCAATTTATACTTTCATGTAATTGATTTCGATCAGTCATTTAAATAGCACAACACATACAAAATTATATATTGCAATGATCCACAAATGTGACAGAAGTGATTTTGTTCTTTGATCTCCACAAGAGAAGGCGTCTCATGAGAGAAGCTCCAAGAGATCTGTAACAACTTCAGGAAAAATAGCAACTACATTTTTATCAAAAAAATTAAACAAAACCGCAGGCAAAAAGGAAAAAAAAGTCTCTTAGAACAGAGAGAGTTATAATCAGATATATCTGCATTAAATTTGTCATTACCTAAAGGATGAATTTTTTTTACATATTAACCATGAAAATAAGGCATTCATAATAAAGGTCTAATATTAGAGTGTATCAGCTCTAGTAAGTTTGACTGTCATTGGCTTCTATTCCTAATTAAGCCATCAAGTGGCCCAATATACAGATCTTAGGTTCCCTTAGAGCATAATCTTCTGGTTTTAATGCAATTAACGAAATAGTGATTGCTTTTTTTGAAGTGGGTCACTGCGTATTCCTATCAGCATAAAGTTGGAGGGGTTTATATCACTGTTTTAATTAGGACTTCTGCCTCCAACAGAACCCACAAACACTCAGCTGTTCACAGGGCAAGCAAACACAGGAAGAAATAGCTAAGCACTGTCAGGGACAATTTATACTTTGGCAGTTTCTTAGAGAGATCAACCTACAATTTCTGTTCCCATTTTCAATTGCTTTCACCTCTGCAGTCTCTGCTGTCGCCCCAGCCTTCACCCCTGCCTTGCCACAGCTCCTCATTGTGTTTCCCCATCAGAGTCTGTCAGATAACTGGAAGCAACAGCTGCCCAGGACAGGAACTGTCGTCTTCGTATTTCTCTACAGCACTTTGACAAAACAGTTTGATGTCTGAACCAACAGGATTATAATGCCTTCCATCCCAGAACACAGGATTTGCTTCTCCCTCAGAGGCCAGAGAAATGGTAGAAATCCCTGCCTTGCTACCAAAAACAAGGTCACTGTGTTAAGCTTAAGACAGGTTGATGTAAATATTTGAGGAGAATTGAAAAATTTTGACAAAAACTTTGCATGTGATTTTTTTTCATACAACAAAAGCAGCATGTGCTGTTTATAGCCTGGACTCATTCAGTCTAAGAAAGGCCATCAAGAACAGCAACAAAACAAACAAAAAATAGAAACAACAACAACAAAAAAAGCTGTTTCATGAAAGGGCACCCAAACAATTTTCAATATGTCTTTTCAGTGATGCACCCAAAAAGCAAACTGGTGTTCTCCTTTCTCTCAGAGACACAGCATACAGTAAGCACAGGAATTTGGCCAGAAGATCAAGACTAAATGCAAATGGATTGTGGGTTTTGGGCTGGGCATGGAGAAGTTCCTATTTGTGTCATATAAAGGAAACATACAGTTTTTCTAGTCAATCCACTGTCAGTGAAGTATTCTTATAAAAGTCCAAGAGTCTTAAACTATTGGCAGACAAGTTTAGCAGATCATAGCAATTCAGTAAACCATATGTCATCACAAATCACAGCAACCTCACTTAGTTCACGAAATGTAACTCAGTAACAAGATGAGGAATAATGAATAATATCAAGAACAGCTGAGATGAGGAACTAAAATGGCACAAATAATTCTAAAATGAAAATTTAAAAATATTCCCTGCAATTAACTTAAAGGGCACTGCTCAAAGTTCGTTCACACTCATATAAATTAATGGTGGTTATCTCAAGTTGCAGCAAATAAATAACCAGTGTACCCATAGGCTGAAATCTCTTTCAAGTAGAACACAAATAGATATTGTTTTCACCACTTTAGGGAATATATAGTCATGATTCATCTTACGCTTCCTAATAATATCTCTTTTCCCCCCTCCTCTCATTTGTTAGGTTAAAGGCTGCTCACATACCATCTACCACAGAGTATTTTAGTAGTAACTACTGGTAAGGTTGTTAGAGCAATGTTACAGGTTATGCAACATTTTTTCATCCCTACGTTTCACTTTGTTCTTTTGCAGTAGACTAGAATCTCTATTTGCTTTGTCTTTAAAAAGTCACAGGATCCCCCCTAAATGGAGCCCTAGAGGATGATAATATCTACTGTGAGCCTGGAGAGACGGGTCTCCAGAGGAATTTTGTGTTACTTTAATTAGATTGTTCTAAAGGTCACCAAGGTGCACACAGATATCAATTAGCCAATACTGAATGGTTCCCATGGAACTGGAAGCTCTAATCAACTTTCAGAAGCCCTGAAATTAAACAGTTTTGAAAGTTGGAGTTTTCGTAATTGATCTGAAGGAAAAGGCAAATAGAAGCTGGTACATTTCCAGAAAGAAAGAGGACCCACATTAGCACCATACAGTGTCCAACTCAAGAGTAGCATGCCCCAAAGATGAAAAGTACAGGACCAGGGAGCTTATTTACAGGGTGTACCTTGAGCCTTGTCGAGTTGAACCAGCGAGGCGAAGAGCACACACAGAGCTCCCTTTGGCTGAAAACCCTGCTCAGGCAGAAACTTGCTGCCTTGATCTCCCCCTCACTCTCTTCAAGGGCTCCCAAAAACAGCAAAGTGGAGCCATCTGGTTAACACACTTCCTTCCCACACATCCTTTTCCCTCAGCCCCTGCACATTACACTTTCGAACCTGCCATCCCTTAGACCTCTCATCTCAAAAAACGTGACTTTGCTGTCAATTCTGCCTTTGATCAGTTGCTCTAAAGAGAAAGGATGCAGGGGTCCAACAGCCCAAGCAGTGCTGACAGCCACTATTGTTTGGCATCTTTAATCATTCCCAAAGACAGTTTCATTATGGGTGTCTACAACTCAATGACCTTTAATACACAAGTCTTTTTTTTCAGGCAAGCAGTATTAATTGCTGATCAAACATATTCAGGTGTATGAAAAGATAATTGAAGCACTTATTTCCAATCCTAAGAAGTGAAAGATGCATATTTTATTTTCAAATTATGAGTGATCATGGTAAAGTGGCTTAAAGAAAGCCCTTACTTATTTGAAAGCTGTAAGTTTTACGAAAAAAAGCCATCCTGAAAACCAGTCCTAATGTGGCCATCACTCACACTTTGTTTTCACAAGTTTAAATCACAGTTGCATTGGGAGACATTTGTTTCTGCTGATACCTTCAGACAGCATGGCAGCCCAAGTCACCGAGTGAGAGAGGGAAACAGGATCACTCGACCAGTTCTTGAAACAGATCTTTTATTTGCAATACACAGTTTAACAACCAAAATACATCGTGCTGTTAGTTACTTTAGGCATCAGCACAAATTGTTTAACAGGTTACGAAGCACAATTTCCATAACAGTGGTCACACAGACCCTACAAAACAGACAGAACCTTTTATATAGCTCTTGGATCTAGACACCATAAGTAGGCTTATTGCCACACCAGGCTTCACTGTGAGACAGTTCACAAAGCACATCAGGGAATTTCTAAATTAATTCCCTAATTTCATATTATGCAGCTGGTGCAAAAAAACTTGCAGAAGAAAATGCAAAAACCTCTCCTAATTAAAAAAAAAGGCAACTGAGTTTTCCAATAGTAAGATAAAATTATATTATATTCTCAAATAACCATTGCTAGTCATAAAGCATATCCAAAAATGGCTCAGTTCCTTATGCACTTAGTTCCAGCAGATTTTCATTTGCCTTTTTTAAACTCTTTAGCAAGTTCAGTGTATACTCTGTTATTCAATGAACATAATTTTTAAAAAAATCTTCAGGCTTCTGGCATGTGTGGCAAACACATGCTTTAAAAAAAAGGCATGACTCTACCCATGCGTGCCATGTGCTGGACTACCTTCTAGGCAGAAAGCTAGAATGGACTCGTTCAGGGAAGCCCAGCAGCAAAGCCTTGCATTCCCCAGGGAAACATTGATCCTGTACTAGGAAATCTGTGGAGTCCTAGACTAACTATAAAAAGGCTTTAGAGTCACAGACCCAGATCTTAGAAACCCAGTGTCTTACAAGAAATTGTCCCTTATTTTCTTTTCCTGCATAAAAATACTATGTAATATAAAGCTATTTACCTCCAGAGGAAGAAAAAATATTAATATATCAGGCTTGTAGTTTAAATGCAACATTTAGAGGCAACACTAACACAAGAATGTTTGGAAGGAAAATTCTGAGTATTTATCCATAAATCCACAACCTAATCTTGTTGGGGTGAGTACTCCCTCTGTAAAGAAATAAATAAGGCAGAATTAATTTTTTAACAGTGACTTTATGAGGTTTATGTGTCCAAAATCTCTATCCAAACAGAGCTTTGAGAGTTTACACCTTGAAGTCCAAACTAGGATTCTTTGAAATTGAATATTCTATATAATCAGATATGTCTCCGTGTAGAGACACACATATCTAAGGTACAGCAATTCAGAACCAACTTTAGATGTTAAACACCTGGAATCCAGCAGTGTTTGCCTCCAGAGTTCTGATTCATCTCTAGTGGTGGCAGATATACAATCAGGACATTTCATAGCTGCCTTTCAAAACCTTATCAGAACCCCACAGTTCAAGAGCCTTAAAATAAATAGTGCATCATCAGCTAAGTATTGAAATAAGCATTTCACCACTACACATCATCAGCCTCATTTCAGTGCAGGGTAGGTCATCAACATTTTGACTCAGCCCAATTTCAGCAGCACTTAATGCAAAAGTGCCACATATCCTAGATTAGTTTCACGTGGAGATTCCTCATCATGAATGACAGGCAGAACCTTGCTAAAGACACTTGGGGCTCAGACAGAGAGATGTCAGTGCTGTTAGGAGAAAGAAAAAAGTGACGTGCAGGAGGAACACCATGGTCATGCACCTTGGCCTGTTCCTAACGCAGAACACTTGGAGTTTTGTGTGACATTCCATAGGACACTTCCTAACACATATGCTGAGTTTAAAATCCTAGGTTGAGTTAGTAATTTAAGCGATAAAGTTTAGTTCTTCTTTAACTCCTAGGTAATGCTGTGTTCTAATATTTTTAGGAGGCCTGGCATTGACAGTAATGCAGTAGTGAGTGAACTTGAAGTCTTTCAGCATCTGTGCATTCTTTCCCCCTTTCTGAAATGGAAATGATGATACCTCTAGTTCTAATCATGTCAATTCTTATTTTAAAAGTGTCTGGCATTAAAAGGACAGATAACTGTTTTTCCTCTAAATTCTTTCCCTTTACTTCTATATTACTTCATTATTACTAGGTTTACAATATAATTGTAATGATTTTTCCAGGCTAGCTTTACCTGTTTCAAGTTAAATCATCATCATTGGTGACCATCCATTTACCTCAAGTGAAATAATTTTCCAATAGCGCTTCTATCTTTAAAAGTTTGTTTTTTCCATTCCCCATTCCCAGAAAGAAGTCATCACCTAACTACACACACAGACACACATTGCATGATCAGGTGAAGTTTAAAGGCAAAAAAATCCACTTTGTTCCAACATATTTTTTGAGGAACATTCTTCAAAGTTCAAAAACCAAACCAAAACAACAAACAGAACAAAGAGGGCTCTGTCCAAAACAGCACCTGAAAGAATATTACCTTTAGTATGAAAGCCTCCACATGACAAAGTTGGCACTCTTTTAGAGCATTTCTATTCAAGCTATTACCAGGCTAACACACGATGAACATGATTGCAGTGGCACTGCATGGCCAGCAGATAGATGAGAAATCTGAGACAGCGCCCTGGCTGCTGTGCTGGCCCTGAGCCTGTTCCAGTTACTGACTCACTAAAATTCAGCGAGGCCTAGGGGCAAAAAACAAAAGTTTAGCACCTTTTCCTTTGAACCTATGTAGTTTCTTTCTAAAGGAGTCCTGAGGACAACTATCAAACTCCTGGCCAGCAGTGACCATCAGCACCTCAGGAAAGACCAGCTGAACACAGTTTTGAAAAGAGCACACTACACAAGCCACCACCAGAGAACAGCAAAATAACCAACCAACATTTCATCTCCTCTCTCAAGGCATATGGTGAAACTGCTCTTAGCATATATATGCCTTCCCTGCACCTGACCCTTGTATTCTAGGTATGGATTTAGAATAATCCAAGGGACATTTTAGCTAATTATCTCTTTCTAGTGATGGATGAGAATCAGATGTCTTGTAATAATGCTGCTATTATTAGCTTGATTGGCTGCCTTTGATACTCTCACAAAAGCATGCAGGTTATCTCTAATCTGATTTATCTTGTCCAGAAAATAAATTGACTTCCTCAGAGTAGAAAGGCCTCAGAGTTGAGTCACCTACACACCTCATCAGGCAGCAATAGGGCCTGTCCTTCAAGTGAGAAATCAAGTTCCAGTAAAGCATCTCACACTCTCAGTTCTTCCCACAGCTGGCAGGAAGGTTGAGGAGAAGTGGGTACAAGCTGAATAAGTTTTTTGTTGTCCAAAACTAAGCATAGTAAACATATTACATTTACTTTTGAAACCAAATATCATGATGAAACTTTTTTTTTAATGCAGTGCCAGTGAAATGGTCTGACCAGATTTATCTGTATCTTTTCCCTCTCCCCTTCCAAAAATACTCCATGATGTCTCATCACACAGATTCAGTTAAGTCAGTCATACATTTTCAGGGTGAGAATTAAAAAGAAAATTTAAAAACAGAGTGAAAGAAAGACTTTGATGCAGTTTAACTTTTCAGAGGTTTCATATTTTCACTTCAGATGATGTTCCTGCCAATTGTCATGGACTTGGCCTTTTTTTTTCCCACTAGAGATTTCATACCACCAGTTTGAGGTGGTTGGAAAGTGACAGGGGGCCTGGGGAGGAAACACAGATGCCAGTGCTTCTTGTGTACTGACACATATCAGCTTTACAGCTATACCCCATCCAAACTGCATGGCTTGCCTTCATACTACAGCCCAGGCCTTGCTGGAACAAAGATGCAGGTGGACAGGAGACAGGCACCTCTCAGGTAAAACTAAGGCAGTCACAGAGCACCGCTAAAAGAGAGAGGTGGCTGTGCTCCTCCAAGAAAAGGGACTGAGTTGCTAAGTTAATTTCAGCAACAGCCTGCTCAGCTTTTCCTACCATCTGTATTTTGAACGCAGACTTTCCCGTTGTTACCTACACTTTCATCACCTCGAGACTGAGGTTGTTACCAACACATCCCAGATGGGACTCCATCTGAGGATTGTGGCATGACTGAAGCAGGGTTAGATACCTCACTGCCATGCGCTGATGTCAGTGCACAGTGACACCTCTGACTGAACTCATCTAGCAGCTGAAGGTGCTGACCAAGAGCTGCACTGCCTTACATGGCAAAAGCCCATCCCTCCAAAGAAATTATTTTAGTCCATCTGCCATGTTCCTACAACTGTGGTGAGCCAAGACAAGCAAGCTGAATACTGCTTCCACAGCCACCACAGGTGTCTGCCCACGTGGACCAGGCATCCTTCAGAACTGGCCTCTTGCCCTAAGGAATTTCTGGATGAATTGCAGAAAACAACAATGCATTAAGGCTTATGACAAACAAAGTTTGCATTTTCCAGAATAATAGGAAGGTAGAAAGGAGTTTAAGTACTTGCTGGTTTCATTTTAAATCTAAAATAAATAAGAATGCCTTAAACTGTGTCCACTGCTAACATCCAATTTAGATGCATGTTAACACATTCTTCTGGGAGTTTTATCAACATATAAACTTCTCAGAAACCCAAATCTGTTCTTTTAAACAGAATTATTTCAAGAAAATCTTATAGCAATGCATCTGGTTCATCTGCTCCCTTCCTAGTAAATACCAAGCCCTTTTTATAAATAGAGACATTTTGGATGGAAGGCTGAGAAGCTACAGTGCAACAGTGCCATCCCCTGTCTGCAAAAGTCATTGTCTCTCTCGGCAAAGCCGAGGACGGAAAGGCTCCACCTGTGCCTGCTCTACCGACACGGAAGGCGACTGGAGAGCAGCAACACGAGAGCCACGTGCTTCGTGGGAACGCTGCTGGGGAATTCCTCCCTAACAGCTCGGTTCTGAAAGAAGTCTCTTTCTAGCTAGTGCCATCGACTTTGTGTCAAAATAAATTGCAAAGCATTACACAAATTATATGTTGAAACTCAGTTCTCATATTATCCAGCATGCAGTCTGGGGGAGGGAAAGCATTTTGCATCTTTTTGTAGTAAGCAAAAAGGAGGAAATTCCCACACCCTTCTACACATCCCTAAAGAAAACCTGTTCATCTATTCCACTGCTTTGCATGTCCACTTGTTTCTACTGTTCATCTGTTACTAAATGTCTACCCAAGCACTGCACCAGCTATAACACCCCACAGCTCAACATTCAGAGCTCAAAACCTGAAAGAAATATTGCAACACAAAGAAGGGGTCCAAAGAAGTTTGGGAGTAAGTGGGCAGAGGTACGTCCAAAGGTACTTCTCTACAGAATTTTGGATGCTGTTGTGTATCCAATTAGCATTTTTCATTTACAGGACAGCTGTAGGGACTTGCATGGACTTAGAGCATGTGCAAGACCCATTTACTCTGAACTTTTCTTTTTTTGTCTCTTCTAGATGCTAACTTTCATCCTCTCCATGGTATCAGGACAAGAACAAGAAACTGAAATTAAGCAACAAGCTGACCATGTCAATAGTTACTCACAGTCACCAATTTCCTGCATTTAGCAGGAAAAAAAAATCAAGCTAATAATTTTTTTCTAGCCTTAGGAACAACTTAAGTGCTGTCTACAACTGTCATCTTCTCTGAAGGCTTTAAAAAAAAAAAATCCCCAAATTCCCCATGCCACACAACTAATGTATTGCACTATTAGTGCCGATTTCTTAAACATCTCTCAGTTGTGTGCAAGTAAAGCCAGAGCCATCTGTACAATCTCCTCCAATCTCTTCTTAGCAAATAAAACTAAACCAGTCCTGCAGACCAAGAGCAGGCTTCCCTTGTAACCAGGGGGAAGTCTTTATCTCTCACCTGCTATCGATCCTCTCCTACAGGTGACAATAGGATTACTTTAAAGAAAAGTTTAATCACAAATGTCAGAGGTTTCCCCTGATTACCCTGTTTCAATCACAGTTCAAACCCATCTTTAAAGCAGCTGCAAACTGATTTGTTGTGTTTTCTCATATCAATTTTATTATGGTGACTTCGACTGAATAGGTCCAGGGAATCAGAGCCTTTTAAATCACTGAAGTCCAAAGTATTGCCTCTTACAATTGGTCTCTTGGGAAGCTGCTACTGCAACCTAACTGCAGATTTTGCAGTTCTTATGTGGCTGCCCTGTGATTCCCTTGCTTCATTGAGATAAATAAATTGTCAGTGACTTTCTACCTTGTTTTTTCTACACCCACATTGTGCCTCCTTCTGGGGACCAGGGATAGGACTTCACTGGGACCTGGTTATCCCTGCCAAGCCAGGTCACACATGGCCTTTTCAGGGCAACAGAAGAAAAGCCTACAAGGAAAAGCAGAAAAGAAGCCTTACCCTTTATTCACTGCTGTCCTGAGAATACTTTCAAGAACCCTCAGCTTTCTTCTTGGTGGTTATGGGTTCTTGTATTAAAATTATCTTCTAGATAATCACCCTGCATCACAGGTTCAGCTTACTATTAATGTTCCAGTTCCAACCTGCAGCTGGTATTAACTCAAAGCTCATAAAGTGACTCCATGGAGGATATGATAAAAATGACAGACACATTGCCTGAAATACTTTATTTCATATTTTCATAAGCCTGAAATGTTTTATTAGAATCCTATCTATATTAGAAGCAGAGTATGATAGCTATCTAATATCTGAGCTTCCACTTCGTTGTGAACAGGTCATTATAATAAAAACTAACTTGCTAGAGCCTTTTCACAAAATAAATTGGGGCACAGGACATGACAGAAAACAAAATAAAATCTAATGTCTGAAGTTAATAGATTGTCAGTGAGCACATAGTAGTTAACTTCATCTTAGACATATCTGGACATCTGTATGTTTTTTGAAGACTGATGTGATCTCTTCCTCATCAAATATTTTGCAATTACCTTGATTTAACTATGTGTAGCTAACAACTGGTTTTAACTGTTGTAAAAGCTCACAGCAGCAAGTGGCTTAGTGGAAGGTCGCAGACAGCAAGATAAGATCAGCCTACCCAAAAAAAGAGAAATCAGTGACCAGTATCACATAAGCAAAAAAACCTAGCTACAGACAAACTGGTATGTCTGAGAATCAGCTATGTGACCTGTCCCAAAGAAACCAGTTCATCAGTTATAATTTAATGAGGAAGTATTGCTATGGGAGTCACCAGGTGGTGCTGTTAAAAATGCACATTTTACTAGAGAAATTATGCCTATTCTTTGAAGAGATACTGTGCTATTAAGCTTTCTCTCTGTTTAGGTGTAATCTTGGAGCAGAATTATGCTAGGAAGAAATAGTCAGTATTTGATTATTTGACCAAATCTCCCAGGAGGCACTTCCTCATGCCATGCTCCTGAGATCCCCTGCTCCTACACTGAATTTATAGGAAGCTTGCTTAATTTATACTAAAAAAATACATAGATTTTGCCACTAACATAGGGAAAACTTACTTAGGCAGCTCCAGGATAAAACTGAAGAACAAGATTAAACCCAAAATATGTCCTGGATCTAAGAGACAGCACATTATTTCCACCAGGTGAACAAAATTATCTGGTTAGTTCTGAGACTTTCCTCTTTGTGTGGTGTTCCCTTATTGAATATGCCTACTTGGTGGTTATTAAACAGAGGAGACACCATTACTTGAGATATAGATAAAAATTTTTACACCTTTCAATGGGTCTTTTTGAGTTCTGACCACAAGCAGCCTAAGCACCATCCTCACTGAAGACAACATAAAACTAAGGCCTACCTGGAGATGCAGCCGTTCTTAGTTCAGTATTGTGAGTTATGGTGTGCCTAAAACAATTACCCTGGCAAAGGCATGGAAGGACTTTATTGCTGTCCAATTAACATACTGCAAAACAACTCTTCCCAAAGCAGCTTATTTTCTTCCTACTCCCTAGGAACATAACCCCATACAACTGGAGTGGTAAAAAAGTGACATCTGGAACCTGGATCAAGAAAATTATTCTTTGGTGTCTTCTGTGGTAAAATTAATATACATGACACCACAAAAAAAAGAAGATTCTAAAGAAGTCCACCATCTTAGCAAACTGGAGAAATGTTTCAGCAGAGAAAGTAAAATGCAGAACAACTTCCAGCAGAAAAGGTAAAATGCAGAACATCTTCCAGCAAATTCCTTGCTATGTATTTATGGCTGCTATTTGAAAACTGAAGAAAAGTATTTCCTAAGGAACCATTCATACAAATTTTATATGGGCAATTCATTTTCACACTTTCATGATTCTGGATAGGACACTGTTATTTTTGCTCTGGGTAGAACAAGGTCTACTTCAAGCCACTTCTCAAAGAGTGTGATTTCCTTCAAAGCTAAAGCAATCTTGCTGGCAGAGAGCTTCACCTTCAAAAGATGGCAAGATAAAGCCAGCACGATGGAAAAGAAAAATATCCTGTGAGTATGGCATGTGCCTCTCTGTGTTTCATCTTTAAAATACTTGTATCATGCTAGCAGTGACAGATTCTTCTCCAAGAAACAAGGAGTTCTTACTGCAGAATCTACTAGAAGGATTAAAAAAATGAAAAAAAACTTATTAAAAAAAAATCCTACTCTCTGCTACCAGGAAGTTTGCAGAATATTTAAAACTGCATCACAGAATAAGTCAATTTAGAGTCAATTACCAAACACCAGCCCCCTCAGAGTAGTCACATTATTCTCATGTAAAGTGCCACAGGATCTTTCAAGGCTTTATATGAAAGGTCAAGGATTTAACTGCACATTTTCCAGACAAAAAGGTGTAGTATAACAAAGGTAGAAAAAATATACAATCCTCCCCAACTGGCATCCAAAGATTTTTGTTAATCTTTAATGTCACAATGTTTCAAGTTCAGTATCTGTCAGCCCCAACTGGAAATATTTACAGATCCTAAAAATCATCAAGTTTGCTAGAAGCCTATTTTTGTATCATTAGAGATACTAGCACAGAGTTACAGCTGTGCTTACTCTGTCACAGCCAGGACCCCAAGCATGTCCCTTCTGCTGTGGCCAGTGGCACTGTCATTCCCCATCTTATGCCAACACAAGGAGTCTGGGACTGCTTCAGATTTAGGAAACTCTAGCTGAGCATAAAAGCTCTCTGGGTTGGAGGAGATATTTTAAGATTGTTTTAATTATTTTTTTATTTTAAATTTTATTACAACAAGGCAAAGGAACAAATATAAAAAAAAAAAAAAAGCAAGTAACTTATTTCCTAAAGTCTTATTTAGATTTTCTTTAAAATGCCATACACCTCCCTGTCTTTTTAAACACAGGCTCCCCACTTGCTCACTACTAGCATTTAATTAATGTACTTCACAGTTTGCTGCTTGAACTTCTCAGCAAGTCAGAGTTTTACTTTCAACCTCTCTGTAGACTACCTTTCATGCCAGCAACAGCTCCCTTCTTTCCAGTTTTCCAATTGGCCTCATTTAGGCCAATTTCAACATAGCTCCGTGCTCAGACATTAGGTCAGCCTGCTAAGCAGATCCAAACAACAGGGGCCATTAAAACCACACCTGGTTAATGACTCCAGCAGAAACTGCATCAGAAAAGGGTAGGTCATCTTCATTTTTGTATTATGCCAAAGCAAAATTTCAGCCCACTACTTAAGTGATTTTTAAAAGAGCAAAAGGTCTATAGCCAACATACACAACACTGGGTCATAAAAATTAATTTCCAAGTGTCCAGCAAGAAGTTAGAGCACCACTTTTAACATAGGAAAGAGCTTGGGAACACATGCCCTTAAGAACACTTCTCCAGCAGGTCAATTTTAAGAAAAAAAGCATAGCAAGAACATTCTGCAAGAACTGTTGTCCTACCTCCTACCTGACAATAAATAACTTCAGATGGTAGTAAAAGAGCCTAAGGGTCCAATATTGAAGATCCCAGATCCTCAAAATAAAGAAAAACATTTAAAAAGGAAACATCCAAGCAACAAACAGAACACAATAACCTAGCCCTCAACTAGGGGCTGGCTCTAACTGGGGAGCTGGAATTCTTTTTCATTCTTTCAGTGGTTACATTCCTCAAGGAAAGAAGAACAGCCCTTTATGGCAAAGTACTGAAGCAGCACATTGTTCTCCTTTTACTGTTTACAGTCCCAGTTCACTGCCAAATCACTTTCTCAGGAGTGCAAACAGCCTGGCTGCTGACTGCACGGGCACACCTGGGATAATGAAATTCTTGATATCATCCCATACTTCCAGACCACTCCATGGTCCACAGAATAAAGTCAAAGTCACTAAACTTTACAAGAGATGTGATGGGGAAATATTGATTAAATGGTGACTTTCTAGTGCTTACCTAGACTTTAAAAGTTACAAATGTAAGAAATCCTATCTTCATATCATGTTAAACAGATGTTTCTTAAGTCCAGATACATTTAATTGCTAATGAAAATCCCCACAGACGGGGGGAAAAAAGAATCCAAGCACCAACCAAACCACAAAGGCTACCATCCCCCTGTGTCCTAAGGAAAACCATATCCCATGTAACCTAGAATACTGATTTTAATATTACTCTTGAGGATAACAAATAGCATAAAGCACTTAAAAACTCTTTGAAGCCTTCATTTGTACCACTTACCACAAAGACTAGTACACAGTGTTGTATCAATACTGTTTTCCTTCCATTTTAAACAAAATGAATCCCCAAGCTTCTCTTAAAAGGCTCTCAGTGTGCTTATCAATCATGCTCACGTGCACATCAGTTTCAAAGCTGTCATTCCATGTGCCAATTTCAAGTATTGATCTAACAGTTCATGCACCCTACTCTGGCATTTACCTCAATTTTCAGTCCTTACAATAACTCCTGGAAACTGAGTGAAAAATAACTCCTGCTATGGCTTTAGAGCACACAGCCAAAGATCTAATATTTAAATTCACATGGCAGTAAGATCAAAAGCCCTGATAAGCTTTCTTCATTTTGGTAGAACCACCTTCAGATGCTGATGTTCCTGAGCACAACTGAAGGTGGCAACTGCAGCTGTTATTTTTCTCTCAAACCACACTATGAACAAAGAAAGTCATTCCATGTTCCCCATCTTCTCTGTAGTTCTCCAAAACACATTAGTACGCAGTTTAAGTATTGATTCTGAAATTCATGTTACTTCAGGCAACAGAGAGGAAGGGGGGAAAAGCAATGCAGAAAACAAGGCAATGATCATTATTTCCTTCTTGCTCCCTTCAAACCAAACCCTCAGAATTAAGAATCCCTAAGAAACCCAACCCATTAAGTGTTCCATTCACATCAAAAATCCCCACAAAAATCTTCTTGCCAAGCTGTGAATAACTGTACATAATACACTTCTCAAAAAAGCCTGTAGTCAGGCAATGGCAACCTGTGCTCTCAGAGGTGGTTTTCTACTCCAGAAGAAAAAAAAAGAAGTCAAAAAGGCACACTGATACTGGCACATATAGAATACAATAATTTCCCTGCAACTTATTTTATATCTCAATAGCAGTACAAACACATTGGAAAAACTTCACCCCTGCTGAAAACACTGTTAAGCACTTCTTGTATATCTGCAGTATTTATCTGGCCAGTAAAGAAACTGCCTTTGCTAAGGAGTTTTAGATCTATGTACAAGTCATGATAATCAAGTTACTGGAATTGAAAACTCTTTTCTAGCAGTAAATGCAAAAAGACAATTGAGTTTCCAAGCAACGATTCTGCTACTGAGACTCACAGATGCTGAGCAGGAAGGCTGAGAAATGGAAAGATTCAACATATGGTAATAGAAAGCCCTACTTAAGCAACCATAAACTGTATTTACTTCTGCAAAGGTAAAGCGGAGCTGGGGCTTTATTTTATAAACTCTGCTCCCCTCTCATTTTATACTTTCTTCACACTTTTAAAATGAATCTAGAATTGGAAGTTGTAACAGAACAGAAAGGAAATGCAAAAGAAAGACCTTAAGTCAGATCTCCCAAGAGGAACTGTGCAGACACACCTATGCAGCCCTTACCTCTGGGGATTACATCTTCACACTTCAGTTTTGCCCCACAAAATCTTCCTCAAAAATCAATAGATGCAACAACAATGCAGAGACTAAGACAAGAAGACTACAAAATATTCACTGTAAGTAAGGTGGGACTGGGGTTAATTTTTGCTTAGTTTTCTTTCCCACACTCTCACCTTTTCCTATTTTAGAGAGAAAAAACACCTTGACAGGATAAAATAATTGCAACCTCCTTCAAGGTTCAGGTTTTCTCTCTGTTTTGGAATAAAAGAAGCAGTGTTAGTTTAAGACCAGACTAAAAGGAAAAGGGAAAGAAAATAAATAACATAACTCTGCTAACATATCTCTAATAACATAACACAGCACAGCAAACAGAATTTGAATTCTCCGCCTTTGAAACCATGAAGTAACTGTAAATCCCACTAGGAGAAGGCCATTTGGTGACAGAGATTGTAGATAGCAGGTGTTAAATTACTTACTGTCCATTGCCATGAATACAAATGTATTGAGAATTACATTCCAAAAAACAATAAACCAATAAAAGAACAGTTCAAGCTGACTCCCTGGGAAATGATGTGAACTAGCCAAGATAACACTTCACAGATCAGAGCTGTTTCCAGACTGGCTAGGGGATGTTTGCCCAGCATGTCTTTCACATTACATTAACCTACAGCTAATATGAGACTCATTTTTACAAACACCATATTTAGATAAGCAAGTTAAAAAAAAAAAAAAAAAANAAAAAAAAAAAAAAAGAAAACCCAAACTACAAACACACAGAGGATCCCCTGCAAATAAGCAGGTAATAACTATTAATTATTCATGGTGTGCAATTACAGAGAGGAAATGGAATCCCAAATCTGTTCTTACGCACATACACAAAAATCCTAAAAGCCAATCCTGCTGCCAATCCTCCTCTATACATAGAGGGTATAGACAGCACATCAAATATGTGCACAATTTGCTTGTCACCATATGAGAACTGTTTTTCCCCAATGGTTACCACTGTGATAATCCACCTTCAGGCTCCCACTCATTCCCACAACACAGCACCGCCCTAATCAAAACAACACATTCAAGTGCCTAAACCAGATAATTGTATGGATAAGCTTCCATTGCCTCTTGGGGATAAAAGTGCTGCAGCTGGGTGGGTATCAACTGTAATGCACAGGTGTAACCCCTCACAGAGCAAGCTACATGTGAAGAGTGACAGTAACAGGACATCCATCAAGGGTGGGGTTGTTTTATTTTTGAAAGGAGTAGGAGGAGAAGAGAAGGAACTTAGGGAAAGCATTTGATTTTATAAACACATGCAGGTTATTCCTGCAGTGTCCTTCAGTAAGAGATCACCAACAAGAACCTCTTTTCTGTGACAGTGGCAGTGCCTGATTTCTCTCTGGTTACACTGCACAGTGCCTCTCATTACTGTTTCAGTGCATCTTAACTTTTTGCCTCTACAGAGATATAGAAATCTTTACAGAAACTGGTCACATATTTCTGCAATATCATTTTTTAATCTTGCACACAATAAATATTTGTTTTTGTTAGTGCTGCTAGCTGAGTGGCATTTGATAAACAATGAATATTGCAGCAGAGTTTTCTCATCAATCAACCTATATAAAAGGCAAATCCAGCAATTTAATCTCCTGTTGCTGCAAGCTGTCTAAACACAGTGCTTTTTAACAAGACAGTTTTGTTCCAAAAGTACACACTCCATCCAAGTCTCATCATTAATTTGAAAAATTACATGCATGATTCCTAACCCCTGGGAAACACAATGCTATCTTACAACTACCCTTTAGAACTGAACTTCTTCTAAACGGAGTTGAAATGATCCCTAACACAATAGCTGTCAAAGCAGAAAAATAAAATTTAAAATCCATCAAATGATTTCTTAAATAGTTCATGATTTCTTAAAGGTTTTCTTTGTTGGGTGGTTTTGTTTTGAGAAATGTCCCGACTCTAATTTCAAATTTAAACAGAGGTCAAACAACTCAGAACTAATTCCTAAGTCACACCTATTACAAAGGCTTGATGTTTTCAAAATAAAACCAAAAAAACATGTATTTTTTTCCTCTGCTTTTCTAAAGCAGAAGGGAACTCCAAGTATTGTAGCCACTTAGAGACTACTTTTAATCACAGGGGGTCAACAGTCTGTTCGATGTCTTTCAGTGACCAGAGCATTTGTCACTGACACTGGACTGCTCTATTCAAACAGTGTGCAAACTGTTGGGATGTATCCCAAGTCTGCCCTGCAGGACAGAGATGTTCCTGGGTCTAGAGCAGGAAAGGCAGCCCAGAGCAGATGGGAAAGAAGGCTATCAGAGAAATCTGGGGCAGCCTTCCAAGGAGCAAAGGGGGCAAAGACCCAGCCTAACTCAACCTAAAATAGTCTCAGTTTATTGCAAGGATTGTATTCCACAGCTGCTGAAATTCAGCAGCCCCTTCAGTCCAAAAAGATATTTCTCTCCACAGATTATATCACAAATTCACTAGGCCTTCAGATGAAGAATTTTCATAAACTGACCAGTTTTTTCTGTTTGTCTCAAGCTCAGGTTGATGTTTACTGCAGTGTCATCATCCTCCTGGTCAAGAGAGCTGGTGATGACCAAAAGAGCACCAAGCAGCTGCTCAGTACCAACAGGTTCTGCTGGATTCAAACTGATGATCCACTGTGGAACTAAGTCTCTCTACTATTTTATTAATCCTTCAAGCATCCCCGTGTGCCCATTCCTTTATCTCCTGCCCCCTACAGTAAAGAGAAGTTAGGAAAGGACAACCAAAACTTTGCTCCAGGAAAGTTTCCTTTGAAGTTATACATCATTCATGGATTATGTAGAAATCCCTTTTATTTTGATTTGTAAAAGTTAAAATCTCTCCTGACCTGAAAATGGGAACCCAAGACCTTCTGAATTTTTCATCATGGAAATACACTGTAACAAATTAACTTTTTAATCCATTTCCCTTTTCAAACAAATTTTAAAATGTCAAGTATTTCACATTAAATGTACTTCCACGTAGAGCATTTCTATCCAAGAATGACAGAGTGTCTTTCAGAATGATTCAAAATAAACAATCCATTAGTGAGAATAGCATCATTTCCTAAGGTGTTAACTAACTGGAGAGTAAGTGCAAAAGCTAAATTTCCATTTAGCAAAACAGAAAAGATTAATTTCAAACTTTAAAGTTATTTGCCCCTTTCTAGAGAGGCAGAAAGAAATTTAGGTGGAACAAAAGTCCAATGCATACGCAAGAAATTTTTTCAAACACTTCTGATCATAACAGCAAAGGTAAAGTGGCTATTTTGATTTAATTTTCACTGTTATTCAGGGTAGGGATGCAGAAGTAGTTTAAGAATGCAGTCAGAGGGGAAGGAAAAGAAGCCCATAACAAACCAAGAAAACCGCTATTAACCCTCATCCCCATCTCATTTGCAAATCAAAAAGGGAAGAATGAAGTCAAAAAAGATGGTCTAGAAGCAGCCAAGTGAAGTAGGATTGTTCTGTGCTACCTGGGACAACATTACTTGTCTATCATCTGGGAATATTCCCCATGGTGACAGGCCAGCCACAGGTAATGCCACTTAGGGTCCACATAAATACTTCTCCTAGCTGCCTTTTATTTCTTGCACTGAAACATCCCAGAAGAAGATACATCCTAGGTGAAAGAAGACATAGGAACTACTGTCCTAGGAGATAAGACTTGAAAATCTGGTACCATCCCAGGACCCATGTGCATATTCTCAATGGGAACTCACCATCACTAGTCAGTGCTGCAGTAATCACTTCTCTGAGAAAGCCCCGACACAGGAACGAACACCAACCTGAGAATTTGAATTCTGCTTGTAATCCAGGTCTCTTTTCCTTACTGTACTCAGGTAACAGTGATAATGCATCTTGACAGTTATTTTGATCTGGTCAGGCATCTGAAATAGTGATTCTTTTGTATCCTTAAATTTGCTGGAATAGTCATACACACTGCCAAGATCTAGACAGGGTTTGTCTGTGTAACTAGAGAGAATGTACAGTCTGACTATCTCAAAGAAGTATTTTCAAGGTGTGTTTTCCCCTCCCCCTTGATTCAAAATAAAGGTTACAATCATAAGCCTCTATGAACCTTATTTCATAGTAAATGCAAAAAACTAGGTTAAGACATTATTAAGCTTGTACAGATAGGCTCACAATTACCCCATGAAAAAGAGAGCTGAACATTAAAAGAGTCCATTCTTTTTTATTGTCTGGTCTGATGATCCACTCTGCATAAAAGCATAATTCTTTCAAACAAGCAAACAAAAAGTTATTTAATGTTATATAATTATGAAACTGAGGACTATCCTAAAGAACATGGAAAAGGGCAGAATCGGACAATGCATTTGCCCTTTAGCACCTTGTAATCCACGCAACACAAAGCTCATTTCACAGTAGTATAACATAGTGCTTTTTTTAATATAGGAGACATAAAGAACAGAATGAGAGAGGCCCCAATATTCCTGACATGAATTGGCCAGCAATTACCTCAAAAATACCTTTATCAATGTAAACAAGCTTTTAAAAATTTAATTAAAGTAGCACACAGCTTCTACATGTACTGGGTCCCATTCAAGGACAAGATTTTCCCCAAAACATTAAAGAAATTTTCAACCCTGGGTAGCAATGCCAACTGTCCCGTCCTTACAGACCGAGTACAACTAATAAAAGTTTGTAATTGAATCCCACTTGAAGTTAATGCTGGACTTTCTTTACAAGGTAAAATGTTTCTCTAAGTAAGATCCAGGCCCCTCTGTGCCAGAGGCTGGCATAGCTTTAAGGCAAACACTAAACAAGCCTCCATTACTCCAGGCTTAGCAAACTCTTTTCTTTTCTCAAGAGAACGGGTCAGAAGTCCCTTTCCCCTCTAAGAGCAGCAACAAACCAAAAGTGCATTACCTACCAATTCCTGCAGCCAGCCCTCTTCACACTGCTCTACCTGCCAGTCAAGGAAGTTTAAACCACGTTAATTAGCAGCTGCTCGCAGTAAAGACAATACTGAGACGTTTCAAAGGAACACTGAAGTCTTTGGGTGTATCCAGTGATGGGCTCAATTACAGCAATTCTGCTCTAAAAGGCCCCAGGTGCAGCTCATCCTGGCATCAGAAGACCCAGGCAACGGCAAAGCAAGTCTAGGATACAGCCTGTGGTAATGCTTCTGTCCTCGACAGAAGGTAGGCATTTTATTAAAATGGAGGACACAGTGTTAATGCTCTACTCTCCCTTAGCTTTTTCCATACAAACAGCAGGTCAGAAAAGAAATCCTGCTTCAGGGACACACTGTAGACATGCAACAGGTGGAATCAGAATGCAACATGAGGATGCAGTTTTTTATCTATCAGCCTCTTACCAACAACTCACATTCCTAAAGTGATAGCTGTAAATGCAATTAACAGTCTTTCCCTTCCCTCATGAGAAATATCTCTGCCTTTTTTCAACTCCACAGAGAAATTTTAAGCTCTGGATATGCATCATATAACTTATCCACCTGATCCTTCCTTGGCCAAGAAATAATGCTCTTCATGATAAATAGCTTCATAATATAAATTCTAGTAGACATGGTGCAATTCTGAAGCCTTCTTTAATGAAGTTACTCACTGCAGGTCCCCTAGGGAGTGGCAGCCCTACCAGGAGACAGCTGTGATCTCTATTCCCTGTCACCAGGCAGGATATTAATCCTGTACCAGTAAGTATTTAAGGGGACTTTGCCAGCTAAATAGATTTTGAACTCCCAGTGCACTCGGGAGGGATTCACACCTACTCTTATCTTTTTTCCTCAGAGCTGCAAATGGCACCAAAACACAAACAGGAACAGGATTAAGCAGCAGCTGAGCACAGATTTTGTAGTTGAGGGAAATGAGGAGTCCTATTAGGCAAATGTGAAACTACAAACTGAGTTGCACAGGAGTGAATTTGCACGTGACAAAATTAACTCTGTGGAGAGCACAAACACACGTACCTGGACAGGCTAAACCATGGCATATTGGTAAACAGAAAAAATTCCTAATATCATAGCTAGCACTGCCAGTGTACCTCAGATCTGACCATCAATATTACATATCCTCTAGGACTGGAGAAATCATGAACAAAAACCAAGGGACAAAGGATAGGCCAACCTCATTAGAAAGCAAGGTTACTTGCACTCAAATGCTTGAGTTTTAACACCTGTGACCTGCTGAGCAAAGGAAACAGCTGGAAGAGTTAAATACAAGCCCTTCATACAGTATAATTTAGAAATCTTGCCTACCCTTGTCAAATTCTCTGCAGTTATATCCCTTAGGTAAAAATATCCAAGCTAATATGAAAAAATGAAAAGCAGTGTTAGTTGTGGTGTTACTTGAGCAGTTAGGAAGTGTAAATAATTGTGACAATTTGTTTGGGAGATTGCTAGCTCAAAGTTCTGGATAAGTCAGAAGTATTAAGTAGTTTCATTATCAGTACAGAGACTTTTGTTTCCCGCTTTGATGCAATCTCTCATCTTGAATTGTCACTACCCAGCACTCATCTCCCTATCACAATCTGCAGCAGCCAAGTGATGATAAGGTTCCTTGTTTACCTTCAAGAATGCCAATTGTTTCTCTGTCACTGCTCAGGTTTTATCACTGGTTCAGTGGCAGTGAAATTGGGTTCTGGGAGGAAGAAGCCTGCATTCTGTGAGAACAGTTAGACACAAGGACAGCAGTATTTTTGTGATTGAGAAGTCAGAGGAGAACCTGCTGACATGATGGACAGTCTGATTGCCTATTTCCTGTGCACAGAGAGCTGTGAATATGTTCCATGATTCTGAGATTCTGCCTGTATCCCACACATGCTCTGCAGAGTAGAAACAGTAAAACACACATTACTTTTCACACATTGCTCTCTGCAGGAAAGCAAGCAGTTCAAGACTTCTCATAGGCTCTCAATACATAGGTTGGTTTCTTTAAGTATCTTTGAAACCAAAAATTTGCATCTGTTGCTTATTTGAAGTTCTTGTATAGAGTTAATTTATTGGGTGATTTCACCACTGGAGGGGTAAATGCACTCAGGTAGACAAAGGTGTGACTATAAAGCAATGTTAAGAAATTAAAGCAGCTGTGGGTATAGAATAAAAAGGTAACACAAATAAATTAAAAAGGCCATAATTCCAGGGAAAGAAAAGGCACCAATATATGAAGGAGGATGATTCTCAGATGGCTAATTTAATCACACTTTTTGCAGACAACCTGCATTAACTAGGGGAAAAAAAAAACCTAAAAAAACAAAACCAGGAAGACATATTTCCTGAAATGCAAAGTGAAGATCCTGAATACCTAAAAAAAAAAAAACAAAACTCCTTATTTTTTCAAATGCTTGAATAAAATTGGAAAGCAAGAATGAACAAAAATATAATAATTTCTCTGTTTCAAATGCAGTAGTCCCATAAGCTTTAAGGGAGCTCATTCCTGAGGTCATTCTGTTTCACTTTCTCCTTATTAAGGAATAAAATAAAGTTATAATACAACTTGTCTTGCCCCCAGTACCCAAGACATTTCATCTGTCCTAGAAGGATAATAATTCTTATCTTAACTACAAGCTTATGAGATTCGGATTGCTACAGTTAAACACAGAACACCATTCCATGTCAGTGGGATGGTAGGGATGAAAGCACCAGAACTGAAGAGCTTGTACTACAGGTGGGATCACTAAATCAATGGCATTCACCATCACATGCTGCTGCATCAAAAAAAAGGCTGAGTCCTCCCAGTGTACTTAGGGGGGCTGTGAAATCGGGATCACTGCTCCTGTCTGCTGAAGCATTACCCTTGCAGATCTCACATCTTACAAGTGGATTTATTCTACCCTCATCCAGCAGAGGGAAAACTGGGACACCAAGCCAAGTAAATCAGCCCCTGAAGGGGACAGAGGTGCTTGGTGGCTTGAGATGGGATCCAAGTTATTTCCTTAACCTGCAAACAAAGGCTTCCAGCTGCTCTAATTATGTCTATGTACCCAAAGCCACACTAAAACCCACTCTGGAACACAATGTCTGTTCAAGGTGCACGTGCAGCAATTCAGTTTAAGCAACACGAATATATCAATGCCAGTGATAAGATGAGAACAGTGGGACAAGGCCTGCAACACCTGGTCCTCATTTAAAGTGCAGTTGTATCAGAATGCAAGCAGATCCTTCTTGTTAGCATTTCCATATATTATACCCTGATAACTGGAAATTAATACTCTTCAAGGTGGAGTCAGTAGGCTGTAATTAGCTAGAGAACTATTGTCACACTAATTCTTAAAATCAGTGACACAGGCTATTTGCTAATTGGTCAGAGAAGGTACTGGGCTAAATGAGGCCTCAGAGCACTTCCATTGCTCTTCTTGAAATCATTAAGGACCGGGGGAAGGAGTGTCTTGCCAGAAAAACATGTTTGGTTCAAACAAACTGTAATGCGTGCAAGGACAGCACAAGACTTCCTCCGAAACGTGACTGACTCAGCAGAAAGCTTTGCCAGCATCTTAAACCCAAAATTGAAGTCCTTGTTTGATTTCCTTGTAATTAAAGCTTCCACATCTGCTATCATTTGGCCTTCACTCTTTTCTGCATGACATCAAGGTAAACAACTAAGTAATTATTACAGCTGTTCCCACAGACATCTAAAGCACTTACCTCGGTAACACGTTTTGTTGAAATTATTGGACTGGAGTTATCATCTGCTACTATATTGCAAAAAATCTATGTCTCTCTTACATGCAACATATAATAAAAAGCTAAGTAAAACCCTGCAATACACACTACTAAAACAAATCTTTCTTTTCTACAGGTTTATAATCTGGTTGTCAAATTAACAGAATCCAAGAGAGCATCTGACATGCTATGCAAAACTTGAGCTATTCTCAGTTTAGAAACAATTTTGTCTCTTTGCTGAGACTTGGAGGTTCTGGTTTTCATTGTATTATTATGGTAGCGAATATAAAACATGTATAATTACTTGACATTTCTTCTCGTCCTGCTGCTTATTCTCCTCACCTGAATGCACATTCTTGTGCCATCCCCATAACACAATTCTGAATTCTGAAATACTGAATCTCATCCCCATGCAAATCTATTTGACAACTGAAAAAACGAGGGGAGGAAAAATAAAATAACAGGGTCTGGAAAATTGCAGCTCAACAATATACTTTCCAAAGTTTACCAGCAGGAGTCAGTAACTCTGTCAGGAAGTTACTGTCTGTTCCATGTCTGAGATATTGAACGGGATTGCCTCACAGGTACTGTGGAAGAAGCCTTAGATGAAGGTACATCAAACAAGCCATAACTACAATTCAGACTGGATAAATTCATTAACATAGGTTTAACTAAGGGACATATTGAAAGTTTTTCAATCTAAACAAAATTTTCCTCAAATAGAACATAATAATCTTCCTCTTCTGCTTAACAACAAGAAGAACAGCAAGAAGAACCCTATATGAATGCAGGCTTCATTTGGTATTGCAATAGCAGTGTGTGAACTGTTCCAAGAGCTGTAAAACATATCCACATTGGTAAGTGCCTTTTCTTTTTTTGAGCATAAATAACATCCTTTTTTTTAGCAGAAATGGAAGAATAAAGTGTATCATCACAATTCCCACCAGAGTAAAATTTATCAGCTGGACTAGGGAGAGGGATTAACTGACAGGAGAGCTACAGATAAACATCTCCTGAACTGCACATAGTGCCAATAAAGTATGAGAAGAATATTGTACTCTGAGATAGGGAAGAAAAAACTCCACCAAAGCCATTATAGCTATTGGAATGATTCAATAATATTTGGTGTGTGCAGTTCAATTATCCCACTGCCAGAGTGTGACTAATTTCACCTAAGTAATCAAACTGGTAAAACTGATATAGAGTAATTTTAAAATTAGCCAAAAAATCCAAATGATTCAGTGTGAATCTCCACCTGATGAAACAATAAAGCTGCTTTTGTTTGCCATAGTGACTCTACTTGGACTTGATCACTGCCTTTCACACCAGTTCTAGCATATGGTCCCCCTTTAGTGCCAACAAAGGCTCCCTTCAACAGCTCCCCCTCCCTCATTAGTTAAAATCCAGAGCTGAGGAATAAATGGCATGTGGGAACCTTCAGAACTGAGAGAAGGTGAGTGGCTCCCAAGACAAAGTCACTGAACCACAGTATCCTTTCCAGCAGTCAGCTGCAAGGGCTGAAGTCACGGGAGCTGTCATGGGGCTGCAGAAGGGTGGCCACCTGCAGCTACATCATGGCAGGGGGTGCAGAAACACGGGAACACACCAGCCTGCATCTGCAGCTTGGAAGTAACTTGTAGGTGGTGCTGTAAGCCCGAGAACAGCACCAGGAAAATTAACAGTTTACTTTGTGTAAGGGGATGTAATTACATAACTTCCAAGGAAAGGCTTTCAGAAGCAAGGATGCACCTTCTCTAATGTGCATCCTCCACTGCACAAATTCTGGAAGCCCAGATTATAAAACTTTAGAGTGTAACACAAACACAAAGGTAATTGTATAGACCTTCCTCAAGGCAAAGGATGATAAATGACCCAGCAAAGCATTTCATTGTTGCAGAATACTACACGCACTCCAACACAAAAAAATCTATGGAGATTAAAATTCTGAAAGAAACGCAGAGCTCGGGAAAAGGAAGCTTAATGAGCTACCTCACTACAGGCAGTCTTTGTACCTATGATTAATTTGATGTTTCCTCTCACATTTATTTTAGAAAGGGGAAAAATTACTGTAACTCATTTTCTAAAAAGTGAACATCAAAGCTTTTAAGTGATGCTATCTCAAAGCCAAACTTTCTAACACTGTGTATATCTACATGGGTGAACAATTAGCAACAGGCTTTATAGTAAAACTGATATTTTTTAAAATAGTTAGCAATTAGGTGTCTTGATTTTTGAATAACCAATTCAACATCCTCAGCAGGAGCCGTTTTCTGAGGGCTGGGGCCTTCTTCCCTGGCTTATGGATCCTGGCAGCAAGTCAAACTGAAACTTGGAGTGAAATACAACTTTCAGAAACCTCAACAAAAATACAAGGAAAACCAGTAGTCCCAATTTCAGGGCTTTTCTTCTGTATTGTCCTATGCTACACTGAGCTTGTAAAGTAACAGGTAGTGAACAAAATTATATTCTCAGCTGCATTTCATTTGCCTTTGCAAAGACATCATCTCCTACAATAGAAAAAAGGTCAAGCAGGCCCAAGGGTCTGGCAGGCAAGTGAAGGATGAATTGCTTTTATTGTGATGAACTGAGTCTCTTGTGGTAAAATAATCATCAGCTCAGTTAAAAATGAGGCGTGTAGTGCAAGCTCGCTCTTGTGATTCTAGTTAGACATTGATGCAATTGTGCTGTCTCCAGGTTTCAGAGCTTAGTGCACTGCATTACACAAACACATCAGCTTAAACCCAGCAGTTTATGGAGCCTGGTGCTCCTACCATTGTGTCTTTAGTATGGATGGGAGTCACAGCAGCTGGAGTAGGGGGAGCAGGAAGGAAATGCTGGCCCAGACACAACCACAGACATCTGTGGGACATGGCTGTGTTTCCAACTCTGCTGTTGGTTGCTACATCCCACAGAGAAGAAAGGAGGACAGAGAACTTGAGAAAAGTCTTCACTAAAACATCATCTGTAATAAATACAAGGCTACCTGGTTCTCTAAGTCTCTTCCCTCCTTCAGTCTGGTTTGCTAGAACTCTTCTTTCGGTCTTTTATTTAGCTAGTTAACGGAGATTCCAACAGCACCAGAATTTTTTAATCGTCTTCTCTTCTTCTCCTTCAGACTTCCTACATCATCCAAGAGAACTTTCCTCTCCAGACGGAATTTTACTAGAATGGAATCTGAAATTCAATATTTTGCTGTGAGAATTTAAGCTTGTCTCAAGTGAACATATCTGAAAAGCACTTAATGCCTACAGCTAACCTGAGCATTCATAGTTCCTTTCAAATGGCCTTTCTTAGCAGCAAGGAGAGTTCCCTTTTACCAGTGCACAGCACTGGTGCACAACCACCCACAGCTCTCCTCTAAAGAGAAGCAGCATTATTCCCCCAGAGCTCCAGGGATGATGTTATTAGAGGTCTGACTCCCACAGCCAGTACACTGCAACCTTAATAAACCACGTATTTGCATCAAGGGATTACGTCCATGAGTGCAGGGGAGTGGACTCATTTAATAGTCTTTCTCTACCGCCGACTGCTCTGATCCCTACAGCAATGCTGCTCTGCAAAAAACAGCTACAGAATGACAAATTGATGCTTTCCTTCCTTCTAAAACAAGTCACCTCTCATTTTATGGCTACACCAGATGCATTTTCCTCACTTAGATTTAAGGAGGACAAACTGGTTATATTTCTCTCTATTTTTGCCAGAAGCTTTGTATTTTATGCTGGATGCCTCAGGCCAGGGCTGATCTAATTCTACAAACTATGGTTGATCTGTTTTGCTTTTGCTGAGCAATAGCTCACAAAAATAATCTCTATGATCCAGACTGCAGCAATTGGGCAGGATTAGACAGTCAAATGTCTGACATATACAGGCATGTACCTTTGTCTTTAATTCTGTGTGCTTCCATTATCAGATGGTAATGCAGCTAATCCTCTGTTTAAATTTTAGATAAATAACTCCTTGCCTCTTTTTTCCTTTGCATAACTAATGTAGTTTTACCCCCTCTGCATGAATGAAAATACATTGAGAGCTACTACTGTGAAAATAAAGCAGTCCCCTTACATTGGCTGTAGGGTGCCTGATCTGAAAAGCCTCTCTGGACTATCAGCTGGCATTAGCTGGCAACATTCTGTCATTCAGCCAGTGGCAGAGGGAACTGGAAACTCTCATCTCTCATGCCTCCAGAGAGGCTCCCACTTCCTACAGTCATGCAAGGGCACACTGTGTATGCAGGCAGGGTTACTTTGTACTGGTAATGCCTCTGCTGTCTCTATCACATAGATAAACAGCTCCTTTCAGGGTACAGAGACACCAAATTAACTGTCCAGAACATGTTTTGAAGCCTCTTCCTCTCAAAAATTCAAAGTTCTCCATCTCCTCAGTGAAAAGTTGTCTTCTAAATTTGTCCTTCAATGGAGTTAGGCAGCTACATGTAGAATTTTGCTCTGTAAACATATCTGTACCCAGCAAAGTGAAAACTAGTGATTTCCCTTGGTCTCTTTGCTTGTGGTGTCTCAGTACAGGAAAGTGGGACCTGACAGACTTATACCTATGCAGGTCCTAAAGAAATTTTTTGCTTGCATAGTGAATATTCAGACAGAATGGACACTGTGGAGCACATACAGAGGCACTTCTGTGACACTCAGGTGGCTCAGTCTTGTGGCTTTAATCACTGACCAGTTCTCATTTTTCCCAAACTGCCAATTCCATCTATTCTGACTTAGCACAGAAACTACTATATTCTTTCCTCTAGTCACAAGGGAAGCTTGTAGACCTTCAAAACAGATGCTATCATTTCCCAACTGGCTATTTCTGTTCCCATTGTCCCCTCACTTTCTAAAAGGTCATTACCAATCTCTCAAACACCACCACCTCTCTGGTCCTTCACTCCCTCACTCAGAGTGAAATTAGCCCTTGGGCTAGAGACTGAAACATCCTTCTGCAGTCCTAGCGTGTCTCTCACTCAAACCATTCTTTTCTCAGCTTCAGCCCTCAGATAGGTGATGTGATGCATTTACATCTTTGCTTTTTTTCTCTGTTCTTCTTGGTGCCTGCAATTCCTATAGACCTTCTACAAACTCCAGGCCTCAGAGCATCTCAGCTCCAGGCTGATGTAACTACAACTTGTCTTAAAAAACTTCACTGCCTTATTATAATTACATAATTATCCCTGTTTTAAGAGTTAAAAGTGCCTTTCCCTTTTCCATTCTTTTTTTTTTCCTCAAAGATTTCATTTCTTTCAATTACTATTGGATTCTGACAGCAGTTATCCTATTTTATTTCACATTTTACAGCCAGGTATCCTGTCTTAAAATTCAAGAGGTGGTGAATAGCTTCCTCAACAGTAAAGGCTTGGGAAGGTACCAAGGCAACCCTGTTCTCTGGTTTTCTTCTCTTATATCCTTATCCATTAGAAACCTTGACCTTTATTTAAAATTAAATTCAACCCCTTGTATTTGAGACAAAGTTTAAACATACTAAGTAACTTCATTGCACGTGTTTGGAACACACTGAAAGAGAAGCTAAGATACATGTGTAAATCTTGGGATTTCTTCAGAGCTTTCTTGGAATACAAACAATAAAAACAGATGTTTTCTTTTAAAAATTATCCAAGAACATACACATATAGTTCCCCGGGTTTAGCCATCTGAGCTATGGAAGAACTCCCAGCACTGTGGTAACAACATAAAAGGAGGGATGACCATCAGCATCTGAACTGAGTGCTGAGCACACAAGTTCTCCATCACTGAGCACAGCAACAGAAACAGAACCTGGACAGAAAGAACTTCTGAGAAGCAGAGCTGGTGCAATTGTCATCTGACCACAGGGCTCCATCCTCCTCTCTTGGATTTAAGGTACAGGGGTATCAGACTGCAAATGATCTGAGCGAGGCTCTGCTTGACAGACTGCAGGCAAGAGGCAGCCTCTGCAAGCGTCCCCTTCCCAAGTAAGCGATTTTAGTGGCTGTGCTGGATGTAACACAGTGTTACAGTCTTCAGACCAACGGCAGCAGTGACTAAGGCAACATCCACTGTGGGATAATGGAGAATTACACACTCCAGCCAGCTCCAAATCTATTTCCCTAGAACTTCAGGAGCAAAATTCAAACCTCTGAAGTCACAGAAGTTACACTTAGGTTTAGTCCAAATTTAGGCATCGGTTAGGAAAAGTATGCTAAAGAAACCAATCCAAACATGAAATATATATATTGTAAAATAAATTTTAAAATTAACTTTGGAGTACTTTTTCTTTTCTTATATAATCTGTAGTTTTTTCAGGTTGTTTTGCCTGTTGTCATCTGAAATCTATGTATTTCCAAGACTTGTTTTCTTTCTTTGGGAGTGAATACACTGATTTTCTCTATATTTATTAATTTATGAGAAGTTTTTTCAAAATGGCTGAAGGATTTAACCACACAAATCTTTTTGACTCTCAATAGGATTTGTTTTCCAAAATTCTCTAGAGGCTTTTGAAAACTCTAAACCCCCAGACCTACAATAAGACTGCTTTGTGTACTACTGTGTTTTTATTTCACAGTTGTTCTACTCAGCTGGCTTACAGGCATGCGTATCTGCTGATCAGCACATTTTAAGGAATCCTGGAGAACACACATAAAATTCTCTGTCTCCTGCAAGATAATCATAAGTACCAACAACAGAATGCTTATGTGTCTTATGCTGCCCAGCTCAGATGTAAGTAAGGACAGAAGAATTCAGGAAACTGACTGAAAGATCAGCAGAAGCCAAGAGTGAGTAGGAAAAATGTTTCATTGGATAGTTTTAAATCTCTGCACATAAATCAGAGGGAACTGTGAACTGTCTGAAATAGAATATTACAGAATATTCAATGTATTCCCTACCATACAGCAGGGCAGCATTTTGGATCAAATTCACCCTGCTGAACATACATAGCTCTGCTGAGCATTTCAGATTAATAATACAGAGGAGGCAGGTGAGGTGAATCATAAGAGATCAGAAAAGGCCAAACCATTGCACCTTTCAGGTTCCCCACATGACAGAGCTCTCCAAGAACAGCTGTGGTGTCAGTGCACAGGGTGAAATGGTGGCCAGGTTGGGGGGGCTGGAAAACCTGGAAGATCTCACATGGAATCATCCATACAGCGTGCCCAGTATAGAACATAAAGATGCCTTTCATTCCTGTCTCAATTTTAAAAACTGATTGGCAGAGCTCAGCCCAGACTCACCGACCTCAGTCTGACTGCCATATCCAGATTCATGACTAGGTCTATGAAGACTAAAATTTTCCCCTTCTGAGACATAGCTGTGTTTTTCTCCAAAAGTAACACCTTGTAGCACAGTCTGTACATGTGTGAATATTTGGAAGTCCCCTTTTAGAAAAACATAGAATGAAATCACAAATTTAACTCAACAGGGTTAAAATGTAAAAAACATGCATTACAGAAACAGATCTGCTGAAGGAACAGTCATTTGAGCCTAGAAAATCATGACTCAGAAGGCTGCACAGCAATTGCAAACGACTCCCATTGACCCTTGCCCATAATGTTTTAGGCAACAGAACAATATGCAAACCTAAAGTAAGCTGGTTTTCAAGAGAAAGATTTTAAAAAGGTTTTTATTCAAGAATTATGGCCTATGTCAGTTAAAATTGTATACAGAGTAGGTGAAAGAAGCAAAGATGAGAAAACACTGCAGGTAAAAAAATTATTCCAGTCTGAGGAGGTTATAATTACAAAGTGAATCGCCACAAATACAAACTGAACACTTCCATCATTACCTGCCTTCTGGAGTGAATGAGTGGGTGATCAGATTAGTAACTTTCTCTTAAAATCCAGATTTTCTGTAGGCTAAATAGAATTCAGCATCTTCGAGTAGTCTGGGAAAAAAAATTGTCTGGCAGCATCAAAAATAATACAAAGTCTGAAATGGCAACTTGTGCTGGTAAGATTTAAAAAAAAAAAAAAAAAACAGCAAACACTTCTTACTTTAGGGTCACAGTTTCTATCTTACATCCTACAGCTTATATGAGATCAACCTGAATTTTCTTTCTTTCTGTCTCTTTTCCTAATTACTGATAAAAATCTGGCATTAAACTCTGCTTCTGATCTCCCAATTTAAAATATTGGATGGAAATTAGTAACAATGAATTTAAGGAAGTTCTTATCAAGCAAACCAACAAGTATGTGACTGCAGTGAACTGCCTCCCTGGCCCTGGCCAGCTAGTCATGATCTAACAGAGAACACATCGATTGTAAGGTCACTGAAAGACAAGGGAAACACAACTGATATTGATGTAAGGGGAAACAAGTTAGAGAAGTGTAGTTGTTAGTCCAGTCAGTTCAGTGAAGAACTATTCAAGTGGGACAGGGCCCACTGCATGCCCTCAGTCTCCTATAAGACACAGAGGTCCCCCATTATCAGTGGCCATGCCTGATTAATCACTTACTCAGCCACTCGTCTGCAAATGACCTGAGTTCTATAACTGAGCCCAATGGGACCACCAGGGCTCCCCCAGTTGTGAGCAATTATTCAATGGTCCACCGTGGCATTCAGCTGTCACCCACACAACAAAGAAACCCATTTTACGCTACAAAATGCTTTGTGATACTTCCTTTAAAATGAGTTCATGTGAAGACACATTTTGTGAAGCAAAATCCTTAAAAATAACCACAATAGAGAAGCAATTGGAGTGAATTAATTTTACCTGATTCAACTGGCAGCCATTATAATTACAAAACCAGCTCAGCTTGCTATAGAATTCTCTGTTGATACACTTTTATCTTGAAGAGGGGTAAAGAAAGAAAAGCATTTAAAGGCACCTTATTATCTTCCTGATTGCAGACGAGGGCAGGAGCTGAATCTGGCTCTCACTACATGCTATCTTCAGTAAGTAGTGTATCAATAAAAGGAGCAAAATGTAACAGAATTTGCAGAGCCCCTTATTCCATAGCAAATGGTTTAGAAGCTAGGTTCACCATTATAGGCAAAAAAAAAGTATATAAAAAACAAGCAAAATACTCAAACTGGGGTAGATTCAGGAATTCAACCTACAGATTAATTTATCTACAGCTCACTCAAAGTCGGTAGGAGTTTGACATTATACCTGACATCTAAGCTTTGAACTTGAGCATTACAGCCTACTTTGATTTAAATGCTATCTCCAATACCACTCTCAAGAGAGTTATGTCATGGAAATGAAGGTTTGTGTCACATTTACTTATTACAGTACAGGAAAAATATACACAATGATCCTGTCTTCCAAAGTACAGTTGCAAATTTAATTGCTCTTCTGAAATTATCCTGAATTAAATACTTGCAAGTTCTAATCCTGTGTGTTCTGAAGACTTTATGATAGTAAAATAAGCTCTTTATCACAGTTTCATGAAGAGTGCAATGGAAAAATAAATCCTATGATAAATATCTGGCAGTAAAAGGTTAATGAAGCCAATATAGAGCGGCCTAAGGATTGAAACCGGCCAGGGAATAAAGAGCAACAGACTGGTTCATATTTTCCCTGCCTCTTGTGGCATTAAATCTTTCTTGAGAGAGAAATTGCACCTACCCATTTTCCTAAAAGAAGGATGGATTACTGGAAGTGATAGGTAATTTATTTACATAACTGTCTAAGAGTGTCACATTTTTTCAGCCTATTCTCTTAATGATGTGACATGATAGATGCAGTTACTTTGAAGGTATTATTCCTTTTTGCCCATATGCCAAGAGCAGCTTTTGCCAAAATCACAAGAAGTATTACAAAGCTGCTATGAGAGATTTAAAAGCAAGTTAATTACTCATCTATGTGAGAAAGGAAACATCTGCCTTAAGAAAACCACCAACCTACCAATTTTCATTTTGAAAATGGTCAGACATTATTGAAGCCCAAAACATAAGAGAACATACATGTAGGCATCAGATCCAATGTGGATTTTCAACACTCTTCTGATGTTATAGCAGGACCTAGCAATAAAAAGCACTGCACCCACAGACATACTGCATTTCACCATACTGCTTAGAGCTTCCCATTTGTTTATTATTTGATAACTGAAAATTCACTTGAATTTGGCTACAGAGTAAGAAAGTTTTCCCTGATATGAAGCATCATTCTTACTATATAATAAGTCTCTGTTTCAAAATAAGAGAATACTACCCAAACACATAATAATTAAAAAAAACTATATATACTTTTATTTCAGGAAAAAAAAAAATAGTATGAAAAATTTCAGACCATATGTTTTATTTGAGCTCTAAACCACTGAAGAGATGCTCTTGCAATAGAAATTGGTGTAAATAATACTGAGTAATAGGAGCCCTACCTATACTGGGGAAAAAGGATCCAACCTGGGAGAATGCTGAGGCAGAGCTGAGTCATGCCCTGTCCCTGTAACTCCGCCAGCAGAATGAGCACAACAAACAGGAATGTGCAAGTGGTTGCCTGAAACCTTTTGGCCAAGGAGAGAGCAAACCGTGGTCGGCCTCAAGACCCAGGGTAGTCAAGACAAAAAGTCTCCCATTGATTTTTAAGGGCCTTGTGTTCAGCTCTGCAATGTTTGTTTTCATGCAACCCAAGCTATTCTGCAAGTTTCCAGCCTGGCCAAACTTCCAAGCATGAATTACAATGGAAACTGGAATGCATTCAAATGTTATTGGCTCTTCAGAAGTGGAGCCAAATTCACACTAAAAAGCACTGTTTAACAGATAGGAATATGCTGATTTCCCAAAAACTGTGTAGTATCAAATGGCAATGTTAAAAAAAACAGAATTCTGTTTTCAGGCCAGCAGAAAGAGTGAAACAGCAATCTGAGCCTGTTCCAGCCCCACAAAATGCAGACTATTTCTGGGCTTGCAACACATCCACTGACAACAGAAAGTAGAAGGGATTGCTGTGCAGTTTTGTTGTTATTTAAAGGCTCTTTTAATCAATAAGTTACTTAGATGTGCAATTTTCCAGCTTAGCCATATAAAGGTAGCAGTGTATTGTTAAGCAGAGTATTGCTTATTAACATATTTCAGCCTTCTTCCTTAGTGTGCCAACTGCTGTTACATAATGTTTAATAAAACACATTTCAGTATTTTAGACTGGTGTTTTACTTCTGAGACCCTGTAGAGGGCATTAGGAAACACAAACGCTGCCTCTTCCCAAGGCCTACATTTCTGGGACTGTAATGGGAGCAGAGCTAATGAGGATTGAGTGAAATCCAGCAGATATACCCACTTCTTAACACTTCTGTGCATATATAAAGTAAAAGAATCACCATCTTTCTGCTGCCAGTAAACCTGCCAGATATAGCAGGGTTTGGGATCCTTTTCCTTGACCTGAAATAATTTCTTTTCACTAGCTTGCAAATGTGGAGTTTGTGTATAAGCTTGCTGTAATTAGGTTCTGCAAGTCTCACTACTGATATTCAGTGCAGTAATACCAAAGCAACACTTCCCCTCCCAATCTCATTATTTTTCTCTTATTATTTCATATTTTCTCCTGTTGCAGGGCTTACTCTAATTTAGGAGTGTGTTTCAGAGGTGCTTGTTTCACTCATGGTGTTCTCCTTCCCAGTCCACTGAGTGGCACCAAAGTTTTTTCTTAACCCTTGACTTTTCTGTTTTATTGCAGAGAAGAAAAGTAAATCACTGCAAGACTGGTGTCCATCCTGAAGGGTGGTAATAACACATCTGTACCTGAGAAGAGATCCCCATGAATATCCACCTGCCTTAAAATGGGTCAGAGGAAGAGGACAGGCCTGGACAGTGTTGCTGGGGTGTTTGAGTCATGGAAAAGGGTCTTTCCCTCTCCACAGGAGTGGATGGTTTGTTCTTATGAAAACCTGAAACCCATCATGGATCATCAAGGACAGTGACAGCTCCTTTTTCATCTCTCATAAATCTTCTATTCCCTGGATGGTCTGCTAATTGAATAAGCAAAACAGACCAAGCTTTCACATCCTTTCCCTGTCTTCCTAGATTTTTAGAATAGTTGAAACTTGCAACAGTCTCAAGCTCATTTTCATTCAAGAGCATATGGAAATACAAGGCATGATGGTAGGGGCTGTCTTTACAATAGATTCACACTGAATTTACCCAAGTGGAAAGCTGCATGCCTCTTGATTTTTTTTCAAAAGAGTGTCTAATAGGATTAATTTCAAGGCTGTGGATGTGAGTTACCATGTTTTCTTCCAAGCAAGGCAGAAAGGGCCATAGTGCTAGGCATTACAGGGCTCCCTGCCAGCCAGTTCTGCTTCATGCTTCTTTGCCAATTAATCTTGCAATGTCTGCCCCAAACAAACAGGCTACCAATGATAAATGGACAGCTAAATGCTCATTTAGCATTTCTGTATCCCCTTTTCACTTGTTTTTATGCTCTGGAGCTGGCAATTCAGACACAAGAGGTGAAAGGTAGGAGAGGGACAGACACACAGAAAACTGCACCACCCCCATTCTTATTACAAAAGATCTCCTTAGGGAACATCTGCCTGAATTCCCCAGCAGCAGGTGTGTACAAGGAAGGGGAGAAGCAAAATGAGCCAAGAGGAGCTGTCTAAAGGCAGCTGCCACTGGTCTGTGACCTGTAGGAAATGTGTTTGCAGCTACTTCTCAGCAACTTCACTCTGAAGGACATTGTAATTTATATTAACCATAAAAGCTGGATATTGCCTTTTGCGTTGAGAGGTGTGCAGAGTGGAGGAACTGAGGCATTTCACTTCAGCAGAACAACTGCATTGAGAGGTGCAGTCAATGGTCATGTACGATGTTCCTCAACTAAGCTTTGATAAAGATCTCAGCCTAGAATTTATAAAAATTGCATGCTGGAGATTCACAGGGGCTTAGCAAAGGACAAAAGAGTCCATTGAACCTAATAGTAATAGATGTTTGCAATTTAGAGAGTCACTTAACAAGGTATAGCTTTTGGAGATTTTTGAGCTAAGCAGAAAGGAATCAGTCTGTGCTCCCTACTCCAGCATTCTCTGTAGCAAAACATCAGTCTCAGTCACTAAAGCAAAAATTCTTTGAATTACATTTTTGCTAAACAACACCTATGCATGATAACATTTCAGTTATGAAGACACAGGTCTAAAAGGCTTAAAAGCTCTCCACAGCAGCCAGATATACCCATCTTTTACTGGCTGAATTTCCATGCCTGCTGTTTCTCATTTCAGAATCTATGGTTATCACAAAAATGTCTGGCTCCTCTTTCTGCTCTGTACCACATGTGACAAAAGATACTGTAAAGCCTGTCTGGGCAAGTATTTACCTCTTCCCATCCCTACCACTCCCAATGAATCTCTTTGAGGACTGCAATAAGCCTGATAAAGTGTTTGCCTCATATATTGATATGTACCAGATTAAATTTTCAGGAAGTACTGTAGTACAGATCTCAGAACCCCGTCATTAATATAATCTGTCCTAGAGGCCTTTTTAGTATTCTGCAGGGTCTCTGTAGCCAAGTAAGAAAGCAGCTAAGAAACTGTACTGCCTCTGTCACAGGATTCTACATAGGGTCAACTCAGCTGGGAGGAGGTCATCCTTGAATATTAACCATCTTTCTTGGAACCCTCTTCCCTCCAGGACCTTATCCCACTGCTCTGTACCAAGCAGATCCCTGAAGAGGCCAAAGTCTGCTCTCCTCTGGTCTGGGGGAGTGACTTTGCTGTGCACATTTTTCACTGTCCTAACACTTCAACATTCCACCATGTCATGGTGACTCCAGCCAAGTCTGCCCTGGAGCTTCACATTCCCCACCAGCCCTTCCTTGCTGGTGAGAACAAGATCCAGCATGGCACCTCTCCTCATTGGCTCCTCTGTCAAGGAGAGGAGAAGGAAGTTACCACCAGTGCACTCCAGGAACCTCCTGAAATACCTATGCTCTGCTGTGGTGTCCCTCCAACAGATATTGGGGTGGTTGAAAGAACACATGAAGATCAGGACTGCCTCTTCCACTGTCTTCCTGGTTAGCACTATAATGCCACTATCCCTGCCCTCCTTTCATCCTGATCCATAAGGTCTGAGCCAGCTCCTCATCCATCCCCAGACAGAGCTCCATGCACCCCAGCTGGATGTTAATATAGATGGTAACAGCTCTTCCTTGTCTCCCTTGCTTGTCCTCCCTGAAGTAGCTAAATCCTTCCATTCCAGTACACTGGTCATAGGATCCATCTCACACATGTCCATGATTCCACAGCCCTGCAGATCTGTACACATTTCTAACTCCTCTCAATTATTCCCAATGCTACGAGCATTTGCACTGAGGCATTTAAATCTAGCCCCCAGGGAAGCTTTTGACTGGCTGGATTTCCTTTGTGCTGCTCTTCAGGAGCTCACCTGATGACATGTGGCCCCTCTCCAGGCTCTGGGCATCTCCTGCTGGAACTGGCATTCAACTGGTAGGAGTGGGATGGGCTGAAGGTCCCTCCCCATGGAAACTAAAGCCCTGCCCACCAGCTTGGCAAGTCTGTGACTGATGATGCTCTTCCCCTTCTCTGACAGATGGAGCCCATCTGCCCCCAGCAGACCAGGTTTTCAAGAAGAAACCCATGTTCTAGGTAGCTGAACCAGGCCTTGTCCTTGCTGGTGCAAGCTTTTATTCTCCTGCATCACTGGCTGCTCTTGATCCCTCTCTCCCTCCTTCCTGTGTGTGCCAGCAAGAAAGTTTGCATCTGTCTGGCTGTGGGTCCACTGCAGACTGTGCTTGGATCCAACTCTCCAACTCCTTCCCAGCCTCCCTGACATGACTCGCCCATCCCACCACCTCCTGCAGCTCAGCCAACTGTTGCAAATACTCAAATTGTAATTAGAAGGAAGTGTTAGACCAGCCACATTAGCACTGATGTTGCAAACACACTGCAGCTTGATTTACACAACAACATTTTGACAGCACAATTATGTCAGTTATAAACGGGGAAGAGCACAGCTACAGCATCTTAGCTATGACAGAGCTGATGAAATCACTCCTTGTTGAGTTCACACTGAATCTAACATATTTCCTTCTGAAGCAGAAGCAGAGCTGTACAGGGACTGCTCAGCTGGAAAACAAGCTGTGAAGGCAAGAAAGTATAGCCAGGGAGCAATGACGAGCAATTGGAAGCAGTACAATTAGCACACATGGATCCACAAGAGGAGGACCTCCTTTTTTAAACCTTCAAATTTTCACTAGAAGAGAAACTCCTACTGAATTCCATAGGCTATTGAGGGGTCTATCTAAGGTTCACACAGCAACTGGGATGAATCTATGATTGTAACAATTAAATTGTTATTATTAGGAACCTGGCACAGCTGCAACTGAATATCCCAAATGCAACCTACTCTCAATAGTTCTTAGGCTTGTAAGTGTATATAAAAAGTTAATAACAAAGTGCTTTATTACCTAAAAACATACAGGATAAAAAGAATAAGTGTCTCAGCAGAAATAAAACCTCTGTTTTAAATTATTGCTATCGTGCTAACATTTGCCTCACAGTCCTTTGAGAAGTCAGGCTTTGCAAGAATATTTTGTATTGTGAAATCAATGAAGACACCAAGTTCTTTTTCCAAGACAAAAAGATCAAATCCCTATTTTAAATAGGGAAAAAAAGCATTGACATTTCAAGAACAGTACAGTTTGTACTTCTAAGATGAGATGTGAGCAGTATGAATTATGGCTCTGATATTAAGTAGTTCTGGTCCATCTACTACTCTCCCCTCAAGAACAACTTCAATTTCCATCTCCACTGCAATTAAAAAGAAGACTGAATTAGAAGCATGTTTCTTCTCCAATTCAGTTATCTTTAAAACAGAACAGGGGAGTTAAAAATGTCTTGGACAGAGGGCAAGGATCTGTGTGTAACTATAGCAAAGTCAGCAGTATTGTAGCACAAAAAACAAACACTTGGGATTTAAAATAGAAACTGCATGCCTGGTTTTTAGCAGGGAGCCCTTTTCTTTCCTTGTGTAATGGACAGGGACAGGAATGAAAACCCCACAAAGCAAGGTGTGTATTCCATCGATGTTGTTGCCTAACCACAGAAATTAGAGTTTTCGGCAGTGAAACTCCTTAAGAGTCAAAAACCTCCTAAGCTTCCAAAACTGAGTAAAGAGAACAGTTAAGAGAATGATCCCTTTCTATCAATTTACATATTTCCACTGGAGTCTTACATCTGCAATGCAACTGCATTTTGACAAAGTGCTGCTCAGAAACAGTGTCTGAGCCCCATCTTCCCAGTGGATGCACCACAGCAGTCACTTCTATGTTACATGGCCTGTTTTCTTCTCAGGTAGTATCTTCTGTCTCCTACTTCTTAATTATTAATTGCTTAAGCTCCAACCATCACCCCCTCCTTAGTTCCTGCTGTGTTAAATTAGGCCATTTTCTGCTTTATGCAAAGATCTTTAATGAGGTAAGTATGCTGATCACTATCCAAAGCAATTAACTGGGGTTTTTGTGAGTACCCTATCATTTTACTTGCACATGTGCAATGAAGAATCTTTTTAGAGGCCCAAACAGTAACATTCCAACCTTCATTTTTTTTGTTTCCTTTTCACTGAGGTGAGGAGTGTGCCTTCCTCAGCCCTGGTGCATCCCTGGGGCCCAGGGTCTATGTCATGTTTAGTTTGTGGTTTGATGTTTACATCCTTTCACATGAAATTCACGCTTACTGGAACAACAGTGTTTGATACTGAAGTAGCTGCAGCTGAATGGACCATGTAATTAGGCATGGATTCGCTTGTTGGCAAGCTCCCAAGGAACGTGTGACACCAAGTAACTTTCCTAGCTGTCTACTACGGGTATCCAAAAATGCCCAAAATAATCTCTTCTAATCTCTACAGAAATATGGAGGGCCACGGTCCTACTCTGGGGCAGAGTCAACACACCACCTTCACAGTGAATGTCATCCTGCAGAAACATGCTTTACTCATTTTGTCTGGTCTCCTAAGGAAAAAGGAGAATGTAAATTTCTAAACAGAAGAGTGAAATAAACGTATTTCTGTAAATATTAGCGAAACTGGATACTTCAACTATATACAAATGATTTTTTTTTTTCCTTCACATCAGGAAACCCAGAATTCACAACTGTTTTTCCACAGTTTCAGGTCTAACAGATCCCTGGTGTTTTCATTGAAGGAATTTTCCACAGAAAATTCACAGCTAGGTGTGTCTAGTATGCCCCAAACATAGCCCAAGAGAGCAGCAGACAAGCAGCTAGCTCATAGCCAGCTCACAAAAGAAAATGTCTTCTTTACCTGCAGAGTTTTATCCCGAGTTCTGACCTTTAAAGAACACGATGCCTCATTTCTGCAATTCAGAAATTAAAATTTCAGCATGTCACGCCCTGGTGGCTACCAAGAGCAAATATAAGCAGCAAAACACCTGGGCATGGTTAACCCTTTTGGGATCACACAGGGTGAGCTTAGCACGGCCCTCCTCAGGGGCCTGGGGTGCCCAGCACCCTCCTGCCCATATACAGGCGTGGGGCTGCCATGACCCCTGTCCCCAAAACGCAGGGCTGCCAGGACACCTGTCCCCAAAACGCAGGGGAAAAAACACTGGCCAGGACCCGCAAACACCACAGGGCAGGGAGAGCCCAGCCCTCTTACCTGCCAGAGGAACCTTCTAGAAGCCCCCAGCCCTCACTCACCTGCCTCAGGAACTTCTAGAAACCCTCAGCCCCCTGCTCACCTGCCTGAGGAACCTTCTAGAAGCCCCCAGTCCCCGCCCACCTGCGTGAAGAAGCTGCTGGAAGCCTCCAGCCGCCGCTGGGTCGCAGCGAGCCCGAGCCCTGAGGGCAGCACCCGGCGCTGGGCCGGCCCCACCCTGCCCGGGCACAGCCCCTCCCTCAGCGCCGGGCCGGGGGCTACGCGCTCCCCTCAGGGGCACACCTGAGGCGCTCTGCAGCCCTACGTCCACACTCGCAGCCTGGAATCCCGGAGAAACTCCGAGAGGAGCCGTCCAGAATGGATTTAGCGAGCAGGGGTGGCATCACCAGGTGAGGTCCCCCACGGCTCGGGCGGCAGCTCAAGCTATGGGATAACACCACCCTCCACCCCCAACTCCCAGAGGCGTACCCAGGGGAGAGGCAGCCACAAACCAACCTAAATTCTAAATTTGACACGTTTCTTTCCATCTCTCCCTGACGGGTTATTGGGCTCTGTCCCGCTGGGAGGAGCTGCTCGCCGTGCGAGGGGAAGGGAGGGGCGAGGGTGGGTTCCTCCTGCCGGCCCCATCTGCCGCGGGAAGCCGGGAGCCAGAGAGGTGCGAGGGTGCCCCTGGGCGGCCGGGATGCGCTGCCTTGGCTTAAACTCGGCTGGAAATAAAGAGAGCCGCTCACTCAGCCCCCTCACTCCCCCTCACCCCGCGGGGATGGGGAGGAGAATCAAAGTAAAACTCTGGGTTGTGATAAGAACAGTTTAATAGTCGAGAACAAAGTAAAATACAGAAATGACAAGAAATGATAGTAATTATGGTAATAAAAAGGAAACAAACAAGTGATGCACGATTCAACTGCTCACCACCCACTGACCAATGCCACACCCACCCTTCCCAAACCCAGATTGGTCCCACTTCTGGGTAACTCCCCCAGGATATACCAGGCATGATGCTCTGTGGTGCAGAATATCCCTTTGGCCAGTTCAGGTCATCCATCCCAGCTACACTCCCTCGCAGTTCCTTGTGTGCACCTTCTTACTGGTAGAGCATGACACACAAAAAAAAAAGAAGTAAAAATTCACTGACTTAGGATAAACACAACTTAGCAAAACCCAAAACATCATTGCGTTATCAACACCACTCTCATTGCAAATCCAAAACACAGCACTGTAACAGCCAGATAGAGGAAATTAACTCCATCCAAGCTGAAAGCAGGGCACAGGCCAGCCGTCAGCTCTCACCTCACTTAGGGGTCTGGCCATTGCCACGAGGAAACATGCATGTCCTCGTTTTCCAGCCTGGCCTAGAAGCAGGATTGCAGGGATGTTTAAGCTCAGCGCTCAAACAGAGCAAGCCTTTGGGGATTGGGGTCAGGGAGAGCTGGTAAACACTTGACTCAATCTCATTTGTGAATTAAACTAAAGCATGGGCTTAGCAGCCATGCTGCAGGTTTAATGAAGCTTCAGCTTGTGCAGCCTGCCTTTCATTAACTTGGACAGACTTTCTGGAGTGCCCCAGGGCAGGAAACGTGAAAGGACACTTGGTCCAAGTTGTTCGAGAGGCCTCTGGCCAAGCACAAACCACCATGTTCTGCCTGCCAAGCTGTGCCTCGGCCCCTCCTGGCTGGAGGCACGCCAGGAGTACTGCTTCCCACCCCTGGATACAGAGAAAGAGTACAGCTGTAGTTGCAGAGACATTCCCAGCCTCATGGTGCAAAACCAGGCATAGCTCCTGCAAATAGACAAAGTATTATGTTTAAAAAAAAAAGCCTGTCGGAAACTTGGGCTGTCTCAACAACTTTTTTGTAAAAACAAAGCATGTTCTCTACATTGTAATAATTTTTAAAAGCTCGGCACTTGGTACTTGTGAGAGCAGCATTTCCACTGCCAAGAATATTTTACTCTCATAGGACAGAGATAACCAAATCTAAAAAAGCACATGGAGCAAAGACTTTGAGATGACTTACCCAGTTATTTGACAGGCAGAGGAATTGCCTCATTTTGCCTTCTATTTTAATAACGTGCGCTCTTCTCACTTGGCTGGATTGAACAGGCTGATCTCACCAGCAAGCTATTTTTCCACTCAAGCATCTGCCCAGACAGCTTGGAGCAAGACTGAAATGCCAGGCTGGGTTCTTTTATTGTAGGAGCAGTAATTAAGATCCCAGATGTTGCTGCTCGACACCTGTACCTTATTTTTGTCAGGCACTGCTGCAACTGGAGCTCGAATGTGACACAGCAGAATTGCAGCAGCAGTTGGTGCATCCTGCTGATGAGACAGTGGCCTGCTGGTGGCCTGTAGCCCTGTGTCCCCACTGCTGGGGACAGCCCTCCTGCTTTGCTCTGAGGCCCCAGCACTGAGTCACGCCCTGCCTGCTTTGGCAGAACATTTGCTGACCTATCTGCAAGTTTTCTTTTGGCTTAGCTGTAACAGCATTTTTTCTTCTGACCACACAGTCATGGATGATTTGGTTTTACTTTTGCTTATCTTTGTATGGTACCACTGTAGTTGTGCACAGACAGGACTGACAGGTCATTGTTCTGTGCAGAAGAAGATGCAACCAACATAAATGATGTCACGTGGAGAAAAAACAGACCTGGGATGGTAGCAGAGGCCTTGAGAGGAAGAGGCACAGGATGCAGTGGGGAGGAGTACAGGAATAAGATGACAAAAGATGAGGCGTGGGCTTGCCACTGGAAACCCCACAGCTACAAACCAGCCATTGTTTTCCATTAAAAACACAGACCTAGAGTTAGACAAAACCACCTTTTCATGCATAACAGAATAAAGAACAAGTTTCCACCATATGCAAGATACAACGGCAAATTTGGGTATCATGTGGGTTCCAAACCAGCAATGAAGCAGCAAGGTGTGAAGGTTTGTTGGCAAACATAAAAAAGACCCCAAGTGGATCCTGGAGTGAGAAAGATGCAGCCATAATCACATCCTTACCAGTCTCATGTGCTGGTGACCAGCCTTAGCACCCCTACCACCACACTGAAGGCAGCAACATGAGGACCCTGAGAAGAGGCAGGGTGAGTGCAACACCAGGAAAGGGGCAAGTAGCTGGAACTGTGAGTATAAGAGACTTAGCTGTATTGTTGTTGTTGTTATTATTATTATTATTGTTATTATTGAAATTCTTTCTGTATAGAAGTATTTTTTCAATAATAATTAGGTCTGGACTAGTATTGATTCTTAAAGTTAAGATTTCAGCCATACTAACAATAAATTCTTGGCTTTGTGTAGATACATATATATAAATACATGTATATAATATGTTTTCTCTTTCTTGATTAACAAGGTTTTGAGGGTAACAAGCTTTAAAACTACTCTGTTGTCATAGTAGTACTCAAAATGCACTCAGAGTTACAGATGCAGGATTTAAGGTCCTTGTGTGTGGTCATTTTAGAAAGTACATCAAGAAAAAAAAAATAGTAGTAGTAAGAACAGAATTCAGCAAGATTTAAAAGTTGTCATGGCAATGTACTCTTACATGTAAATCAGTGCATGAATTTAGGCAAATTATACTAAGAACTGCCACTGCTTAAAGATTTTTCTCTCTTAGGAAAGATTGCAAGCGTTGCAATTATTTTTTTCAATTTGTTTTTAAAAGTGTATATTTCTTATTGGCAGAATAGCAGATTATTTGTTGAATTTAACTTTAGACATTTATACATTTCTTTGAATGTATAATCTTGTTGTAAACCAACTCTTCCTGCCTCCCCCTTCTAAGGATTTATATTCTGGCCAAACTTGCCCTTCTGTGATGTTAGAAAGCATGCCTAGAACTCACACCATTGTTTAGCCTTCCCAGTGGGGAGGGAGCAGGAAAAATATCAAAGAGGTTTTTAGAAACATTTCTACTAATTGCACAGAAAAAAGGTTAAAATTAATGAAATACGTGACATTGTGATGAACTTCCACGGGAATAAGGTTTCAGACTCACGGAATCTATTGCAAACGCTTACTAAAAATACCACTCCTTAATAATTAACCCAGAGCTGGCCGTGGAGCAGAGCAGTGTACATTTCTGTCAGCAGCTCCTTGAATTTGGGTCACTTTCATGTGCAATTAAGAAGCCTGACTTTCCCAAGCGTGCAGAGCCCTCCCACATCCTTGGATGGACTCGGAACAAGCGGCGTGTGGCAGCGCAGGGGTTGAGCTCAGAGGTGCCACTTTTTGGGGATGTGAACTGCTGTTGGCAGCATTCGGAGTGCCCCGAGCCCGGCTCCCGGCAGCGCGCACGGGAGCGAGCCGGCTGCCGCTCGCTGAGCCCCGGGGCTGCACATCCGTCACACATCCGTCCCTGTCACCGAGGCTGCCGCAGGGAAAGCAGCGCTGAGGAGAGAGCCGAGCTCCCCGAAAGGCACGCGTGGCGCACCAAGGCGGGAGCAGCAGAGGGGCTGGCTAAGGAGGGTCCTCACCAGCCTGGATTCGTGACACCCGCACTGCTCTAGGGGATGCACCTGACCACTGCACTGAGGCCATCTCCAGCCAGGGGCAAAGTGGGAGCAAGATTTGCTGCCAAGGCATGTCTGTCTGTCTGCAGCATTTGTTTAGTAGTTTTGGAAATGCAATCTGAGTGTTGCAGATAATTCAGAGGGGACTTGGATTATTTTTTAAAAGAATACAAATTATTTATACAAGGAGTGATAGGCATGTGGAGGCTGGGAGAAAGCAGAGAGGTGAAGGGAAATTAGAGCTAGAAAAGGTGCACCAAGGGGATAAACAGGCATATGGTGAGCTCTGGAAAATACATTCCAAAAATATGGAAGAAATGGGAAAAGACCCATGCTACCACCCAAGCAGTGAGGTGGACACCCTCTCCCTGCCCCATGGAGGGAGCCAGGGCCTGGCCAGTCTGCCTCTCCAGGATTTTCAGCCAGGGACATGACTCTTTAAGCCCAGCTAATCCTGAAGCAGTGTCTGGGACACTGCTGGGTAACTGAGGAATTAGGCTGCAATAAAGCTGCTTGTACTGCATGTGCACACTGCAAAACATGCATGGTGCCACCAAGGAACAGCACAGCCAGGGGGGCCTGGGGCAAAATTTGAAAGGAGAGACGAGATCCTGCAGAAACCAGAGAGAGCTGATGCTGCTCTCTCATGCATTGCTGTGCACTTGAGCTGCCTGGCATGCAAAGGCTACTGTTCAGCAGCAGAACATTCCTAGCAAACTGTGGACTGTGGGACAGCAAGTTCCCAGGACTGTGGGACAGCAAGTTCCACAGTTTAATTCTGTGCTGTGTTAAAGTGTACTTCCTTTTACTTATTTCAAATTGTTACCTGGTAATTGCACTGGGCTCCCTGTTACAAGAACAAAGGAGAGCACTGGAGAAACAGTCATTTTCTATTCATGTTTTCCACATCTTAGTTGACTTTTTGTTGTTACTGTTGCCAGTCTTGTATCTCCAGTAATTATTCCTTCTTCAAGCTGAAGAATTCTGGACTATTTAATCTCTTCTGGCTGTTTCACATTGCTGATGAATCAGGGTATAAAGCAGAAAAAAAAAGAAGAAAAAGTATCTGCCTCTTGCTATTTACTGAAATCCATGCTGAGTTCTCAACAAGGATCAGGGACCCATCCTGTGATACAAAGATGGTTCTTGTTTTCTTCTTCTATTTGTTTCCTAATTACACCTAATATTAGAATTGTCGTTCTGCCCTCTGTTGGAGTTTAATAGTTAGACTCAGCCCCGCAGGCAACAGTTTAACCTGCTGTAGTACAGCCCTATTTTTCCTCCCAGTGACAAGTTCATTGGGCTTCCAGTCAGGCCATCATTGCCTACAGCCTGTGCAGCTCTGGGCGCTCAGATTTGTATCTGACCACAAACACCCAAAACCGCGGAGTGCCGAGAGCCCGCATTCCCCACCCCTCCCAGCCAGCCCCTCCTCTTGTCAGGGCAGTCATGAACCCAACCACCAGCGCAGCACGCCGCCCACAGCCCGTGGTAACTCGGCAGTCCTCCTTTTCTGCGGGGATGAAACTGCTATTTCCGCTCAGCTCTTCTCTTCTAGACCCTTGGAGTGAAGGTTCTCAGTCCAACAGATTACTTTTTTCTCTCTCCACAGCTTAGGGGTTCGAGGAAGCTTTAGTGAAAACTCTGGTTCTTTTGTTGGGTTTGTTTGGGGGGGGGGGGGGGTGGTTTTTTTTTTTTTTTTTAAACTTGACAAGTACATCTTACTTTTATTTCTCTAGGAGAGAAGCATAGCCCTGGTGTGGATTACCAAGAGAGGCTGTGAAATCTCCATCATTAGATGTTTTCAAGACTTGGCGAGGCAGAGCCAGGGCTGACCTGAACTAGCTTCAAGCACGAGTATGGACTAGATCACCTCCAGAGTTTCTCCCAACAAACATTAGCATGGTTTTATATTAACTATGTCACACCCATCTGCTTACTTATAAGCTCCTCTAGAGTTTTAAGAGCAATCCCTACAGTTTCTCTTGTTCCCCCCAATATTTAGCCAAGTACTTTACCAGCTGCCTATGTTTAATTACAGTGTGTAACTTTTAGCAATTTCTTTTGGAAGGAGTTTAAACTTGCTAGCCTGTGGTTAGTAGGACTGTTTCTGAAGCTCTTTCAAAAGTCACAGTCTTTCCTCTAGTTCCAACTGCAAGTGACATGATATAAACCACAGATGCTTCAGGGTTCTTGGTCCACACCAGTTGGCCTTGATAGTGAGTGATAGCTCTTTTCATACCTACACAGTTCTTACTTTGACAGGACACCTCCTCGACACTTCACCCTCCACCAAATTTCCAAGAAGTCTATTTTTAGTCAGTGTGCTCTCTATCTTGAGATCCTCTGCAAATAGAGACCAACAGTAAGAGCAGAGCACTGTGTGTCTGGCAGACACTGGTAGGGATGTCTCCTTAGTGCATGAATGTAGGATACATGTAGTGCTTCCTTGCAGCACTTCTGCTTAAACATAGGATTTACTATCTCTTTCATAAAGTCACCTGTTTACTCCAGCAGGTGTGGTGGCTTTTCTCATGTTTGATAATCCATTTAACCCCATGCAGCACACACCTTATCACTTACCTTTCATAGAGCCTCACATTCCCATCCCAAATCCCACATTATTACCACCAATCCATAAATTCAGAAGACCTCCTTTGAACACTCCTGCAGTCTGACCAGAGTGGCACCTGTCACGCAGTAACATGAGCAATTCCCAGCCAGTGTGACCAGGGCAGCATAAACCAATGTTGCAGCTTCAGAATAGCAGGGAGCTCTGCTCTGCCTGTGCTGCATCCCCCTTGAAAGGCTCCAGGTGCATTTACAGAGCTCCTTGCATAAACAAAGCACTCTGGAGCCCAGCACAGACACATACTCATCTCCTCTGCCCACACATGCATAGCAGGCAGAGCTCAGCTCTCCCCCACTGCCATGGGCAGAGCATCACAGAGACAGGACCCCAGAACAACCCTTCAAGTGTTTTGAGAACCACAGAAACTCCAAAGATAATTCCTGGGGGCTATTGCCAGCTGCAGGGGTGATCAGAGGAGGCAGGAGCACAACATACCTCCAGCAGCTACTGTGTTTCTACAAAGATGAAAGAATCAGCATGAAACCTGCTAATGGAACACTTGTCACTCTTCAGCTCAGGACCTCGAGCTTGTTTTGGCAAGACAGATTTGAAACTGTGTTGTTACAGTTTGTGTACTTCCTGGTTCTTTCCTCATGAAAGTAAAAAGCAAAATACCTGTAATCTTCCTTTTGTTCCCTGCAGTTTGATGCTTATGATGGTTGTTCTGAAACACTGACATCAAAAGATTTTGAGTTTCACACCTTTCACAGCATCTCATATAACCAGAGTTCTACTCTAGTATCTGTTCTTACAACTGGACATCATGGCTGGTTAAGTTTACTCCTGAGTAAATCTCCTATTTTCTACTACTACTGCATAGTGCAATAGTCAATGCTGGTTCTTACTGTGGTATGAAAATTCAGGATTCCAAACTTCATGTGCACTCAGTGTTTCCGTGGAACTGGCACTGGAAAGGTGGGCAATAAACCAAGTGTCATAATGCAGCCTGGATCTTAGACTGATGGGAGCAGACGTCAGCATTCTGAAACAGTAGTAATTTAAGAGTCTTTTTAGACCAGGATGGTTCACACCCCCTCCTCTCCCCTCACCAGCTCCCAGAGTAGAAGAGAAATTCTAGAATCAGTTCCTTCGTGGTGCTAAAGAACAACCCTCAGGTACTCCTGCAAAGGACTTCTCTCTTATATAATCTTATTTAAGCAGTAATATTGAAATGAGAGAGGGGAAGATGAATAGAGAAAGATGTAAAGAAATTTCATAGGCATGTACCACAATTTTCAATTGCATTCAATGAAGAAAGCAAAGCAGCTTCCAAGGAAGGCACCTGGCAGCTGTGCCAGTGTTGTTCTGGACGACAACTTTACGAGAGAGAAAGTTTGCAGGTGTTACACTGAGCACTGCCAAACCTTGAGCAGAACACTGACCTCAGCTTATCGCGCCAAGTGCTCTATGTTGCAAGAAGCTGCTTCTGGTTCAGCAGTGTATGGAATCTCCACGGGACCTGCTTGTAGGTGGTATCCTCTGCAACCTAATCCCAGACAGCATGCAGTACTCCTGCAATATCATTTGGGAAGCAAGAGGCCTAATTGCTCACCCATCTGGAGACCCTCAGAGCCTTCAGCAGCACCTGGCTCTTCAAGAAATACTCGATGCTTCACAACAGGGAGCTCTGCAACCACACACCAGGCGCAGTTGCTGATCCAGCTTCTGATATAATAACTTGCATGATGGTTGTTGTTCATCCCTTCAGACACCTCTGTGTCTCTGACTTCATCTCCAGGGAAAGTCTGTTAACCAAGGGTATTTATTTTCCTTCCCCACTGGTCACAGGCAGATGACAGTGTTTTAGCATGCTATCGCTGAAACATCATTTTCTTTTACAAGTCTGAATCATTACAATTCTTCATTTATCTCCAGGACATTAAAAATTCCATACGCTCCTCAATTAGACATTTACTGGTGGAGTGGAAACTTCATCAACTAAAACAGTGACTACAATGTACTGAAGAGTCCTGCTGTTTCAGCTGTCTTTGTCTTGCATATGCTTAAATTCTGTTTGAAAAGAAGATGATCTCTACCTCTTAAAGAGGTTTGGGAAGTCAAACACACACTGACAAAGTCTAAGTAGAATCTCACATATGACAGTAGTTAGTGAAATCTGGGCTCATAGAAACTCCTTCTGGCCTTTGACTATCATTTCTGGAATCTTAATGCATGCGTTTCCTGGCTTAGACCCAGGAGAGAAAGGCACCACTGCAATGGTGCCGTGTGCTGCTCTCACTGGAATAAGGCTCACAATGGCTCGGCACCCAGGTGGGTTTTGAAATCAGCCTGGGAAACATGGGGGAGTTCTGGTATGAGCAAGACCTGGTGCAGAAACAGCCTGAGCAGTGCCCTCCCCCCGTTCCAATTCAGACTCCTCCTCTGTGAACAGCTTGAGCTGTTTGTGAACAGCCAGAGCCCGGGACGGCCGCTCCCAGTGACCGGAGCAAACCCCTCGTGCACGCGCCAGCTCCTGGCCACGGGTTCGGCACTGTGCCCCCGCTCCCTGGGTCTCGCTGACGCAAGAGCACTTGGGGTCTTGCTGAGAACTCAGCATTTGCTGAGGTTTTCTTGTGGAAAAAGGTACAGACCGAGCTCAGCTTTAAAGATCATCACCTCAAAGCAGGACTGACTGAGCTTAGCCAGCTCTGAATTGAGCATTTTGAAAACGGTGACCAGGTAAAATCCGCGGAGAAGGGTGGGATTGTGTAGACACCTGTGGTTCAAGAGCTGCTTCACTTGGTCCCAGGTAGCAAAGTTCAGAAACCAAAGCACATCCATCCTATGGGATTTTCAGATTTAGAAAAAGCTGAAGCTGTATCATGTATGGTTATCAAACAGCACAAACCAGTTCTCCTGAGAACTTCTGGAGGCTAATCACAAGTATTACAGTTCATCTTTGCATAAACCCCTTAACATTGTATAACAACACCTGAATAGATGTATATTTGTCTCTTCTTGTGAGGAACATCAAAATTTAGTTCTCTCAACAGAATGACTTTAGGCTTTGGGGAGTTTTTGTACAGTCCTAGACTGGATGTATAATAGGCTTACAAATCATTCTAGAGTACTGGTTTGCCCCAGTAATTTCAATTTCTATTCTGCAGGGATACATAAATGACTTGAAGTCCTGTATGTTCGCTTTTGTCTCACATTTGAAATTATACTTGAATAACCACTGTAACTATTGTAACATTAAATAAGGGGGAACTTGTATGATTATCTGGGCTAAAATAGCTACAAGTTTGTTCTCACAAAAGCCTCAGTAAGGCTCCCACTGTAATCTAAGGTATCACAAAAAACCCCATTGTTTTGCAATATGAAGCTCCATTCTGAAATTGGATGTTTGAGATGCATGAATATGCTCAGCACACAAATTCCAATCAGATTTTCCCACCAAAAAGATGTATTTTTTTCTTATTAAAAATTTATAGTCAGGTTTTAAAAAGTTTGGGCGAGAGAGACTATAAACAATAATTGCATCACTTCTATTTAATTTACAACATTCAGTTTCTGCTGCTAAAGTATAATTTCACTATAGCACTTCAACCTAGATATTTTTAATTTGGGTAAGATAGCTTTGCTTTAAAATTCCTTGTCAAATGAAGACAAAAATTTAAAATATGAGCCAGCAAAATGACACCAGATATTACACAGCAGTTTTATGTAACACATTACTGAACTGCTTTTTAAGGCTCAGTAACCTGAATATCAAGCTTTTGAACCCAAATTCATGCCTCTGCATAGAGCTGTGACACAAAGTGATCTTACTCCAAGTTTTCCTTACAGTTTGTACTTCAATTCAATTCAGGCTATAAATTTAACAGTAGATCAGAAAGCAACTCTGCCTGGATATTTTAAAACTTTTTGCCCCAGAAATGCTTTCAAGAAACATATGTTTGGGGTAAGAGGCCAACAATACATCCATGAATAAAATCCCACAGTTCCACAACTTTGACATCATTCCCAGAGGTAAGGTGTGTGCAAGGCTCCTGAATAGTATCATTTGACAAAATCAACTCCTTCCTTCCCTTTCTCACTTCAAACTTCTGCAGTAATGCCTTCAGCTTGGTTTTCACGCCTTATGTACTGGAAACAGTGAGAAACAAAATAACTGTCATTCCAGGACATAATCACAGGGTCAGCTTTACAGGTGGAATGACATCATTTCATCCACTTCACACTCCAGGTTAACACTCTTCCTCCTCCCCACTTTTAAAAAACTAAATGCAGAGACACAACTAAATTTTCTGTTATAATACAGGAAATTTAAAGGATTCCTACACTAAGCAGTGTATCTAATACAGTTCCTGTTACTCTTTTACTCTAAGCAAAGTACCCTTTTAGATATCACCTGATTTTACTCTGCAAAAGTTCATTGAACCTTCCTTGAAGTAACTTTGGTCCACCTAAGAGAGACCAGAATTCTGGAAACAGGTACTACTGCCTGCACAACTCTTAATTATTTACCAACGTGGCTTTCTACACATGGAGAAAGTCTTTGGCCTTTACTTCTCCAAAGTGATGAACTGGAAGTTCAAGTTGCAGGTTAGGATATGTGGAGATACAGTCTGAAGACAGCAGGTGACAGAGGTGACACGTCTGTCTCTCAAATGTCAGGCTCTCCCCAGAGCAGCTCCCTTTCCTCCCAACAAGGCTGCTGTTCCAGGGCTCCTTGCAGCCCCCTCTGCATCACCAGAGCACTGTTGTCACACACAGATGTACCATGCCAAGCGTGGCTACCCGGGGCACAACCTATAGCTGCAAATTCAGGTCAGTCTGAACAGCTGGAATAAAGATCCTGTGGCATTAGTAAACCAATCTACCCTTGGGTAAGGACTTCTAGCAGTTGCATTATTTATAATGGTTTCATTTTTATTTACAGTAAGGCTATCTGAACCTACTGATGCTGCAAACATCTTAATAAATTACAATCCCTTAGATAGGGGACCTTCAGGGCAAGTAAAAAAGAATATGTATGAAAGGCTTCTGTTCCACACAGCTAAAGGAACCCAGTAGTGTCCTTTATCCAAAGTCAAATTAACATATTACACAGAGGAAGAGAAGCAGCAGCACCAAAAATTAAAGTGGCCTGGTTTTGAAAACATTTGGCTAGTGGAATTCAGGGCAAATTCCAATCTCATTATCTTGAAAAACCCAATTAACGGGCCATCCTATAAGGGCAGGCTTGATGCAGAAGAATGGCACTTAGGTAAGTCCTCTTTATCTTTTGAACTCATATTCACATTTTTGGTTTTCCATGCCTTTTAAACAAGAAAAGTACCATATTAATGAAAAGAAACTTTACTGGAAAAGCCATGTGGGCTTTCCTGGTTATAGCCCCAGCTAACCAAGTATACTCTGGCTTCTGCTTAGTGATGTCCAGAAAGGAAATATGAGATAAATCAGTGCCATATGCATCAGGCCACATCACTTCCTCCTATGCAAATCAAGCATTTCAAAACAGCTTGAAAGGGAAATAATTTATGAGAAAGGCTGTGACTCCCAAATCTTCTGTAGGAAGCTTCACAATTATGCTGTTAATCTGAAAATGCTGATGTCACCCCTTAGCATTCACACACGATGCTTCCGTTACGTAACTACCAACAAAGTAAGAGGAAATACTCTTACCAGATTTTTAAAAAACATTTGCTTACATAAAGCTGCATTTGCCTCTTACAGTACCATGTACTAGTAACACACTGTTCCATGTTTCAAACTCCAGTACTGTTCCCTTACAGCACAGAAAAGGTCACATTATGCTGCTGCTTGTTCAAAGTGGCAATGAGATGACACATGACATTCAACTCGCATTGCAGTTCACGAATTATAGCACATTGTACCCATAGGTAGCTGTACCAATTAAGGAAAAATCCATGGGAAAAAATCCATCCTGAAATTAAAGCATCATTCATGCTAATCAAGAAACAGAGCAACATTCATGGCAATTTCCTCCCTTTTCACTTAAAGCCGTTAACACCGCCCATGGTGTGAGAAGTCTCACCGTAAGAGAACTGTGCCATTTTCCCTGTGCTCTATCACATTTATGTTACTCTGACTACAGCTCTCCAGAGTTGTTACTGAAAGATCAACTTGTGCAGAGAACTCCAAAATGCTTCAAAAGACACAACACATCTCCAGAAAATTTCCAGCATTGGCTGGTTTGACTGACCACAGCCTCAGGTCCAGGCACTCAATTTTATTGTCCCAGCACTCAGGTGAAAAGCAAAGCACTACATTCAGGATGCTCCTTTATCATGTTTTTCATCCTTTTTTTTTCATTTTTTCTTTTAGCAATTTACCTGACACTGCCTTCTTTCTGCAATCACTCAGAGGAGTGTTTTATTGCATGTTAAAAGACAAGATATGTATTGAAAGTAGCAATTTTATTTGAGTTAAAATTATTTACAAAAACCCAAAGACATACTTCATGAAACTGGTACAAACTATTTTTCCTGCCGTTGGCTTTTGCTCCAAAGATCACAGCTGAGAAATACTGTATAAAATAAAAATAGGATTGGATTCAGAAAAGTACTCTACTGTTCTAATTTCCAATTGAGAGTATTTACACAAATATTTACAATGGAAAAAATGTTACTTTAAAACTTTAATTTGCAAGTTGACCTCAAGTACCCTTTAATGCAGAGTTATCTGAGGGTCTAACACACAAAAATGCACTGCAGTTCACAGGGTGATTTCTCCCCCCACCCTCAAAAAAAAAAAAATCTGCATTTGTCAGTGCTTGACAATTAGTTACATTTTTAAAAAAACTGTTAAACACTGAGGTAAATCAATTCCCAAACAATTACCAGTGTAACAAAGAAAGGTAGTTGTCCCTGCTTTTCCCCATCATCACATATTATCTTCTTTTCTCTTGCCATCTCTCCACAGGAAACTAGATAATCAATTTGAAATCTCATTAGATACGTGAAAATCTCTAACATCTGAAAACTAGATGGGCCAAATATTTAATAATTTCCTCCTGATGCAGATCATTTACATACACCTTTTCCCTCTCTCTCAATACTGTTTTGGTTTTTTTTAAAGGGGAACACAACCTCAAAAACTTTTCTAAGTTACACTGATACACTAAGTTTTAGAAGGTGATGAGAGAAAATGCAAAAAAATATGACCAACATAAGATTTTTGCCGTTAATCAGTTACTTCCTTACAGAATTCCCAACAATCTGCATTATCAAAAATAGGAAGACATAGAAGGCAGCCACTGTATGTAAAAAATTTACAGCTGGCACTGATACAAAAGCACAAGTTCTTAACTTTATACACGGAGATAACACAAGATCTAAAAGCAGGTTAGATTTCCTGTTATTTCCCCCTCATTATACATAGAACTAATATTTTTATGGCTTCAAGTTTTACAAATTCAATGGAGTAACATGATGTAACTACCTATACAGGTATTTAAAAAGTCAACAAAGCAGATCACAGAACAGTCTGCAAATATTCAAGACCACCTTAATAAAAATAATTAATAATCAATTCTGTTGGTCTGAATAGTGAGTGCAAGAAAAAAATTGTTTAAAAAGTCATGTATTTTCTGGGATTCTTTGTTCCACTTAAGTCCTCAAACACAATGCTTTGCTGTGAACTAGACCTCAGACTGAACAAAATCTTAGCTATATCAGCAATTTAAGGCTTTGTGTTGTATGCATTTCAACTCTGTCATACTACAGAAGGATGAAATAGAAAGATTATGTCAGCTGGAAACATTAATCCCCATTGGTGTTTTAGCTTCTTTAAAATTCTTCCCCCTAAAGCACCCAAATCCATTGTATTCAACATTATAAAACACACCTTGAGTTGTTCCTTGAAACAAATTAAAACAGTATTTCAAAGTTTTTGCTTATCAGAAGTGTAAACTACCCTGGGATTGAGTGTTTTTTAAGTACTTTTTTTCTTTCTTTATTTCATTTGTATTTTAAACAGGGCACAACTTTTTACAGTCACTATTCCTTTTGTGGATAACATACCCTCAATGGCTTTGTGTGTTTATGGGTCTGCATGCTCTTGGAACTACAAAGCGTTATGGTCTAGCAGGTTACAGTACGTGGGCCACGGGAGCTTTAGAACTGAGAAATAGTTCAACGACCTAATTTCAATCAAAACAGTATAAAAAATAAACTATCCAATCCTCACCTCTTTGGATTCCAACAAATTTTAAATATAGACAGTAGTTAAAATCACAAAAGTATTTAAAAATTTATATTTTATGATTTTGGAATAATCTAGTAATAAAAAAAGCAGGAGCAAATTAAACTCAAATAGGAGCGGTGCTGCTGTCCAGAACTTCTTTATTAGAACATTTGTTTGATACCTCAGTAGCTAAGCTGCCTTTGCACCTGGCTGGCATGAAACAGTGGCTCAACAGTAAACAGCAGTTGCACTATCAGCAGCAAGTTTTTCCCCTTGAAACTTGTCACGAACAAAGCAAGAAAAAAAGATAGGGAGGGTAAACCCTGCCAAAAATATTTAAATACTGCACTGCATCATAAACAGCAAGGTTTCTTTATTTACTTTCCTCAGAACCTTTTTCCCCTCATTTTTGATAGTTGCAGATTGATGTAGTAACTGTCTTTTAGAAAATGCTGAATGCATGGTTAAGAGACCAGGTAGCCTTAAAAATCCGAACACGAATGACACAGATGAATGCTCTCGGTATTTCCTTCAAGGACTTCTTTCATGACTTCTTCTTTTGTCTAAGGGTAGCTCCAGCATTAGAGTGCCTGCAGCGGAAGTTAAGTATCTAGCAGTGTTCCAAGTATTCAATCACCCTAGAGATAGATTTCTGGCCTGTTGTTCCAACAGCACACTGGAAATGCAATAGAAAACACAAGTAAACAAGCATTTGTAGCACCTCCTTCAAATATCTTAGAGCTTTTCTATTTTCAGAATTTCAGTATTTACAATTATGCATCAGTAAAAGCAACTAGGTTCAGGCAGCCAATTCAGAAATATCTTCCTGGCCAATCACAATATAATGACAGACAAAATTATGACAGACAAATGGCCTTTCAGTATTAAAAAACAGAATATCGTCCTGTGCACTTATGAAGACACAAACTGAAAAATGTGAATGCTTCTAAGAATGCATGAAATATTAACAGAAAACAAAATCACAAAAATATCTACATACAAAAATTTGAAATATGTATTACTTACAGTAAGGTTCATAAAACTGAGAAATTTTTTGAGCATTTCAGTCATTATCGAGAAGTCCCCTTCAGGTAAGTACTCCCTCACAGTAGTCACATTGATCTAAGAAATAAAACAATCTTGTCTTATTTGGGAGACATGTTTCTGGCACAGAACTATAATGCTCTGCATGTGAGATGCACTAAGACAAGTATATTCACAGCATAAAGATGGCTTTTACTGCCATCTTTATGATTTAAGCCTCTTTTAAGCAACAATCATATCTTTACTGTGTTTATGTTTCTAGAAAATAATTGCTAAAATAATTTTTTACTGTTGGTTTGTTGAAGTTTTTTTCCTAAAAACAGGAAAAAAAAAAAAAGAAAAAGACTATCAGACATCCCCAGGACCTACAAAATTACCAAGAACTAAAACCCCCACCAGATCTCTCCCCTGACTGGGAGAGGCTCTCCCTTTACAACTGTGAAGGGTTGAGAACTACTGATCTCATTGTCAGTCTCACTCTGAATACTAAAACTGTTATGGACACTGATCAGTCCAAAGGCACAAAACAGCACCTTAAAGGCCATTTCTGCACCACAGTAAATTCAGACAAGCCTGAAGGCAGGTCTGAACTCATTTTCTTGCAAACATATTTTTGAAAGGAGACTTTATTGAGTTCTCAGCTGTTGGAGTTCCATATTTTTAACTTCAGCTTTCTATTACATATTTCCAATCTGAGACAATTATTTTGAACTAATAAGAGACACACACAAGTTCATCAGATTTCAGTGGAAGAAAAAAAACTAAAGCAGACTGATAAAGAGTAAGTAAGTCTGATGGTAACTTGCTTACTGAAACTGCTGAGAAGGAACAGCCTTAGCCAATTTTCCTCTGCCTTTCCAAAGTTAATTATTTTGCTGGCTACAAGGAAGGGGAGAGAGGTAAAAGAGGTCTAATACTCAATTCCAACTGTTTTTGATAAACACAGTGATGTTCAGAAGATTTGTTTTGGCTGGAATAACTCTGGCAACTCTTCCCAAAGCTGTATACATCAGTGTAGCTTCATCAACGTATTGCTCACACTGAAGCCCAATTTAATAAATCCCTTTCAATACAGCAAATTATCACTTCATTAAACATTATACTGGACTTAAGATCAACTTAGTCACTTACTGGACTCTCCTGGCAGAGACAGCCTAGAAGCAATGCTGTGTATGAGGCCACAATGCAGTCTTCCATGTGCTTCCCAGCATGCTGAAGAGCTGTAAAAGAGACAACAGTTTATTGTATTCTCCAAGCAGCTGGGATCTTTTACTGCTGCAAATACAATCCTTCATTATCACTTTCCAGAATGCCTTTTTCTCAAACAAAACGAGCTTTTGGACTGAGGTTTCAGAGATCAGGAAACGCCACACTTACTGACTCAGCAGCACATTCTTGACAAGAAAAATGGTGTTCATTCAGTTTCAACTCATTCTGCTGCACAGTATTTTCTCATTTGCCATTTCAATGTGCAAACTGCATGCTGAACACCCCAAACTAGCAATGCAAATGTTTCATGTGATACTATATCCCTCTAAGACTTCCCCCAAAGTAGTTTATTGTGTTAAGGGTAACAGGCACAGCCTTTTTTGCTGATGACTCAGCATTTTGGGAAAAGCTACAAATAACTGCAGACACCAGTTGATGGAGCTACAAAAAAGAGGAAGGATATAAAGCAAGGCTGGAGAAAGTAATATACCACACCTATTAACACAAGATGATAAAACTATTAAAAGTCATACACTGCATCTACTATTAGAAGATTAAACAAGAAGGAATGATGTTTCAGATCCATTTTCCAGAGACAAACTACGTAACAGGTCAGAGACACTCAAATTCCTGGAACAAGCTACCAAAGATGCAGCACATCGAGGCACTGCACAAGTACCTCAGATACCACTGATGAAGGGAGAAAACAGACACAAAGCAGATGGAGATAGAAGAGGCAAATAGGGAGAGGAGGGGAAAAACACCCAACCCTTCAAGTAGCTTGAAACAACCCTGGAAAACAAAATTATGGCAGGTAACTTTCAAGGACTTCTCCAGAAGAATGAGGTAACAGCCTAAAAGCCAATATTCCTTTCCAGAATATTTTGTACATGGAGCATCCCAAAAAGGTCTGGGGTTGTTTTTCTTTTGTTTGTTTCTTTTGGTTTGATTTTTTTGGTTTTTTTAAAAAACAGAAAAAAAGCAGAAGTAGCATAACAACTTCTACTTCTCATGCTTCAGATCTGAATGGCTCCTACTTAAGCAGCAGTTTCACCTGGGATACACTGAGGAAATCTCAGCCCTAGAGACTGGATGTAGGAAGGACAGGACATAGGAAGCAAAGGACAAGGTGGGATTTTATGCGATCACAGTGTTCTTTGCCTTTTCTGAGCTCATCCCAGCCAGACAACGTACCTTTATTAAGATCAAGTTCTTCATCATCTTCCTCCTTCTTATCCTTCTCCTCAGTACTATCTGACTTCTCTGTGGAGACCCACTGGATCTCCCCACTTGTCTCCTGCCATTCCCCACTCTTATCATGCTGAGCAGTGGGAGCTTCTTTAATCAGCTCGTCTGTCTGGCTCTCGGCCAGCTGTGCCGCTCGCTCACACTCCAGGAACAGCTAACGGGGGAATTCCAGGAGAATTTCTGTTAGAAACTAAACCCTCAACACATTGACTTAATACTTTTAAGTCGATTTCCTGGTCACAATTTACCCCTTAATACAATTAGCCTTCAATACTTTTCTAAACAATAGGCTTTTCTTCTTCAAAGGAAAATATAATCTGGCCCAACACCAGCACTGTGCTCCACGACAAGACCTCCCTGCCTGGTGCTGAACCACTTGCCAGGCTCCTCTTGGGCATCATGAAAGTTTAATCACTTTCCTTGAGACACAGCTTAAAGACTAAAAGCTGCCATAATTTCCTGTCCATTTTTGCTCTCCACCAATTTTCCTTTTCTTTTCATGCTAACTATTCCCTCTTGGCTTTCTTAGAGCAAAAATATGAAGGAGTCATTTAAAATGACTTAGCAAAGAATGTGTATGAACCAGGAATCTCATATTAGGCACTTATTTCTCATGAATTATTTCCCAAACCATATAACCACCGGTTTTAAATATTGCTTTGCCAAGCTACATACATTAAGACATTTAATATTATTATTTTTACTGATTTTTTTTTGTCTGCTACTGGACAAAACTATTTCACAAAGTTAAATAAACTTTGTGAAATAACTATTTCACAAAGTTAAATAAACTTTGTGAAATCATCCATACAATTAACTCCACTGAAACAAGACATCTGTAATTACCTTTAAATTTATTAATTTTAGTTTGCATGGTGAAACCCATTTACCAAAATTATTGGTGGATTTCTTTTTTTAACCATTTCTTTGTTTTAAATTTCTTCATTTTATTGGTGGATTTCTTTTTTTTTTCCAGTCAATTTAAGGATTTCAATTAATGGATGTTTCACATCCATAATCATTACATCTGTATTTTATTGCTTTTTATAAAGGATGATCCTATTTTTAAATTTAAAATTGCAAAGTCCCAAAAAAGTAGTAATTAAAAAAAAAAGTTATGGAAGGAAAGTATAAAAGAGAAAAGTATCTTACAGGTGGTTTAAAACAGAAGTCAAAGTAAATAATCTAGGAACAATAAAACTAGAATTAATTGTATTGGAACAGAAGAGTTTTACTGGATGTCTGTAAACCACTGTCTTTTACAGGGAAGCTGTTTCTGTAATGGACAGCACTGCAGAAGTCAGGGTTGTGAGCAGCAATCTTCCCCCTACCTTGCTCCACTCCTCAACATGCTAAACAGAAAAACTGACATTTTCATTGCTGAGTTCTCCCTTCCCCCTGACAGTGTGATAATGAGAAATGGGAACTACTGCAGGACAAACACTTCTCACCTGCACTAAAGCCTGAACAGCATCAATCTGTCCAGTTATCTTTAGGCTTTCGTCTCCTTCGCCCGAGCACAAGGAGTCAAAGGAACATGATGTTTCCATATTGACAAGACAGTGCCTGTTCCGAGCACTGTATTCCACAAGATTGATCAACAGACCCAATCCCTGCAAGATTGGAGAGTCAAAAAGGATTACACATACTGGAAAAAAGGTAATTTAGCAAAAAACATTTATTTAGATAAACATCTTTGGCCTTATCTTTCTGAGAATACACAACTTATGAAACAGTCTGACAGACCAGGGATCAGGATTTAAAGAAACACATGATAGAACAGAGATCCCTGTACAGGAGAACTTTTATGCAGGAATCTCTCTTTTTCCAATTCTGAACATGAAAACATTTTTGGAGCTGAGGATTCCTTTATAGAGGTTTGGGATTCAGGTGTCCAACCCTGAACTTATGTTTGTAAGAGATCCTTCACATAACAATTTCACTGCTGCTATTAGGCCACTCTGACCCATTTTATATAAGCTGAGGTAAATCTGACAAAGCTTTTAACTCAAACAATAACATCAACCATATTTCCAAAACTGAAAAGATCTTTGAAAATTATTAATTCACATACTTATTTAGCTAAATCTCTCTGTTCATCAAGCAGTGCACTTTTTCCCACCAAACACAGGGAAAAAACCCCCAAACCCACCAAATCCTTACAGAAACTTTAAGTACCTCGCTTTAGGTATATATGTGGTCACTGAAAACCACAGGGGAAACTATTCCTTAATGAGGAACCAGAGCAGCTCAATGCACAAGGAGGAGGCAAATCCTTTTCTGTTGATGTAAGGAGCACAAGAACTTACCAGCACCCGAATATCAAATCTCTGTTCTTGAGGTAGGAACTTCGGAACCTGAAGCACACAATTCATCGCTGTGCCTATCAGACCATCTTGTTCACCTGTTTTTGTACTACCCCATTCTGCAAACAAAGAGTTCAGAGGCTCAGCAGTGGAAACACTCACATTTACAATGGTAAGCAGCCTAATAAAAACCTTTTGGCTCTAATGACAAACCAGCCCCTCTCAGCCCAAGCTCTCATCCAAACATTTCACAGTTGCAATTCCTCACCCAGCTTGCAAAGACAAATTACTGAGGGCTGCAAGCAAACCTCTACCATGTGTAACTGCTTTATAGCACTGGACTTGATAAAGCACAATCAATACAAAAAAATATTTACACTAATGGTTTACTTGACACTTCACCACAGAATATGCAAAAAATTTGTCGTCTTACCATTATCATTTGTCAGGTTGAGCAAGACTCCAATGATGGCCCTCATACAGTCTTCCACAGCTTTACCCACGTGGTTAGTTACATTCTGGTGAGGCAGAGACTTATTGTCTGGTAAACAGATACTGTCTTCAGCACGATTATATCGCTGGATTAACTCCTCACAATGCTGCAGTGCTCTGCAGGGAGAAGGTGCAGAACAAAATTATCTTCGCAACGTATAGAGCATTCCACCTTTATATTTGTTTCACATGGAAAAAAACCTGAAACACAGAGCTTTATGCAGAATTTTTCTGATACCCAGTCTGTAGGGACAGATAAACTTAGCACCTATAAAATCTTTTACAAGCTCAACTGAAAATTGTGAAAACAAAAACCTGGAAATCTTTGGGCTTTATCAGCTTGCTATTTCAAGAGCAAGTTAATTTTCCTTTCCAGCTTCATCACATGTCTTACAAAAGAGATCTCCTCTTCCTACAAACCCAGCCTCTCGTATCCTCTGACCATCAAGGCACAACATGTTTCTGACAGTGTTACCAGAATGTTCTCTTGTTCTCTTCTCAGAACTACTTCCATTCAGGAAGGAATGACACATGACTTCCCAGCAGTAAAATCCTAATCTTGTAACACTAATGGACCACAGGCATGATTCTACTGCATAACATTAGTTTCATGTTAAACCACCACACTGATTTCAGTTACAAACAAAACCAGCAATGTCCAAAATATATACTGGTTTAAGTAACATATTAAACTGTGGTTTGTGTCATTTTAATTTAAAGAAATACTCCAAATATCTAACCTATAACTATGAAATCATGTTTCCAATGAGGTCTGCATTTGTTCTCTTATGAAGAGCAATACAAGGGGCAGACAGGCTCTGCCAGCCAACTGAGACCTCACCCGGATTGATAAATGGGTTAGAGGTGTTTGTACAAGAATCTCTGCCAGAGAGAAATGCCAAGAACAAAATTTCCCTATTTTAATTCTTAGTTACACTGTCAATTCTGCCATGCTCTATTCCAGTAAACACTTAGGCATAATGAAAACACAATAAATAAATGTCGCTTCACCCTCTCCTGTGCTCCTACTTAGTACAGCAGAAGCTGAATCCACAGTCTGCAGCTTCTACAGACCCAACAGCAGCAGCCCTACACACTGGTAGTACTCAGGTAGCTGCCCAAACCCCCATCTACATTAACTTTACCCAATGAAAAGCAACAGTGGAAATTTTGGGGTTATTCACCACTACTGGTATAAATCTACTGGTATAAACCATTTCATTTTTTACCCTATCATGTGAGGTATTTTGCAAAACTGGGGTTTTTGGGGATTTTTTTCTACAACTTACTTAGCTGAGGAGACTATGAGCTGTGAGTCTTTGTATGCTATCAGATAGCTCTGATTTTCTGGATTATGCACAGTTACCTAAAGAGAAAAGGAGAAAGTAGTATTAAAAATAAGACTTTTTTTTCCCTGAAAGCAAAGCATTCCCTTTTACTACTGCTATACTTTTTTCAGTTCCACATTTCTTGGCTATTATCCAGTGTAAACTTTCACTTCTTATTTTTCAGTATTTCCTGGGAGTTTTAATTATTTAGAGTAATTGTGGCACTGAAGATAAAACCATCTTCCCTGATAAAGTACAGAAACCATGCAGCAGAATGTCTTGCAACAGCAGAACCCTGAATCCACATTCTGGGACTACAGTATCCCAAGTGGGCATACAGAACACAATTATATATGTTGTATTTTAAGGACTTGACACAAAATTGACTTCTGAGAACTTATTATGCATCCAACCATAACATAAAAGGTTTTCCTTGATGCCATTGACTGAAATTTGTAATCAATTTTCAGGAACAACAGAAGTTCTTCTCTTGGACTTGCATGATTTGGAGTGTTTTGAATTTTGTCATCTCTCCCAAGTTTCTAAGGATCTTACTACATCACAAACACCCCTAAGTCCAAATTTGAATATTCTAACACTAGACAAGGCTCTTCTACTCTTGCTCGGCAATTCCATCTATTGAATATAAAAGCAGAAAACGACTCTGAAATTTTTTTTGTCACTGCCGAGAAGAAAGGTAAAGAGAATTTTTAAGACACCCTTCAATAATTGTTTCTCAGTTTTTAGCTTGCATTTACACTATCTTGAAGTCTGTCCTTCTATTTTAGTGAAGAAAACAAGAGACCACTGTAGCTATTTGCCCTCTAATTTGGGTTTAAGGTATTGAGCGAGATTCATTGACCTATACTCTGATCCCAAATAATTTCTGACGTGTGCAGATGTGTTCCTAGAACATAACAAGGCTCTTCTGCTTTCTTATGGTATCACAACAGAAACAGAGTAACACCAGTAATGACCAGCAAACTCAGTGAAACAAGGCATAGCAGAGAAACACACACCCCCCCCATTCCTGTCAAGTAAACTCTACAAAAGTACCACGTATTCTGTTTTTCTTCCAAGTTCTCAAAGAAATATTTACCACCCGCATTTACACACTCAACTGATGAGAGGACTCATTTGCCTTTCAGGGCAATTTTCTCTTTCAGCACTTCCCCAGTTGATGGTTCAAAGTAGCAATTCTTAACATTGATTTATTGCTTCTAAGAAAATCCCACTTCTATAATGATCAGTTATTACTAGACACACATTGGAGAATCAAACTCATGCCTCGAAAACAACATCCATAAACAGCAGCTTTTTGTAGGAACTTTGGAAAAAGTATCACGCTATATTTAGGTTTTTTAACCAAAAATAATCTTGGAATACGGTACACACATACAGAATAGGAAATTAAATTTTCAAACATTACAGAAACACTGATAAGCATAAGAAAGTTAGTACAGTCTATAAAAAAGTAAAAATCAACCTTATAGAGCTATAATGTGATTATATACTGAATGTAAACCAGAACTGCTTAAGAAGCAGCTTTCAGAAATGCAAAGGATCTGCTCATACTCACACTTTCTAAGACCCGTAAACATCTCTCTGCACCCCATAACGAAGCAACCAACTTCTCTTCATTTTCATCACTGCTTAGGTGATCCACACATTCTTTAACTAAACACAAAAAGAAGTTGTTTTCCTCTGTAAGTAAGAGGTCTTCAAAAGCCAGGTGTACAAACTAACAGCTACTCAAGAGTTGTTATCAACCCCATTTTACACTTTGCACACCTCTAATGGCAAGAAACAATCATGAAGACATGATCAGCACTCCAAAATTTTTCATTTCTCCAAGTAAATGAAAAAAACAAACCTTACAATTTTGTCTTTACAAGTCTGGGATCATTGTCATAAATTACCTAACCATATATTTTATTTTCTCCTGCCAATAACAGTGTCCAGCACATGATTGTGTTCTTCAACTCCACGGGAGTCTTTTAGAAGAGGAAAGAGACAGGACAAGCACACACTTCCCAGACTTTAGAAGTCTGAAACCATAACTTGAAACTGTGTTCAAATTGAATACTTTCATCTCTCCAATCCTTCCTTTGTTCTCCCACTGCTTACTTAAGACCAAGCTTTATTCAGGTCAAGAATTCATTTAGAAATGTCCCTTTTCCTACCTAGGAGATTCTGATCAAAAACACACTAACTGAGACATGTCTTTGAAAAATAATGAAATCAACCCTCCCTCCCTTCATTTCTTCTTGAAGGGTTTACTTCCTTTGGTATAGTTTAAAAGTATCTGGTCTGAAAATAATTCTAAAAGATTATAAAGGAGATTCTACTCTAGAATAAGTGTGCTGTAGAGAGATATGTAACAGCACTCTGTCCAAGCTTAAGCCATTTTTATTCCCATACATTGTAATGCAATACTCTACACATTCTAACATGAAACACCTGCAACAGATTAAAATGACTAATATTTCTCAGTTGCTTCATATTGAATTGTGTATTTTATTTTTAACACTGCTAAGAAAAATACATAATATTTATATTTTTAACCACAGGAAATAAACATTACAAAAACCAAACATTTTATTACAATTCACTATTTTCTCATGCCCTCAAAGCAGTATCCCCAACTATACCTTTATCTACAATATGATCCAGACCACCCAGAAGTCGCAGTTCTTCTTTAAACCAGTCCCCAGCTCGCTTTGAGGTGAGAGACAGTAATGTCTCCATTGCCAAATGCCCAGTCTGAAAGAGTGAGGTTCTGGAATCAGTGAAATCATCATATGCAGCTGTGGCCAATATACCAAGTCATGCAAATACACGTCATATGAAAACCATAAAAACGAAAGTACAGATTCTGAGAAGAACCACCACCAGAGGGAGCAAGAACAGACTGGAAAATATGCATATCTTAAAAAAAATTACAGTACTGATAAAAAAGGTACTTTGCATTTTCAAATTTTCTTTATTTTATTAATAGCTTAGAAAACCCAAGCAGACTCCTGTCATCTGTTTCTCTTGTTATCAAAATAAACAAGTGGAGGAAGTAAATGGACAAATCAGCTAGGCAGTCGAAAACTAAGAAAATCTCCAGTGAACACAGCTTCTCAATCTCTCAGATACATCAGCTTTGCTGCTCATAGAACACATCTGCTGCCAATGTAGGTATCTTGTGCGTTTAATTTTAAACCTACAGAATAAAGCAAATTAACTGAACAACTGCAGGAAATCTTATTCCATTTGCTGATATACTTTTTTGGAAAAAAGGAGGAACACATATATAAACTCAACAACAGCAAAGCTAAGTTCACTCCCTGCAAATGGAAGTAGAACAGTACTCACCAGGCTTGAGCAAACACTCCACTGTCTCAGTACAAGCCCTACCCCCACCCCCAGCATCTCCAGCTGCTCTCCTTGCTTTCAAAATACTTGATTTCAAGGAGGAAAAGAAAGCTGAAGATCAGATAAAGAGTTACCACCCAAAGTTGTTTCTGGGTTGTTCTGTTCCTGCAGCACACTGTCACTATGAGCATAACAGTAAGAGCATTTCTCCAGGGCAAATGGAAGCATCCTTGGGTCAGTAAAGTGTTGTGTGGATCAAGAAAACACAAGCAGCAGCAAATCTACAATAGGTCAGTTAATTTCCTAAATACCTTCACCACAAAAGCTCAAAGGCCACACAATATTTAAAACATGGTGATTAGTTTTCTGCCAGAGGGCAATAAGACTTCAATTAACTCCAGAAGAATATAATCTGCTATTTGTACACACTTAATAAGGATGCTAATTTTCTCATTGTTTTTTAAATAAAAGCAATGAAACCTTGTAATCCTTTTGCTTTTGAGTAATCCCTTACATTCAATTTTTTTTGTCAATTACTACAAAATTTTAACACTAAAGGTCCAAAACATGGTTGCCTTAACATTTCAGCTGTATGCTGAGTGAAAACCAGAATAAGCTCTTTCACATCTGAAAACACAAGTCGCTCCTGAAGGTTTTTGTTATGATGCAACAGTGAGGAGTTAGCTGCAAAAGCAGGAGCTCCAGAGGGCTGCACTCTCTGACAGGTGAAGGCCATTTGCTGAGGTGAAGGCCAAGTTCTTCAGGTTTATCTTCTTCTAACGCAGCAGAACGAGCCTGGAACAAATTCAACCTGCACACACCTCCTTCTTGGTTTCTGGGTTTATGTTTTTAATGTAAATAGCAGTCAAGAAAACAGAACCTTTGAATATTCACAAATTAGTCCAGCCTAGCTTCTAGACAGATACACAAACAACACTGTCTGTGGAAAGAGGGAGGTAAAATGACCACCTTTGCCTGATCTGTGTAAGATTCAAAAAAGCGAAGGAGTGACTGGTTAGGCACAAACTGCAGGTATAAAAACATCTGCTGCAATCCTCCTGTTTCTCACTGGGTATGTCTGAGTCTGAAAAAGCACAGAGCTTTTCCTTACCCCCAGAAGATTTGCATTTTTGTTTGCATTTTCTGCCTGTCATTTAGTACAAAACAGAGATTACTTATTGTATCTCATGACAGGGATCTACACGAGAGCAGCTTGATCTTCAACATATGAAGTTCATTATTGTCTCAACTTACCATTGCTACTATTTTAAACTGGAAGAGAACCTAATCATCTCATTTGGCTTGCAAATATTCTCTAAATACTATAAAGTCTCTGCTTCTAGATGGTGCAGCTGGGAGGAAACCAGTTTCCATCTGTGAGGTACTACAATATTCAATGCATTTACAGCAACAGCTCGAAATAAATTTAAGAAATAGAGCTGCCTCAGGGAAAAACCCTCAAATAAAGCAGCTGAAACTGCTGGCCTAGGATATTAATGCTCTTTACTCATGAACAACTTCCTCACAAGACAGAGAGCCTTTTGATATATCCTCTCCTTTTAAAACCCATGTCTAAGAAAACACAAGAATTACAGAAGTATTACAGATCATAAAAAAGCAACAGGCTAGATCAGATTATGAATATGAGAGAAGCTCAAGCAGGAGACAGTGGTCTTTGTGGCTGGATGCTTTAGCAATGAGGAACCTGCACCAGCTGTTCCATGCTTAATAAAGGGAGCTGTCTTCCATTTTACAATGCAAGAGATATCCTGGCACTGACAAACTCTGCTATGTGAGCTGCCTTCAGTGCCAAAACAGCACTGAAAGAAGACTCTGATTAGACCAAATCCGAGCTGATCACCACCTAGAGAACAAATTTCATTCTGTGGTAGTATTTTCAGACTGTAAACTGAAAGTGCAGAATATAATCTCATGTTCATTCTTTCTTTGCAGATTTCCAAGACCAGAAAGTTAATTCAAGCTCCCTACTGGCACCTTTCATATGTTTGTATGAAACAAGCCTAAAATTGAAATTTGTAACCCACTGTCACCACAATCTGATTACCAAAGTTAACAATGATGTCATGGGTATTATCTTCCTCGCCCAAAATTCAGCTCTTGCTAAAGCTACAGAACAGTGACTCTTCATACCAATTCAGCTCTGTTCCATAGCCAGAATTTGCAGGGAAAACACCCCAACAAAACTCTTCCTAAACTGACATAAAAGTCCCAAAAGCTACAGAAGAAAGTGCCAGCTCAACAAGGCACATCATCTTTTAGTCTAACTGAATATGGAACACAATCCTGACTGGGAACTACTGCCAGGAGTTGGAACATTACTTGCACAGACAAAGCTCTGAAAAGCTCACTTCATAAGCAATAAATCAGAAGCTTCTCCCGTTGAGTATAAGCATTACAGAAAAAAGGGCATAAGCATCACAGAAAAAATGGCAAAAACCATAATAAATATCTTGAAAAGAATGTATTACAAGATGTCAAAAAATTAAGATCATACTAACATCCACTATACTGAAATACGTCAAAAGACACATTACTTGTTTTTGTCAATTATGTCCACTCAAATAACCAATTTGTCAATCAATTCTTTAAATACACTCTCATAAAAAGCCTTGCAACTTATCCTTTTTATTTTCTAAGCTAGCTTGATGCTAGCATCAAAGCATGGCCAACATTTATTTTTAAACAGAACCAGCTCACTCTGCTGCAGATGAAGGTATTTTCATAAAGAGCAAGTATGTTTGAGAAAGGAAGGAAAAAAATTCATTCACATTCATGGTAAGTAACAGAACTGCTACCACACTTTGGGTAGGGAAAAATCCGTTTCTGTGGGATAGGGTTTTTTTAAAATGTGAAAACCTGCATCACAGTTTTAATTTAGCACACAATATTCTTATTCCCATGCACAAACCCCAGTTTGTGAAAGTACTTATAAAACTTAGGCAAAGAAATGGAGTCAAATAATCTAATAATCTAAGTCTGGGCTTCAAACATACAGTTATTTAGTGTTACTTGTTTGCAACTGCTCCCTGTAACTAGATACCCTTTGCAGGGGCAAACACAGACTCAACTGAAGAACATCCTAACTTTATCTTACTACTAACAACCTTTGAAAAAGGAAATTTCAAATCTGAAGAAAACATTTGCAGTGCAGTCAGGTATACATCAAAGGTAGAAGAAACACCAGGAATCTTTTGCTGGGGATATGAAATGAAGGATGAGGCTTCCAAGTTTCATTTTATTAAGCATTCCACAACTGCCAAGGCTTTCCAATAAAAGCATGTTACCCACCGTGATGTTTTCGAGATCAAGATGTTTGTTGTGAACAGTTTCACACAGTCTCCGAATTTTTTCCTTAATTTTATTCATGTCTTTTTCATTCAGCAGCTTGGCAGAGGAGGCATCTTGTTCCAATTCCAGAAGCCGTATCATAAGATCTAGACTAGCTCTGTCTAAATCCATGTTCAAGCGATCTCTACTCAGGATGTACATTAGAGCTGCTGTACAAAGGGACAAATTCTTGGGTTGGGAGAGAAAGAAAAAAACCAGTTAGCTTTTACTAATCATTTTAGGCAGACCTTTTACTATTTTTAATAAACAAGCTGAACATTCATAAAAGAAAATGCCTGACAGGTCCCAGTCTTAGCACTTGCATGAGCACTCACTGTTGAATGGAGATTCCTTCTAGCAAATTACTAATGCGTTCTCCTCACAAATAAAACTGAGACGTAAAGCACTCAATGTATTTACAAAGCCCTAGCAGAAAAGCAGGGATTTCTACTTTTTAGAGACCCAGTGCTGCAGACAGAGTAAGAAATAGTAACTCCAGTAACACAGTATTAGAGAAGAGACAGATGGCAGGAGAACAAAGTAAAACAGCTCAGGGTACATGGCAAGGTAGGTGAACATTCTGGTTCAAGGGGATCAACTGGTGGCAGCACCAGAAAATCCAGAGATCATGGGGACAGTGTCTGCAGGGAGGGAGTCCCTGGGGACATAAATTCTGATTCTACCAAACAGGTCTGTCAGTTAATAGTTTATCCAAACTTTTCCAGCACAAACATAATTTTGTTTCCAGGGGAATTCTGCTTTTCAGAAGAAGAGTATAAACCAGCTTCCCCTGTTCATCCCCATCAGTCCTTAATAAGTGAATGTTATTAACCTGACCACCTGTATCTTACACAGAATTGGTGTAGAAGCACATCTGACTGGCTAAAGAACACTTGATTCTGCTTGAAGAAGGAATTCAATTCTACCTTCATGAGGCTCCAGAAAAGCCAAGGCAGAAGATGACTGTCAGGAAGGGACAGACAGCAGTGAAGCAAAGCCATCCATCCCTGGTGTCTAAGTACTGCACTTGCACTGAGAACACTGAGCTCCAAGTTACAGGAAAGAGGAGAAATGTTCACTGGGAACAGAGGTGTGCTGGGCACAGAACTGTCAGAAACCTCTGGCAATAACTAGAGGAGTTGTGCCTGGGAGGTGTGTGGGGCATGAGTGTGTGCTAAGTTCAACCCTCAGGAGTCAACATGCTGCATGCATCCATCACAACTGTTTCATATAAGGTAAATGGAACATGGAAACAAACTAATTCTGGAATATAAATGTTGGACAGCTCAACAGGAAAGAGCAGAATTCTGTGTCACAGCAGATTAACATCTTGTTTAGATTTCAGGCAACCACCAAAGCAATCATTATCTGCTCTGTTTATTTTAGAACTAACTAATAATCATACCTGGTCACACTAAGCAGTATCAGTATTTCCAAAACAGGATTAGGCAGCTAACAGTCTATCAAAAGCTATGTCAAAACTCCTTCCTGTCTGAGCTAAGGAAATCCTCAGGTGAATAAAGACTTTAATCTGACCAACTACCAAAGATGCATTTGAACTACTGAAGGAAGGAAGCAAGAGTTTCCAAATCTACATCTTTCATGAATACATGAAGACAGGGTTGTTAAAAAAACCCACAACAAACTCTCAGCTGTGAGCATCGCTACCCCAGCCTTTTATCACTACTCCAGCTTTGCCAGATGTAAGGCAGAAAGCATCTGTGACATGTCTGCAGAGAGTATACATTGTTCACCCCTGATTTTCATTAACTTTCTCCAATAAGCCTTGCAATGTTATCATTTTAATTACAGAAATTGTTTACTTTTCATTTACTTGCAGCTGGCTTAAACTGTTCATGTCAGGTTCTTTGAAGAACTGGGCTCGTCCAGAACGGCAGTGATTAAAACAGGACACAGGAGTCCACACATTCCAGAGGAACCAAAGGTTAGCTAACCATTGTTCAGCCACTGTGGCACTTGAATATCTATTAAGAACTATATTTTCATGACCAGCATTATCTAGGTGAGTTTCCTGGTTTAAAAAAAAAATGCTCAAGGTCCCAAGGGAGTTTCTATCAACTAGAAAGTATGCAGCAGTTAACAGAGGCAAAGTGCTGAATTTATCAACTGGACTGCCATTATTTAGGCATTTCAAGAAGTCCAAGAGTGTTCTTAGATCATTACTCAGAAATGCTTTACAGATACTCCAAAGTCTGGTATGGGCAATGACACTCACTCTGTAAACCTCTGTACCAAGCCCTTGCCTGTTCCAGGTTCCCTTCTTTTCAACCCAACCAGCTTTCCATTATGGAGGGAGTAATGGTTCTTTTTCCCTCAGCCTCAGCTCTGCCAACACTTCCCTTCAGACCGGCCACCCAGGTTTCAAGATACGTAAATGTGATCAGATCACCCCGACACGATGCAGGAGGTTTCAGGCTGCAGGAGGGCTGCTGTAACAAGAGCCAGGCTCCTGCCACTGCACATACTCAGGAGGGATTCACACCAATAAGCCTCCAAATGCTGATGTGCAACAGGAAAATAGTGATGATGTAAAAGGAAGGATGTCAAATGTGAATGGTGCTTACATGGAACAGCACCAAATGGAATGATGCAGCATGGAACAAACCTGCTTTAGCTTCATGCCAGTGATAAGGGTTTTGTAAAGCTGGTTTCTCCTAGTACCTATAGGCTTCATCTTGAATAAAACAATTGTACATTTTGCTCTGATCTTCTGTAAATGTTTCATTAACCACACTGCCTGAAAGGTATCTCATGCCCTACCATGCACACAATTCTGAGCTTGGAATGAGGGGAAAATTGTTGGTACAACTCATTTTTGATCAGTATTCTAAGAGAACAAAAAACCCAACCAAAGAAACAAATCCATCCTTCCAAATGCCACCCTTACAGACTGCAATAGAAGAGTGATTTTTTCGGGTGAGCTTCCCCCACCCCATTCTACTCCTCAAGATGCGTAAAACACATTCTGCTTCCAAATAAATGCAGAGAAGAGAAAAAAGTAAAATAAATAGAATTTGCTCTAGACATAAATTTCATGGCGTATCTAACTATGGATTTGCACTCCATACTTCTGCAGAATTCAGGAAAACATCCTACTTTGAACATACACTCCAGAAATGGCAGACCATTTACACCCACTCTCATCCTTGTCTTCCCTTGCTTGTTCTATTTATACTCCAGCTTGTGGGAACAGATGGTTATTTTCTAGGGCTCAGCACTACATATAATGCACTTTTATCTTTCTAAAAGTTATTTAAAAGAAGACATTATAAAAGCACATTTCTTTGCTTAACTACTGACAGCTACAATGGAAATATAGTTTTTATTTTAAAAATTAATAATGCCTCGAAATCTTTACAGAACACCACTGAAGAGACAAAGTCAATTAAAAACTTATGCTTAAACACAAGTCTACAAGAAAAATCTGGTGGAACAAGTAATTTTCATGTGGTTATTTTTGGGCATAGCTCTGTAAGATAGCTGGTATTTTGTTTTCCCTGCTGGTTCAAGAAATGCCAACTGCCAGTATGCAACTGCTACTTTATACTTCTTATGGCAATGTTAAGAGTCCCCTACACACTCAGTCTATTCTACTGCATCAGAACAATGAATGCAGAGTAAGTTCATATTTGTTTCCATTAACAATGCCATTGTAGCAGTCTTCCCCTCTTCAAAATACTTTAAGAAAATATTAACCAAATAATTGTGCATTTTTAGCTCAGTCCTTATTTATCTTACAGGGATTTGAGCCATGCATGCAAAGCCGAGTGTGATTTATTATTCTTCAGTTACTTTGAACTGAGATTTCTCCACTGATAGTGGAGAAATTTCTATTCATTTGGAAAAAAATAAAATATCAGTGAAATAATTAGTGAATGAAAGAGTAGTATAGACAGACAGAGTGCTTATCCAGAGATGATTGTGTTGAAGTACATACTGTCAGTAGTTAGGGCATATCCATCAGCATTTATCAGGAGTAGTTGGATAAATCAGTAATTTCACAATACTGTAAAACCTGTACCAAGAATGTGCTGTAATGATATTCAAACATTAACTATCAATTTTTTTCTTTGACAAAAGGGAGCATTTCATCAAATATACTGAAAATAGTGAATATAATCAATGCTTTTTGTTACTGCAGACTAATAATAGCATGCAATTTCCTTCTGAACTGTATGTGCTAGTTCTTTTGAAAATGAAGGAATAATGGTAACTGTTAAAAGACAGCCAAAAATACACCCAGCAAGCTTGTACATTTTCCAGGGTACTGTAGCTGTCCTCTGCTGATCTCCTGCAACTCAGTGGTGGCAACTGTCCTAAATAGAGTGACTGTACTTCATTTATTTCTAGTATCACTTGGCACTACTTTGACAGCTCACAAAATAATGAACTCATTGAACCTGGTGCCTATGTTTTACAGTTAGCCATTGCTATTTCTGAGGGAGTTGGAAAATAAGCTATTATACTAAATCAGTTACTTAAAACTACAGCTTTTTTCCCCCCACCCACAGTAAGATGTCAAATACCATCTCTGAAAAGTCTATTTCTGTGGGTGCAAAGTTGCATTCTGCATTGTATGTCATTCTTCTAGAGCTGTTACAGAAAATCATAAACCTGACTGATATACATATCTACTACCCATTTCAAGCAAAATCTCATCTTTTTGGCTTTTGTAAAAATATCTCAAGGGATACCCCACAAAGGTAACATTGGTAAGAAGGAAAACCAAACTGCTTCAGCTTAACTCTCAGGTCATGTTACCATAAACAGATGAAATTGACCTTTCCTAGAATCCAACAGAACATTATATATGCTCAGGGCATCCTAAAACTGCAATTACAGCAGCACTCAAGGAGACAAGCACAAAACATGAAAAAATCCCTACAACAGCTACAGAAGAGGTGGTAATTGCCATACAAGCAAGTCTGGAGACGAGCACTTAGAGCCATCTCTAAATATAGGGAGGAAGGATTTCTTTCAATGTATTTGAAAGAATTTAAAATACAACAGTAAAACTCAAAAAAGCTTAAGAGAATAAATGAAATAGCTATCCCAAGCACAGTCCATTTTTACAAAATCCCTAGGCTTGTTAAAAAGAATTTCCAAACCCAGAAGCACATAAAGAGTGGAATAAGGAATTTGTCAGTGGAACACAGGTACTCTAATTTTTTATGCCACTAATGAATGCTTCCTAAAATGGAGCCACTGATCCCAGAGGCACCATTAGATACACTATACTATATATATAAATCTATATACATATACACACACCAGAACACACTATACTGGATGCCTGACACTGAGCAGAATCCCTGCCCAGCAGACAGGTATCCCCACACTCCAATGAAATGCACAATGTGTCCGTACCTGGTGGTGCTGGGAATCATCCAGTGTTTTGAAAACCATGGCTACCATCCCGTGTGCTCTCAGATGCATTCGGAAGCTGGGCATGGCACACTTGGTCGCCAAGCTGATTACACTGGAGAGAATTAACTGGGTTAGAACAGCTGAAATGACCACACTTAACAGGAACAGCAGATAAACAAGTCTTCAACACAAGACTGACCACGTGCCTCAGACCTTGGAAATTGTTGGAATGTTTCTTCTAAAATTTGTGTAAGGCAGGTTTAAAATTGGTGAACAGTGTTTTATTCAAGTTGCTTACCAGCACCAAACTATGTCTGCTTTAGTTTAAGCTTAGCTAAAACCAGGATTTTAAAGGGCAGCCTGAATTTACTTAAAAAAAAAGGTGAAAATTTCCAGTACTTAACTTGAAAGTAAAGTGCCACAGATTAAGCATGAAGCTCTGATTTAGAGACATGGGAGAGCTCATTATGGACCAAGGCATTATGAGAAATTGTAAATGTGAGCTTTCATTGCTATCTAATGGTTATCTTATTATCTGACTAGCCTCACTTATGCCTAACATTACTTGTACATAAAACCTTTTTTTTTAATATTTATTGCTGCATTTATGATTGATGGAAACACTACAGATTTCAGAAAAGATCTGTCTAATGTATCAGTAAATCAGTGACCAGCATAAGAGTTTATTTTAAAAATGGCAGCTTCCCCCTAGTTTTCTCAGTAAGCTGTCTGCCATTTCTAGCACAGTGCAACATAACAACTGCTAAAAATACATTGCTTTTAAATATGCATTAATGTGGGAGTGATTCTGCAATGAAGTCTTCCATGACTGCTGAGGAATCTGCCTTTAAGAAATTCACACAGTAAGGTGTTTAAAAGAACAGGTGGTCCTTTCTGTCTCCAATCACAACAGCACCAGTTAGAGCTTACCTAGCTGAGTCTTTTACATCTACTCCTATCCTTATGCACTGATTTCCTTTGGAAAAAACCTTTTCTTTTAAAGAGTTAACTGAAAGAAGATTTTTGTTGTGCTTATATAAGTTACATTCCATTATATAAATTTGTGAAGAATTAGTTTAAAATCTGAGTAAGTTTGCTACATGAGCAAATAAGGAGCACTCGTATGAAAAATATTCTTAAACTCTCATCATAGTAGTAATTTATTCTTATCACAGTGTATAAACAAACTCGGTGATAGTGTTCTTGTACTTATACTCCAGCAACAATATTCATTGCTATTTTCTGAGGAACAAATAAATTTTAAAGTAGTTGTCTTAGAGGCATAGAAAGCTTTTTCTGAGCCACAGTCAAATCACAAATAAAGCACTGCCATCACCTCTCTCTATGGATTCACGGGTTTTTTTTCTCTAATACTTTAGTTTTCCTGAACGGAAAGGAAAATTTAGGTATATGAAAATATTATTGCGTGGTTATTTTATTTAACATTATTACAATTACTTTCATGTCCAGGCAATTGACACTGGTATCAAGTCACAAACTTTTTCAAAGCAAGGTTAACATTTTTGATGCCAACTTCACAATAATGTGTAACTTGAATATTAAGAGTAGTCCAAGACATGTTAAGCAACCTCCCAATTAATACTGAGGCCTTTTAGTGGGTGCCAGTTATGTTATTTCTCAACAGAAGATAAAGAACAGGCAGTTGAAGTTAAACAGCATCTCAGTATTACCTCAGTTCTACATTTTCATCAAACTCTGCAGTCTTAGGGATTTTATTTTAGAATTGAATTTGCATTAAAAACAGAACAGATATCACACATAAGATGCACTAAACAAAAAAGTTATCAGAAGGTATTTTTTTAATTTACAGCAATGATAAATGTGTCAAAGATGTCTCTTACTGCACAATTTACTATTTCATCTTCATAGCCATACTGTTTATGATTATTCAAAAATATACAATCTTAATTATTATTTGCAGATTTTAATCTTCATGGCAGAAGTGCCAGGTAAATGTCAATGACACTTTAAAGCATGGTCATTTCTCTGATGCATATTTAATTCAGTATCTCTCTTAAATATAGGTTCTGTGTTTTGTATTAAGATGTCTTACCTAAGGCAACGTGTGTTTAGGGGCTGATTGCTCTTCAATCCACTTAGCAAGTACTCAATATCATCTGTGAACTCTTGATTTTCACCAAATTCCACTACATCATTGAAGTGCTTTACATGCTGAACAACAGTGTATAACTGGAAAAGACAAATATTTTGACCTAAGTAAGTTGCTCTTGGGACTGACAATAATCTTAACAAGTATAGTTTTAAAATCTATTCAGTTTTAAGTGCAAGGAAACATCAAGATGTTAATAAAGGCCATTCAACTATTTAGATAAAAATATTATTTTTAATAGGAAAGCTAAATTGCGTTTTGACACTGTTCCTTCAGTAGTTAGGATTACTAGTAATTCTTTATCTTAAAAATTTGTTAAGAATACTTACTTCTTTGTCTTCTTTCCTACATTTCAATGCAGTTACTATCTCTTGATAGGGCTGAGTAGGTATTGTCACAGTTTTTATCACTTTGGGAGGTGGTGCAGGAGCCTTAAAAACTCCATCATCTTTATGAATTGCCTCCTTTGAAGATAGCCTTACCTATTAATAAGAAAGTGCTAAAATGGGCAGATGTTTTGAGCATGAAAACATACACTAAATACATCAGGAAACAGTACAGGTGTGCAATTGTCAAACTCACATTTTGGGACTATTTAGTCCTTGCCTTGCACTACCAAGATGTACCTAAGCTGTGTGACAATGTGTCTACTCTTAAATACAAAAAAAACCCATTTCCAAGTATCAGGAAATCTCCAGTAGAATTCTGAAACTAAAACCAGCGGAAGAATAAAATGTCCTTTATATTGGTTCCTTAAGCTTTAGGCTAAGTAAACCAACCGAATTCAGTGTTTACAAACAATTATTTGTTGCTCTTTGGAGTCTCTTACCCCTCTGCACTGGAGCTTCCAGGAATGCCCACGCAGGTGGCACTACGAAGCCCTCGGGAAGCAGCGGGCTCTGGATCACAGCGCTGAGCCAGCCCTGCCTCAGCCCAGCCAGCCCGGCAGAGCTCTGTGCCAGCTGCTCTGGGCCTGCCTGCCCGCGGACACTGCACCCCTGTCCAGCCCTCCAGGCTCACACTCCCAGCCCTACCTGGCCTGGGGGCGGGACACTACCAGCACACATTTTGGAGCAGCACAACAAAAGCCACACAGAGCAAAGAGAGGCACGGAGCAGGCCTCAAACCAGGTAGAGCACACTCTTAGTATTCTCTTCTTTGTGCTGTTGAATATTGTAGGAGCCTAATACCATAGCACAAAATACAGCAAAACCTGTTCTACAGGGAGTAGAGAACTTGATGTTAGGTCTAGAAAAACTACTGACAGGTTTCCAGACACTCAGGCAAGTATTACAGGTTTCTCCTCAACTTACTGTGCTGTATTAGTTTGAGGCTACTACAAGCTGAAGTGCAGCTTATCTTCAGATTACTTCCTTGGCACAAAATCTAGTATCAAGACAAACTACAGCAAACAAGGCATATGGAAAAAGACCTCCAAATGCCAAATTCTAAATGTACAAGTGCCAACGCCAGTGGGCATTTACTCACCCTCAATCTCTCAGTAACATCATGTACTTAGCTTCCTTACACAGAAAAATGAGAATATTTTAAAAGCGTGACTGAAAAAATAGAATTAACATGCAGGCATAGAAGATGCATGACCTGTTACTCCAGGACATAGCTGGAGAGAAAGCCTTCTTGTACACTGACAGACAAAATTAAAATAAAAGCCAAAAGCAGCTGCTATATTACTGAAGTATTCTTTACATTCTGCCTCTATCACTGAGGCATTTCAGTATTCACTCACTTAAGCACCAGTGGCAAAATGGTAATAAACCACCCTGAAAAACCGGTTTAGAGCACATGCTGGAGGATTGATCTTATCAGTCTGTGAACACAGAAGAGTCACTGAAGGATCTCATCCAAGTCTTGGTTAATGGCTGCCCCTTCAAAGCAAACTCCAAGAGCACTTGGAGAGGCCCTAAGAAAGTTTTTGGCATAAGCAGTTTGCATGCTGTGAGTTTCTCACCATAAACCTGAGACAGATTTCTCCCAACATTCAGGTGACAAATTTCTACAGAAATTAAACAGGCAGGATTGTATGTGCAGGAGCTACCACTGAACATTTGGATCAAGGCTCATTTACCTTGTAACTTTGCAGTATTACACACATGTAAATCACGGTTAAAAAACACGTCTGAAGCAACTTCAGATGTGCATCATAACATGAGCAGCAGATACAAATTCCCCTCAGTGGTTTGTTCAGCCAAACCTCTACCACATTCCTGAATTAATATTCTGATGGTTCCAGATACAAAGTGGAAGTCTGACAAGACAAAAGCGACTGTCTGAATGAATGAAACAGACATTTCCCTAGATGAGAAAGCCATATCCAAAGTGTGTTTGACAAGACTCACACAAAATCTGCCTTTAGGTCAGCTATCAGCGTACTTCACAAAAATCAGCACCAAGAGATTCAGTAAGCAACAAAACCTTCACTTCAAAAGTACATAGTTTAAACTGAGAAAGGGGTTTAGGAAAAACCTAGGGCTGAAATCTCTGCTCTCTCCTCAGACTCTAGTGGAAATGGCTGCTTTCAAATCAGTTATCTGCATTTTCCAGGCAGTGCAGCTAATATCCAAAGAAGGCTGTTCAGAATACTGTGAGGAGGCAACCAAAAACAACCACAAATCAAAGAGAAAGAAGTACCAGAATACCACAAACAGGGGTAGAAATAAAGAAAAACTAAAAACAACAACAACAACAAAAAAAACCCAAACAAACAAACAAAAAACACAAACAACAACAAAAAAACCAAACCAAAACAAAAAAAACACAAAACAAACTAAAAGAAAGAAAGAAACAAAAAACAACTACAAATTGGTGATAACAACAAAAGGTGAAGACTTATCACTGCAAAAATATCTACTTTCCGATTTTCTGCTCTCAGGCCAGTATTATCACAAGGCACCAAATGAAATTACGTTTACTGACACTGTACAATGCTCACTTAGCATAATCAGTAATAACTTCTACAAATATAAGCCAAAGACTCTGGATTCTCAGAGTCTCAAAGGAGTTAAAAAACAACTACTTTGAGTCTCAAAACAACCACGACTTTTGGACAAACAACTCCAAGAACTGTTTTCACCCCGGTCTATTTTTTGATATCCAAAATGTTGGTATTACCATTTCTGACTGTACACAGAAAATGGTGTTTCTGTCATAGTATCTAAAGACTCAAGTCAGCAATCAGCACTGCTCCATTAGAAAGGAAAAATAAATGAAAAAGCTCTTTTCAAGTTTTTTCTTTTTCATCAGCAATTTGCTGACTTTGTGTTCATTAGTAAGTTAATCCTAAGAGTTCTCTCAGAAAACAAAATGGAGTCCATTGTTAGAAAGCTTAACTTCAGCAGATTGGGGAACATAACTTGAAGTACTTTTTTCTAACTTTATACTGAAGTGATATGAAAGATCCTATTCTACAGTATTTCCACTAACAACTTCTTTTCTATCAAATTCCAGTGGCTCACATCACAAAGTGGACCTCATTCTGAATTACTGTGACATTACCAGATAGCAAGAACTTGGGTTTAAAGAAAAAAAAAAAAAAAAATCAGTGAATCTGGGTAGGAGATTTAGTAAACTTGAGAAAAAACCAACAGTCTACTTACTGGGACACTGGGAGCTTTCAAAGCTGGTGGTGCTGGCAGAGCCTCTGATTCTGGCTGGTTCCAGTGTCTAGCATTATACACTGCTTTTGTGGGAGACTAGAAGACAAAAATAAAGGTTCTTTCTTAAGTAAATTACTAGTAGTCAGTATACACTTCAAAAATTACTGTAGCAATACTGTAGCCAAACAAGGAAAACAAACCTCATTTTCCCTACTGAATTCCCATCAACACAAGCTCTCAATATCACATGTACTGGAAAATCAGACAGACTTTCAAGCATCTGATGGTTTTAAAGACACACAGACCCACTCAAATGGCAAAAGACATTATATGTATGCATTTTAAAAAATTTTCAGTTGTCCCATCTCTTAAATTTATTCAAAGGCAAAAGGTCTGCAACCTTCCTGTAGACAAAATCTGACAGCTCAGGGGGAAAAAATATGTTAGCAAACACCACATCAGTAGAAATATGAGTGGTTTAGAATCAAAATGCAGACCTCATACAGACTTCAATACTAGGAGGAATAAAACACTCAAACGAAATGCCTTAATCCATTATTAATAAATTAAGAAGTCTTTTTTACTCTTGCTCAAAAATGTGTCAAGGCAAATCAAAATGTATCAAAATTTACTGTCCTTCAATTTTTGGGAAATATAATGTACTCCTCCAAGGAAGCAAAGACACAACTCTATTTCTAGCATTCGCATTTACCAATCTACTTGCAGAATATCGTTCTAGACTAATACAGCATTACAATTCTCACAATTTCTCACCATCTAAGTACCTGCTTCCTCACAGCATTTTAAATGTGAAAAAATAATTTCAAATAAACATTTTCTGTCTAAATATAATGTATCAATTATTTAACCCAAAGACAGCTCACGCCCACAGAGGGGATACATGTGGCAAGCCTTAGGACCAGCCAGGGACTGAGCACCACTCCACAAAGTGCAACAAGGTTCTAGCAAATCAGAAGCTTGAAACCAATTCTCTAAGTCAAGAGTTTCCATATTATTGCAGAGTATAACTCTACTGTGCTGTATCCTTCTGTTCTTTACAAGAAAAAGCCCTACTGAACAAAATTTCAAGGGATATTAGCAGAATGAAAGCCTCAGCTAAGAGTTTTCAGAGCCCAAAGGTGTTAAACTATTCCAGTCTCCAGACAACAAGAAGGCCTCTTTTCCCCCTAGACTGGGCTTTGATGTGGCCATGAGAAACTTGGATTGTTAAATTATGTTCCTAAAGCAGTGCTCATGCATCGTTCATCAACAAGTATACAGTAATTATTATCTTAATTTTCATCAGTTTTGCAAGGAGGCTCTTTTAGACAATACCTGTTCAGCTCAAAAAGTTTAACTGAGATACCAGTTTGATGTTCAGGATACTGCAGTTACAAGAGGACATCTGGGCCCACAAATAGGAAGAAAGTGTCATATGCATCCCTATTTGGAAAAAGCTTAGAAAATAGTTCAGATGTTGACTCTCTTTTCTCCTATACCTCTTTTTGAGCAGCAAATATTTACCTGGAATCTGATGCAGGGTCTGCAAGGAACAAAGGAAGGACAATTTACAAAGATTTTTTTTTTTTTTTAAATTAAGAAAGGTACAAGTTTCACAGATATCTGCAATGGAAAAGAACCACTGAGTGTTCTTCTTTCTTGAATTGCTCACAATTGCTCCACACTTCATTTTAGTGCATATTTAAGACTGGCAAGAGAGGGTGCCCTATCCTGGTATACAGGATAATTCAAGGAAGTAACACATTCTGCCAAGTAACACACACTGTACAGCATTTTATAGAATCAGACTAGTTTGGGGTGAAATTCTCTGCCTGTGCCCCACCTGTGTGCTCCTTTTCCTTCAGAGGAAGGAAAGGAAAGAAGGAAGAGCCAAACACAGCCCCTGGCAGGCACAGGGGGAGCAGAGCCAGGCTGGGTTTGAGCTTGTCCCGGCGAGGCAGCAGCTGGGCCGGTCCCCTGCTGACCACACCATGGAAGCGCCTGCAGTCTCCCTGGCTTTTCCAAATCCAGCACCTCTGCTGTGCACACACGCAGGGCAAGGAGGCCCAGCCCACAGGAAGCACATTCAGCGTTTGGGAGGGAGTTACAAAAGTACACGAACAGCTGTGGCAGTGTAACCAGAAGGGCCACACAGCATTCGTGTGTCTTCCTCAGCAGAGAGCAACAGCTGATGCGTAGGAAAGAGTTCAACAGGGCAAACAGATAAAAGCAAATTCCTTCTAAATACTCAGGGCTCACAGGCTTCCAAAGATGGCATGCTTTTTGTTTAACAGTCAAAAATGGGCTTTTCTTCTCCAATCTCCCTTAATTCCTTACTAAATCAAAAGCTAGGGCATCCCAAAGTGTTTTGTGACATGGCACTTTACAACTTAACCATTGCTAGTGCAATAGAGAAAAAAGGTTACATTTTACATAAGAAAACAAGTAATGCCACCAATAAATGCCTGTTCTGAGAAATGAGAACATCTGCATTTAATAGCTCTCTTGTAACAGAGCCTGAAGTGTAGCTGGAAATAGTAATCCTTAAAATCTCAAATACCTACAGAAGGTTAGTTTTAGCCACCATTCCTTGTACTATCTTCCACTTCAAATCAGGAAAGATCTAAGCAAGTGACTGGCCTGTGGTTCCAGACCTTCCCAGCAGTATTTCTTTAAACACCCTACCACTTGCTATCTGCTCAGTTTCACACTGCCTGCACACAGCTGGTCCACCATAACACACCTGCAAAAATCCAACACCGCTTTCTGAAGAAGTATGTTCTAATCAGTTCTAACACATTAATGCTGAGACTTTGGAGCCTCTCTTACAACTCACGTGGACTTCGACACAGCAAATACATTTCTCCTTTCCAACCACCTCTTAGAGCAACCTTCCCATTTTCCCTTACAGCACAGAATTGGATGAATTTCCAGATCAAGTGCAAAGAAACTGTGCCAATACTGATCAACCAGTGACTACTGTGTGCACTTCCTTTGGATTACTGTGTGACAGAACTGAAGCCAGGAAAAGTACCAAAGACCAAATGAATGCTAGTGAAGAAAGACTTTTCAGAAGGGCTAGATCACAAAAGCAAAGAGGCTGGTTTGTTTGGTTTTGGGGTGTTGTTTTTAAGGCAACTCAAATGCTTGTGATAAGAAGCTTCCCTGAACAAGCAACTGATATTTAAGCAGCAATAATTTAAGGAACTTTATCTTAAAGACAAGAAAACTTTGCAATTATTCAAATAACGCAGACTTTTCTTTAATAATTCCTTCTCTCAAGACTAACTTGGAATAGATACAAGTGGAAGTACATCATTCCTTTGAATTCTGTGATCTTAAGGCAAATAAGCTCTGCAATATTAATCAACTTTAAGAGCTGAACAGCAGAGGAGTTTCCTTTTTCTGTACATCTAGAACTGACAGCTGCTTACACAGAAATACATGTCTGAGAGACTGCAAATATTCCAGGGTGGGTATAAGGCATATGGTACTGTGGGATTCTGCTTGTGGTTCTAGGGGGTTGAGTGCAGATACAAAACCAGGACTGATGCCTGGGATTTTACACAATGCACAGAGCTGTCTCTTTCATAAGATCACCTCCAAATGGCATCAACTATGGGTCATGCTTAACCTCCCATCCCTGAAAGCCTCAAAGCTGAAATTTTCAAGAACTGGCACTCTGCACATACTGATGCAGCACTGCCCGCCATTCACAGATGTCAGAATAGCAGAAAATAAGAGCCAGGGACATGAGTCACACAGAAAATACTAGCAAAACAAGAAAGAGCATCTATTTGCAGGCAAGAATGCTTTCCAAGGTAGAGAACGATGGCAAAAGAAAACTCAAGAACATTTTCAACAGATATCCGGATAAATGAATTATTTATATCTGAAATGCATTCAGTTACACAGTATGCCAGATGCTTGTCAAAATGACAAGTCACAAAAAAGCCCCAAAAAACAAAACATATGAGTTACCACTCTATTCATTATCATTACGAGTACTACCCTGTCCTGCATGTCTCATTTTTAACAGGAAAAAGGTATCAAGCATGTTATGCAGCTCAGAAATATTCATAATGAACTGTTTCTTTTGAAAAGGGAAAGGAATGAAAATAACTCAGAGCAATGAAAAAGAAATCACACTTCAAAACAGGAAGATAGAGTATCAATTCAGCACAGGCTGAGCCATGTTATAGAACAGAAAAAAAAAAGTTAATTTGGACTTCAGATAAGACAGCAGTTTCCAACAGCAGTTTAAAACTAGCACCAAGTCATTTTTGCAGTGTTCAAAACCTGAACTGCATCTTCATTATTTGGATCAAAGCAGCAGATTAGTGCTAATAAACCACTGCCATGGATCACTTAATTGTGAGGTGCTATTCCATTTAAACACAAAACACATTATGCACACATGCAGCCAGACAACTACAAGCTGTTAGTCAGACAAGGTTTAAGAGTATCAGACAACACAAGGAGCATGGGGAAAAAATGTCACTGAAGCTTTTCTTGCATCAAACTTCTGAAGAACTGCAAAATACTCTTTCTTCCTTAAACCTCAGAAGGAGGCCCACAGGGCACAAAAAGATGACAGGTCCAACACCCAAGTGAAGCATGAAAACAGAATTTAAGAAACAGCACAATCTGACAAATGAGATGCATTAGCAGAAATAGCCCATGATGTTCTGTATGCTGCTTTTGCTGAGTGTATTCAAAGGTCAGCTCAGAAGCAGAAGCCATATGGTTATGGTCACTAATTTGGCCTGAAACCTTTATTAAGTCTAATTAAGAGGGACAGGGTACAATAGTTTAGACATATCACCACAATACTGGGAAGATAATGCTTTGCTCAGGAGAAAATTAAAACCTGCAGTTCAAGGAACACCCTGGCACAAGCACTTCCCAGCAAAAATTGCTCCCACAAATTTCCTGCTCTCTTGGTTGTGAACGGCAGAGAGAAGCAGGCCAACACAGACACACGTCCCCTTCCCCTCCTCCTGTTAATCCTAATCTACCCAAAGTGTATCAATCTACTAACAAGAAAGCCTTACAAAATTGTAACTGCAATGAAATCCCAGAGGTCACATGGCTGGGGTGTGCCTACACTCAAAGAAGTGAGTGTGGATCAGTAAAAAACACTGCTCAAATAAATCTCCCAGACATCCTCAGTTACAGCTCTGGGGTTTGCATCACTGAGTCTGAGGATGCTGACCTGACCGCTTCCCAGTGCGACCTAACTTCAGCTGCACCTCCAGAGAGCACCCACCTCATGCCACCTGTTAGCAGGCATTGCCTACGTCAGGTCAAAATAAAGCTAATTCAAAGTAAAAACTTTGAAATGTATCTAACAAGGACACTGGGCCCTCAACATCACTGATTTCTCCCTCAAGACGTGCTCACGTCTCACCGTGCAATTACTGAATGCACACCAAGTCACAGATGCAGCTGAGTGACCCAGCCAGGCTCATACAGTACACAGGAGCTGTGAAGACAATTTTGCATGTTCATGTGCATATAAATCAAGCTCCCACTGGTAAATGGAACTGGTATATTTTAATCCCTTTGAGCGTTTTTCCCATTTTAGAACTTCCTTCAGGACTGAGACCTTGTGCAATGTAACATTTATCCTACATAGCTATCCTGCATTGCCAAATTACTAAAACATTAAGTTAATTACTGGAACTACAAAACTGAAGTGTGTGTGAGGTTTTTTGCAGGGAATGTGAGGATGCAAGAGAGAATCTAGTTTCAAAAATACTTTAATCAATCTTTGCTTCTTGCCTTAGAGCTAATACCAGGAGGAACTGGAAATACAAAATGCCATGTTTCCACCGTGACATTAAACATTTTCCAGCTTGATTTTTCTACTTCCTGAAAAGCCAAAGTATGCACAGAGGGAGAAGGCTTTCCATGCTTATTTTTCATTTGTTTCTCTCACCTCTATGAGGACTTAGCCTGTTATGTTCACTTTGCATCTCTACCCTTCTCAGACAAAGCTGCTAACATCTCTCTTGACACCACCTAGAAAACAGGCATTTCCAAGAATGCTGCTACCACAGTTCTACCCAACAGCTGCCTATGGAGGACACTTGAGGAAGCAGTTTTACCAAGTGGAAGGATCCCAGCTTGGCATGTACCAGAACACCCTCTTCACCACGGTTTAATATGATGGAGTGAGAAGAAAATAATTTTTATCAGCATCAAATGATTATCTTGAAGTGAGGAGACCAAATCCTGGCATTTGCTTTCACTCCAAGGTGGCTTTGAGGTGCTAAACCCCAACTCAATACAGTAAAATTACAACAGCTACCTCACTCTTCAATTTAGGTGACTAGTCTAAAAACCTGCCTGTCCTGACTAGTATCCTGCTTACTAGCTTACACATTAAGAATTGGTTTTGGTCTATTTACATTAATAATAATGAAAAAAGTCCCTAAATTGTAAGCACTTGGAAGCCAGTATTAAATAAATATGCTTACAAAAGAATTTGGTTTTGCAAATGTTAGGTGAAATAATGGCGTCAATATGAGGCTTTGGTTTCTAACAAACCAGCTATTGGACAGATTTATTCTCACCTTTTATCACATTTTATCTTTTTTTTTTTTATTTATTTTTATTCCAGCAGTATCAAAATTGCTTACAATAGACAAGCTGATTATAACTGGCTGGCACTCATAACAGCTCATCTCTTGTTTATCATTCCAACAAAACGTATTTGGATAAAAAAGCCCCACAAAAACCGCTCCAGTCCAGGCCTGGGCAGCCAATCCGCCAGAAGCACCAGCCAGCAAATGAGAGGAATGCACAGCAGAAGCAGCAACAGGCAGGCACAGGTCGGCAGCTCTGCCCAGCACCGTTTGTCAGCCTGCTGACAGACAGACTGGGCTTAGCGCTGAACTGAGGGGTCACAGAATATTTCAACTGCCCAAATGCAGCTTGACTCCTCAATGGAGTCAAAACAGCTTATGCCAACTAATAATCTTTGCTCTTAAAAACAAGCAATTTTGACTTTCGAAATTAGGATGCAAAGAGCAGCTCAATGTGCGTAGTTATCAGCAGTTTATTATCACTGAAAAAAATGCTTTACTACAACAGTTCATCCTTAGGGTAGGACACACTTTAGCTAAAGGTTATGCAAGATGAAGACAAGCTGTTCTTTTAAAATGAGCCCTGGCCAGTCTACTCTGATCCTACCATTTTATGTATAGAAAGGGCTATGACTGATAGCAAAACTTTTGAATTATGATTTCTCCGCTATTTTTTCAGGACTATTTATTTGAAATAAGCTATGGAAAACTAATTAAGCAAAATCACATAGGTTTGTGTACTTAAGAGAGACTAACGTTCACATACTCTAAAACTTAAAAATGAAAGAACAAAGAAAAATCTTGAAAAATTTGGGGAAATGCTGATTAGTTTGCAGGCCAGCAAAAAGAAACGTTACTCGCAGGATGCCTTTGATAAACATCTACTGTACAGTATAACACAAGCTAAGTGGAAAACTACAGACCACAGTGCAGCCTAGTTTCTGTCCCCTCCCACACACACGTCATTGTCACATTAGCCCTAAGATTACTCAGCCAGCCCAGAGCGGGCACGGGTTCGTACTTCTCCAATTTCAAAATACTTTCAAAGACCAGGTGTAAGCTTTTCATCTTGAACTTCTAGTTTACTTAGACCCAGCATTTGTTTCAAACTGGTATTTATAGCTCCTTCCAGTCAGCATGAAACACCAGTAGAAAAAGCCCCCATCAAACTGTAAAAGATCTCTTATACCCTTAAAACATGTATTACAACAAATGCTATTAGAAACAAAGGCTCACACATAAGTTTTTTTTTCAGGTATTGACAGTTTCTGACAGTGCCTAACCTGGTAACAGGAGTATGTTATTTTTCATGATGGAATTGACCTCCTAATGGAAAAAATCCTGCGTACAGGACAAGAAAGATGCATTTAAATAATGAACTAAGGACTAGCTGCAGATCAGACTGAAATCACACAGAAGAGAAAAAGGAAATTTCTTCCTGGTTCAGCACTGGTAACTGGAAGTAAGTGCTCTTTACACAATATCGATTTAACATGTCCTTCCAACTTACCTGTCCAAAGACCACACTTGGAAGTCTTGCACACATTTCTGTACTTTGTTGGGTACAGAAGTTATTCTTAAAACTTGACCAAAACATGAAAAGCAATAGTTACAGCATTACGACTGGTTTTTCTCTTGGATACAAAGTTCAGCAGCAGTCTGTTGGCTAAGCCATGTCTGAATTCAGCAGTGCTTTCATTCAAGTATTCGTCACTACTGTCATGACTAACCCTACTAACATCACTTGATCAAAGTGCTGCATGTAATCCTGCTAACGCCGCTGTGTTTAGTGAGCATTTCGCAGCTGCAATGTTGACTTAACCAGGTTAAGATGACTTAATCTCTCTTCTTCAGTCCCCTCAGCTGAGTAGATACAATAGTTTAGAGTTTCCCAGTGAACTGGACTAAGATTTATGTTAAACGTTTCCTTTTTAGAGAGTTATTTTTATAGTAATACACAACGTTGGGAAACTGAAGGCTCAAGGAAACAGGAGGGAGCTGGTTGAGCAAAGGGAGAACAAAAGCAGCATAACTACGTGCTTCTGTCAGTATTTTTTGCCTGTTTCAGGTCAAACCAGTCCTTATAGTAGATGGGGCTTTGTTGGGTCTGGGACTGGGGTTTTTTGGTTGATCCAAGAAGATCTCAGCTTTTCCTGGCAAATGCAGTCCACACTAGTGGAGGAGCTTTCAAGCAATGCCACTTTAGTGTACAGAAGTGTACTAAACTTTAACAGTACTTTAAAAAAGTGCTGGTACCAAAATGTTCCCAGGCACAGCAAGCAGTGAAAGCCAAATGCCATGCCACAAGGCAAGGGGACCCCATAGGAGACACCTGTCAATTAACAGCTAAAATGCAGTTTGGTCTAGCACATTCCAGTCAAATCTGTCACTATCTCAAACCCACTGAGACTCATGTGAGCTGCCAAAAAGGACTGCTGCGATTTAACCCCAGCTGGCAACTAAGCCCCACTCAGCTCCTTGATTACTCAACCCAGTGGGATGGGGGAGAATCCAAAGGGTAGAAGTGAGAAAACACAAAGAGATAAAGACAGTTACACAGGGAAAGCAAAAGCCATGGATGCAAGCAAAACAGAACAAGGAATTCATTCACCACTTGGTATGGGCATGCAGTTTTTCAGCCATTCCCAGGAAAGCAAGGCTCCATCTGCCATAACAGCTACTTGGGAAGACAAAGGCCATCACTCCAAAGGTGTGTCCCCCCTTCCTTCTCCAGATTTTTATATTGCTGAGCACAATGTCATAAGGTATGGAATATCCCTTAGGTCATTGCGACCACCCATCCGCTCCAAACCTCCTTGTGCACCCCCAGTCTCCTGGCTGGCAGGGTGGGATGAGAAGCAGAAAAGGCCTTGGCTCTGCACAAGTGCTGCTCAGCAGTAACAAAAACATCCTAGCACTACCAACAGTGTTCTCAGCACAAACCCAGAACAGCCCTTTAAGAGCTCCTCTGAAGAAAATTAACTCTATTCCAGTCGAAACCAGCACATACAGGAAACTCTGTGGTCCACTATTTGAATGGGCCAAAGGACACACCATGAACATCAAGTTAGTGGCAAAGAGGTGTTTCCATACCTTTTCCTGTACAAGCCAATGTGTGCACAACAAGAGGAAAAGAAAAAGCCCACTGATGTATCCCCATTCACTCGGTACATGTAGGAATGTGTACACAGTCACAAGCCAGACAGGTTTTCTAGGGCTGAGATTTCAACCAATGAATTTAAAGACATTTCTCCAGGCATAGCAATGTAAGAGAGTAAGAAAAAAAATTTAACCTAGATTCAAGTCATTTAAAACAAGTAAATTTTCATTGCAAAAGTGAATATTTAATTGAAATATGCCCATTTGAACTGGAGTCAGAAGTCATTAAGCAATGACTTAGCCTTCAGGTTAGTTTTTAGTTTGATCAGTAGTCCATGAATCACCAGTGCAGACTGAGCATGCAGTGAGCACTTTCTTCCTCATCTTCCAATCCTAAAAAACACATTTCAAACTCTCCAGAAAATTTCAGTATTTTATAGGTGCTAAAACTGCATTCTATAGTAGCATGGAAGCTTTATGAAATATACTCAGTGCAAAAGATATCAACATCTAAGAAACTAATTCCAAAAGACTTGTTTCTAAAATTCACCTACTCTAAGGCATAGAAAAAAAAACCCTGATAAAGCACTCATCTAATTGAAATTTCATGCTGCTTTGAGAAAACATAAGACTGAGTCTGCTTCCAGTTGTGCCAGCTTGAGAGAGTCAGTGCTTTTTTTCTGTTGTACCTCCTCTGTCTCCTTCATGCAGCTCCCTAAGTCTTCCCACATGCCTCAGCAGCCCTGAAGAGTGGTAACAGAAAGATTATAGTTTCTGCCCCCCTCCCAGGCGCTTCAAGCTGAAAGGCTCCCTTACCTTTTAACTATGATTTGAAACTCTATCTAAATTCTTACCCTGAAATATTCAAAGGTAATCAGTATTCACCATGTTTAGGTTGCCTTCCTATGGCCACAGGCAGAACTAGGATCAGCACAGAGCTGCAGATCACTCATTATATATTCTGAGTTTAAGAGCAGAGGGGCCATCCCAGAAAATGTGCTGTTCAGAGGACTCAGTGGTCCCTAGTGACATGCTGGACAACACAAACACTGAACTGACACAAAACACTAAGTATAATCATTAATTTTTAGGGCTGATATATCAAAAGGTAAAGTTTGGGGATAGACTAGTCCTCCTTATCTTACATTCCCAAGTTGGCTTTTTTCAGGTTCCTATTTAGAGACAGATATTTTGCATAAGACCACAGGAAACTGCTCAAGAGTATTCCTACAAAAACTGTTTCTTTTCGTTTGCTGACTCTAGCTAAAATCTGTTGTGAAAGCAGCAGGAGCAAGAAATCTCAGGAAATCATTTTTATGCTCCCTGTTTTCAAGTCATTAGTCTGAGTAGATTTGGACCACAGCAACAAAAAATTTCTTGTCTACTCTATTGGATTTGCCTGCTAATGGAGAATTAGTTTCAGCTGTAGAAGGGGAACTAAGCTCAAAGGGGACAGCAGGTGGGCGTATCCAGAGTTCTCAAATTGACATGCTAGAGCATGAGTTACCCAACCAGTTGAATTAAAATTGTAAACAGTTGCAAACAAACTTCTGCAGATGTTACTCATGTATGCTTCACACCCATAATTTGCAACTCAAGCAATGCCAATATTTATGTACTGTAAGTACTTAATTATGTTGCTATGGAATGTAACACTCCTCCTATAACTCAGGCTCAGGATAAAGAGGTTTAATTCACTTAAAAGCATGCCTCTGGTTGAGAGTTTACTCACCTATCCTAATGTCCATGGCTACTGCAACCCAGCAGTGTTTTCAGTCCTTACAGTAAAAGCAGTGTTTGGAAACACTGTTTTTCACTAAGTCACCCATGTCAGTAATATTTTATTGTACATACACTCCAAGTTTCAAGAACTGGACTTCAGCACTAGGAGACAATGGTCAAGTTCTCCAAACTACAACCACAGGTGACAGATCTGCTGAATACAGACTGGAAAAAATACTTGACATTTCTGGATCTGCTGAAATTTAATGATAGCACCTGCTGCTTCCTGAGTAACAGAGCTTTTTCCTTGGCAGCTCAGTCTGCAGTGTCACAGCTCTGAAAATCACCACCTAACAGAAAACATCTAATACTGCATCTGCTAGCTCAATGGTGCTGAGACAGTGAAGAAGTTCCAGAGATTTTTTTTTTATAAGATCATTTAGTTATTATGATCAGGTTAATACTTTTAGGTTTTTTGGTTTTTTTTTCATTCCCAGAATGAAAATTCCCTTAAGATACAACTAAGATTAAGAGTCTATATCTATATTTTACGAAGATAATTATAGCATCTCTAATTACCATCAGAACAAGCTTTACAAGCTTTTTTAGTAACTCCATGTAACAGCCGTATAATTAGAGAACATTAAAGTTTAAAATCTGAATCTCAATTACAGCAACATTGACTTCTAGGTCCATTATATCACTACAGGGTCAAAAAAGCTGTTTTGTTCTCAACTTTCCCACTTGAATTAAGTTTATCCCCAACTGAGAATGTTCTAGAGTTGAAAACATTCTCCCTTATATAGTATGAGCTGTAAGGCTTTTTATTTCCCCCCCTGTAATTTCATGATATATACACTCAAAATTAATTAGAACTGTTTTCACATAAAATCCCAGGGATTTAAAGAATAAAAATTAAACAAGAAACACATGAAATTCAATTACAGAATAATATTTGTGGTATATAAATATTTAAATTTTAAAAAAATTCTGTATTTAGCAGAACACCCACAGCTGTTTTATGCTGTTACAAAATACAACTGAAAAAGTTACAGTCAAATTTGCACTTCCTGTACTTCTGTTTCTCAGTGTACTGTAACATGTTCACTGATAAGAAGCTGAATTTTAAAAAATGATTATTTAATCAGCAGAAGCTGAGGAACTTCCATCTTCAAGAAATACCATTTCAGTTCTGAAAACACCCTCCTCACTTATCTGACTTCAAACAGTGGAGGGAGGAGCTTCTCATTCTGTCCAAAGTCAAAGCAACAAGCGACACTTCTTTTTCAAAGGGCATCACAACTGACAGGACCTACTGGTCACGTAACCTCTCACATGAAAATATTCCCCTGCACATTTTGAGAGCTAAACCAAATTTTTCATCCTTTCTCCACCCACAAATCCGTTTTTTTTAAAGAAAAATTGTTATATACCAACACAACTGAGGAGATAATAAATCTTCTGGTTCTGGAAGACCGATTTAAAAAAAGGCACCTTGAAAAATTACTTCAAGTGAAACTATCATATAACACAAGTAACTAGTTACCTTCACAAGGAATGATTAGAATTCCCTAGGAAAAAATTAAGAAACTTCTTCAAACTGTTGGACTGATGAGCACATTCTGAACACATGTAAAAGACAGTTTCTATAATACCATGCAACTGCCAGGTCTTGCAAAACCCATGGAACTCAAAGGGAAAGCAGAAATACAAGCTCATTTCCCTCTTTCTCCTACTAGAGCAGTTGTGGGTTGCAATGATGGTGAGACAGGGACTGTTGTCACAAGGTAACACAAACAAGTTATGCAAAAAGCTCATGAAAAGTCCTTAAGCATTGGAAATGGCTGTCCTGGACATTCGGGTCATAAAAGCTTCATTTAATGGAGATTACATGGATCCCCCTATTACAAACTTTTACCTGGTGGCTAAACACCATTTTTGCTGTATGAACATTTTTAAAAGCCTCAAAATCCTGAGTACCCATAATGACGGATAAGCCATGTTTCTCTAAGATCAAGAAAAGGATAAAGCTCTTTTCATACTATGAAAGGGCAAACTCATACTGAATATTACACAGTGGGGGAAGACTGGGGTGGGATTGGAGATTACTTTTTTTCCCAACTAAAAGAAAATCTCACTATATCAAATGCTATAAAGGCACTTTTCCTTATAAAGACTACACCAATGCCCAATTTGAAATTTTAAGAAAAGTTCAAGCCCATGATAGGTATTTCTTGGTAGAGCAAACAAAAGAGACCAAAAGAATCCCCCCCCCAAAACCACAAAGTAAAATACAGAATTTACTGATGCTCTGCTTTAAAAATCATCTCCAGGGAATGCATCTACGTTACAAGTCTGATTCTCCATAGCAGTAATGTGAACCTGAAAAGTGAATCTTCCAGTAATAAATACAAAAGTTTTGCACTTGAATATTTTACTTTTCCAGAAATAATATTAAAGGCCAACATATGATCTCAAGTGCAGATATAAACTGGGACAAAAGCCCTGTTGCATATCTAAGAAGAAACATAAATAATGAGGACTTCAGTAAAGTAAGAACTTTCTACTGGTCTTATTACTCACCCGCTTTGGCCCACTAAAAATCTTCCTGGTGTTTTCCTTAGATTTATCACCTTGTTTATTTGTGGATTTCTTATTGCCTTCAAGCACACCAGATGCATCCTCTGAAAACTCCAGATCTGTTGAAGGTAAATATAGACATGAAACAACCATTTTAAAAGCTGTTGAACTGCTAGAGCATTTCTTGCATCTCCACATATATAGCTTCTGACATTACATAATGAACAATCAATCTTCATCGGAAAAATCAGGTTTAATGCCAAGCACAGTCCTGGATGCAGCTCAGGCTTGCTAACTGGATTGCAGTAATATATAGAAGCATGACAAGGTGCACAATCACAACTATTACAGCACCTCCTGCCCACTGGGTAAGCTGCAGGCTACTGCTTCCCATCCCTTCCTCCTGTAAATCCCAGGCTACCTTTTACATGGCTTACTAATGGCTGGCTTACTGCTACAACCCTGAGCAGCAGATGAATAAAAGTAGATTGGGTTCTTGAGAAATGTGAGATTAAGAGATTTAGAAGAACACACTACAATTACAGAACAGAAGAATTGATCTTGCTTCACTTCTCATGAAGGCAGCCTGTTTATATTTGCTTATTCTGCTGTAAACAGGGAAAAAATACAGTGATCAGCTCAGGAAAGAGTCAGCTACAAGGAACTGCTGACACGGCCTTTCAATGGATTCGATACTTGCATTACCACTGATTCCAGTACCCATCCTGGACTCCAAGTGTGCAATTCACTCATCAAATTAAATCTTTGTCCTTAAGGTTTTTTTAAACTTGTGTTGCTTTATTTGAAGCATTATCTCTTGGAGACAAGGGAAAGGGTTTACTTGGCACAAACCAGAAGTTACTACAAATTTCAAGATGGAAATGAAGACAGGCACAGAGAAGCACTGTTTCATCTGACAAACTGTTTAGAAAACCAATCTATTCCTGAGAAGCTGCTGCTGTTTGAAAAGTGCACTGCAAAAACACAAGCAGGTAGGATGGGTTGCTCTAATCTCCAGTACATAGGACCAGCCAAGTTGGGTAAGAAGGCAAGCAAAGGCAAAGCAGGCAACCAAATTTCTAATGACATTCACAAGGATACAAAACTTGTCTGAGGAATAGGGCTATTTATCTTAAAATAAAGTTCCAAAGTTTCCCAAATTGCAGAAAATTTCAACAGGCTTGGCAGCACCAGGACTGGCAGGATGCCTGCTGCAAGGCACCTCCTGGAACCAGTCTCTCACATTCTATTCCACTGGTTTTCAGTGTAGTTGTGTCATGTGAGCACAAGAGCCTAAGAACACAGCATCAATAGCCCCTCTGAAAACAACTGACTTTAAAAGATGTTTGATAAAATTAGTGTAACTGAGGAAAAACATTACAGACCAATTTCCATTAACTTAAATAAAGCAAAACTACTTCCAAATCTATGTAAAAGACAACTTAGTTCTTGCTGAAGCCAATCAAAGGAGTAAAATCAAATTGCTTTGATATATATCCTTATAAATCCTGAAATATTTCTGAAGAAGTCAGGTCCTGAATGCAATTCTCACAGAAAGTTAAACCAAGAGAACTGGACCCTCCTGTTGTATATTAAAAGCTAAAAAGTAATTTACTTGACCACAGTCATTACAAATATGCAAGTCACTCTAGAAATACAAAATGTTTCAGCCACCAAATGAGAACAGTAACTTGTGCCCTGTGCTAAGACATGGACCTGGCACTGCCTTCAGTAATGATTAACAATGTGCTGGGATCAACTAAGCCACAATTTTAACACCTTAAGTTTCCTTGTTTGAATTCTACTCCTATGTGATTCTGAACTATCCCATTTAAATTAGCTGATTTTAAATTCAAAGGAACTTCTTGATAAAAAAATTTCAACTCCTACTTACAATAGGATAATTCTGCATTTTCTGATGTTGCTAGCACATCAAACACTTACTAGCTTTGTAAGATAACCTGGAATGCTTCTATTTGAGCAGTGCTTTTGAAGGCCTTCTAGGTACTCTAAAAGCACTCTGCATACATGATCTTAGCAGACTTTTAAATCTAAACTAAATAGGGTCTGGGAGAGAAGTCTTTTGTTAACATTAACTGAGTGAGGAAAACACTTGAGGAGTTTGGTAAGCAGTGACCCTACTGAAGCTTGATTTCCACTGGCTCTCTCCTGTATGGTTCTTTGTGGGTTTTTTTTGCCCCCTCACAGAAAAATTGGTCTATTACCCTTTTTCTCAGTATGGGGGCATGTAAGGCCTTTTTTCCTCTGCATAACTATTTTCAAAGCATTTATAATCTTTAAAATAATTTGCCTGTCTTGACTAAAACTGGAAAGATGTTCAAAGACCAACTAAGGCAACAACCACAGTAAATTTCCTGGGGAACAACAACGTAGTCTTGTTTTAGTGTCTCAGGGCAATTCTGCAAAAGGTTTTGAAGCCCAAACAAGACTCTGCCTTTGAGGACTTTGATGTAGTTTTAACTGGCTTAAAATATTTACCCAATGAAGGTGACTCCATTTTTGAGAAGATGCAAAGGAATTAAAAAAAAAAAAACAGGGCAAGTTGGCTCACCAGAACTGAGCTGAGTGCTGGATGCTGATATACAAAAGCTACATTAGCTAAAATGATTATAGGAATCTCATCTTGATCACTGAAAGGAAAAATGAATCAATGACACAAAGGTTAAGCTGTATATGAGAACTGATTTACAAAGCAAAAGACTAAGCTGCAATACAGATTTCTCTTGGATACAACCCCCCATTGATTACTGATTACTACAGTCAAGTCAGTCACTTTCTTCCTGTATTAAAAGCTTCTCCTCACTGCAGTCATCCTGTACTCTGGCTACTGAAATGACAAAAGCAGTGTTTCAAATCTAGCAAAGTCTCATCAGTACTTTTAGCCCCTGGCAGTCTGGCAGAATTCAGCTGGGAGGCTTACAAGCCAAAGGGGCTTTTGCTTCACTGGGCTGCTACAGAGGAATTTGAGAGAATTTTAGATTGCAATGGCAAAATAAAAAGCAACTTTTACTAGAACTCAACACTTTGACAAAAATCTAAGGCGAATAAAGTTATGAAGTATTTTCATTAAAAAGAGAAGTGTGGTAACAGCATCTAGGAATTTAAAAAGTGGAGGTTTTTTCAGAGTTTCAGAGTGGGGGTTTTGTTTTCTTGGCTTTTGTTTGAGGTTTTTTGTGGTTTTTAACCACTTCAGCAGAAAAAACTATCATAGAAGTGAGCAACAGAAGATGTTTTTCAATGAAAGACAGTTTAACCAAAACTGAATTTATTTGTTTTGCAATTTTTCCTGCACTAACAATATTATTCCTGTAGTCTTTGTGCTTTCTTAAATTTCATTAGTAAAAATATTTAAATATGTATTGTTAAACTTACTTTCCCGCTGTGAACAGAGGGACTGGAAGGAACAGTCTTTATAATGTTCCATTATAAAATCTGCCAGATGTTTTAAATTATGTTTCTAAAATATGTTTCATAAAAATACACCCAGATTATGGCAAGTAACCAAATGAGTATTATGGCAAAGTAAGGCTGTGACAGAAAGCATCAAAAGCATCAAGTTTCTTGAAAAACTGATTATGCCAGGTAACATTCCTTATGCACAGAACACCAAAATCAGTCTTGGGATTTTCCAGGGTTGAAATTCAGAGAAGCAGTCTGGCATTTCACCTGTCGACCTGGAACAGGAACACTGGATTTTTATCTGGGGATTTATTCATTAGTACAAAGAAAGAGCAGCACATACAGAACTCAGGTAGCATTAGCACCTCTCAGTACTGCTCATCATTTCAGGAGAGTTTTATTGTGCAAGATGTCCTGAAACCTGTTTCTCAGGCTTGGAGTCTAAGCTGGCATTTTTCATGGAGGCAGAAGTCACATTTTTCCAGTATGCAAAGACAATACCTCAGAGCAATGTCACATTTTACTGCAACTTCAGGCTTAGATCCAGAAGTTTTTGAGAAATTCTCAGGCTCAGCATTACTAGATTTAAGGACTCTTGTCATGGTTGTTCTGTGCAATCACGATGTTCAAAATTTGCAAAGGTCTGAGAGAAAATAGTGTGAACTTTAGCAAAGAGTCACACAAATTTTAGGGCAGCATCAGACTCCGTATTTTCATAATCTGTACTACAGGACATATCTCTTTCAAATTTCAGAAAAAAACCTGCAAGTCAAATCTCACCTGCCAACAGCAGCACAAAACAAGAATCAAATGAGCAAAAGAGATGCAAAATAAAGGGGAAGCATCTCCCAACAGAAGGACTGAGAGGTAGCTCTTACCTGAAATGGAGAAGCACATTAAGAACTAACAAAACATAAATTTACATCTCCCTGTGCCATGGAAATCTCTTACGAAAATATTTTGGAGAAACCATCTGTGATACCTGGGAGCATAAAGGCCTGCTTGGTGAATGCAGAGCCAAATGCAAAGTGTAGATATTTTGAGAGTTCTGAGGACAGCAGCTGAAAGGATTATGTGATGGGTCAGCATCTCAGCTGCATTAACTGTACAAGCAATTTTTTCCCTTGGAATAAATGGCTGAACAAAGACTCATTAAAGATAGGGACTAAGAGTACTTCTTAAGCAGCCCTGTAACATAAACCCATTTTCCAAAGAGGCTGGAACCCAAGTGTCTCATCATAAGTAAATTTTATGAAAACAAATCATGTTTTTTTTTGTTTGAAAACACAATCTTCTCATACAACATCAGTATCCATTTGTTCCTTTCAAATCCACAAAAAACCCCTTAGCAATGACATTTACTTTTGATTAAAAGGCTTACAGAAAATTCCGGTTTTAGAAACAGCTACAATTAGAACAGAGAAATTAACATTTTTTTTCCTCTGAAATTTTATTTCTGGATAATATTAGCAGAAGCTATTTGTAGGAAAAAAAAACCCAGCTTCTCCAACATTTGCAAGGCTGGATTGAAACCCTCTCTCTCTGTATCAATGAAATACATCTGGCCCAAGTCTTAAAATGTAACAACTTCAGTGAGTCGATAAAACTTCTCATGCTTCATGCTCCAAAATGGAGGACCAAAATGTTCCATAGAACAGTGGCAGCATTTTGAAACATTTATTCCAACACAAGTGATTCTCTGGTGTTAGACTTTTGCAAAATAAAAGAGCTAAAAGCAACCTTCCACCAAGGTTATTCCTTTTGTTCTTCACCAACACACAGGACTCAACCAACCACCAAGCAAGTCTAATTGTGCAAAGGATTTTAACCACCAGAACTTGCTCAGCAGCTGCCATGTGTACAGTTTTACTCATATACATGAGTAAAACATATACATATACTCACATATACATGTGAGTATACACACACCCCACTCCCCAACCTGTACAAAAGGAGATATCTAAAAACTGAAAACATGAGCAGAAACAAATATGCAGAGTGTCTCCCAAAGCCAGTTATCTGACTGGCACTCCATGGGTCCCCACAGCCTCTCCCTTGAGCCATGCATCCTCAGATAAGATGGAGCTTGAGAAAGGTCCAAACTGCCTACAAACACGTTCAAAACCAGAAAAAGTTATCTCCCATTTCTTAAGAGCTACTTAAATGTGCACACTCAGCTCTGTAATTGTGGGCTGATGTGGAGGCTCTGTGGGAGGATACCTGCCTTCCAGGCATAGATACTTATGCTCAACGCACCAAAAAGGTACAAATCTTCTGTTGGAAAAGAAAAAAAACCCTCTACCTCTGGCAAGAGATCAAGGGGTATAAAGCACACTTCAAGAGAGATATGAAACACCAGACAGGACCACAGGAGAAGTGAGTTTAACTGTTAGATTTCAAGTAAGTTTAACTGTTAGGTTTCCAACTCAGTGGTATTGTTCAACAAATTCCTAGGTACACTGCAAAAAGAACAAAATACTGAAGTAAATTAAAATTAAATGTCACCCACATATTCCAAAAGACTTCTACTGACCTGCATTAGTGCTGAGCTGGCTATCCTGGGAACAGTTTTCATTGCCATCAGAGGTTGACTGTAGTGAAGCAGATGGTACAGTTCTACTTCGCTTTTTGTTGGCCTTCCTTTCTGCTACCTGCCACTCTTCATCTTCGTCCTCGCTTTCACTTAAGTCATCAAACCCAAAGTACTTGATTTTGTAATTGGAACTCCCAGAACTTCTAGAGGCACCTTCATCTCCCCCTCCCTCGTCTTGATCATCAAACCCAAAAAACTCTAATTTGACATCCTTCTTGGATTTGGTATTGCTTGGTCGGAACCTGGTTGTAGTTTTTGTGGTGGCAATGTCTGCTTTTTTCCTTAAGCGCCCAGCTTCGCCCAGGTCAGTCGGGGCTGCTGAGGTGAACTCATCCATGCGCTCCATGGTATCCTGGATGGTGACATTGCAAACTGACAAGCAAGACGGGTGGAGAACGGTGTAGTCTCTAGTCCGTCCAACCGTCCCTCTAAAACTGGTCCCACTGCTTAAAGAAACTTTTTTTCCTGGGTTCAGACCATCATTATTTGACTCATTGTTTGCTTTGGATAAAGACTGACTAGTGCCATCCATGAGCTTGTCAAAATTTGTTGTCCCCTGCAGTTTTGCTTTGTTGGATCGACAATATGTCCTACAGTTGCTTGGCCTAGGAATAGCTTGCACAAGTTCTTCGCTAATGGCTTCCTTTGGATTTTCACTATCTTCTTTATCACACTCCTCATCCTTGCTCTTCACCTCTGAGAGATGTTCATTGTCCAAAGCTAATATATACTCTCCAGTTCTGGTGTCTTCAGTTTCATCCTCCCATTCATACAAGTGAGTTCTTAGTGGCCCCTTGGTCTGAGATGTTTCTGATGGAGAATCTGCTGTTTTTCCCACGTGGGAGTCCCAAGAATCAGGCAAGTCCTTGGCTTCAGTGTTGCATCCAGAAGTGTCTGTGGTCTCAGCATTGGTTTTATTACTGTCTCCAGCATTGTCATAGATGAAATGACTGTTCCCATTATCTTCTTTCAAGTTCTGGATTTTATCTACAAGAAAAGATATATTTATTACTAAAATGGAATACTAAAAAAATATTGGTGCCCATGTGGACAACTTTGGAAAGTTACAATATTACAAAAAATATCCCGTGATAATTGACAAGAAACATTAGAGGTCTTTATCCACCTAGTTTATACTTTTTAAGCCCTCCAGTTTAAAGGCTTTGCTATAATAAAGTCTTCTTGTAATTTGTACCAAAAAAAGAAAACTTGAAACACCACTCTGAAAATATGTGCATCATGTAAAAGACAATGGTATACCCTAAACACAACCTCTTATTTACCAAGGCAAATTACACAAAAAAAAGGAGAAATTCTGAGGTGAAATTTTCAGAAAACAATTACTGAAGTTTCACACACAAGTGACTTACAGTGAATAACAATAAGAGATAAAGAACAACTACAAATTCTCTTATTATGTAAGTAAATAATTTCCTTTTTGTACCCTGAATAAAACAGCAAACAGCTTCAACTGCCATTTCATTTTGCTGCTCTAAATGAAAATGTTCGGACTCAAAAAAGAAATATAAAAAATGTAATTCTCATCACAAATTTTAATTTTATCGCTTCTGAAATTCAGGTTTATGCAATGAATTTCTGCATCTCTGAAGAAGAGCTGCTGCCAAAAATTTTTCTTGCACTTCTCCAACCCATAGCCACACTCACATCTCACACTGTCCCAGGAGAACAAGTTCCACTGTAAGAAGTCACTTTTTGTAAGGTTTGTTTCCAGCCAACCAGCACCCACACAATAGCAATGCCAGGAAGTAATGCAAGTACTGAGTCTTCCACTTGCTGTCCTCTAAACTGGTAGGGAAACCATTCCCTTTGTTTTCCCTGAATACCAATAAAAGCTTGGTGGATTTGGTACCAGAGTTTCATGATGACTGCATCTGCCATCCTCTGTTGTTGATATCACACACACACACACAGACACCCAGCAATACAAAAGGGTTATTTCCAGGAAATAACGATTTCTGGGAAATTTCTGAGACAGTATCACCAAGCACATGAACCCAGGTGCCTGCTGTTACTACTGGCACTGAAATGGCTGCCTGGGCCAGGAGAAGCAAGATAAGAAGTCTGACAGTGCAGAAGACCCTGGTGCACAGAAGAGTAGCCCATGATGGGATAAACAGGAGACACAGAAGCAATTGGGACAGGGCCAAGTGACAACAGAAATGCTCAAAGAGAAGGTGTTTAGAAGACACGTGCAGAAAACTACCATGATAAAAGGGGTTCCACTGGCAGAATGCAACTCCAAAGGTTCAAATATTTTAGGCAGCCAAGGCTTTCTAAACTCATCAGTAAAATACATCTAAATCATCTCTTTAGCACTAGTCCTGACCACATTAAATTTCATCAGCTTCCATTTACCCGAGTGGCACAGAAGTTTCACAGAACTGACCAGAAGATGTCAACTTCCTGATGAGGGAAACAAGCATCAGCACTGCTCCAGGGACTTGGGCTCACTTGTTTTCAAAGTAAAATGGCATCATCTAAATGCCACCCTTGCACATACGTTTTATAGAAGAATTTAAAGGTACTGAAAATTCCAGTAAAAAGAAATGGCTACCAAATTCAGTTTTGCAAGAAATTGTTTTCATCCTTGCTAAAATTTCTCAGGGAACCAGGACAAGTAATATCTGACAAATTGCATCTAAGTTTTCTGGAGTCCAGCTGAGGTCTGTCACAGAAGTTATACACACTCACCTAGAAATAAAAAAAGATTTTCACAGAATATATGAAATGCAAAACTCAAAACTAAATTCCTCAAAGAACACAGAATCCTAACCCTGCCATCTCCATGACTGAATCTTGGTTATTATTTTTCAGTATCAATGTTATAGAAGCAATACTGTTATTCCTATTTCATTCTCATGCTTGCCATAATCCAAGAGGCACAACCAAAATGAATCTTTCTGTAATCAAGGAGGGAGTTTGACAGTGTACAGTATGTTCCTTTCTCCCACGTTTAACATTGTGAAGCTGAAGACTACCACAACATTTTAAGCACGAAAAACAGCAAATTAAATTTAAAACATTTTCAGACTTCCTTGCTAAAATACATTGTTTTGCAGCCTCACCATCGCTGTTCCACATCTAAGGGAACTTCTTGTTTCTCCTCATGTAAATGAGGTCAAAATCACTTTCTCCAGTCAGCTCAGCTGACTAATAAATAACAAATCCATTCTAGCCCAGTCAAATGGCTTTATTGATGCTTGGTTTACTACACTCCCAAGAAATGTTACAAGGCAAGGAGTGCTAACAGCTCTTTATGTTCACAGCAGGACTTGTGTTGCCTTTGTGTAACCCGTGCATCAGCAGCTCTGAACCTTGAGTTGTCTGAGAAGATTCCATAAGTATCAGTAAAGTGTTGCATCTCAGTTTTACCTTTCAGGTCCTAATTTAATACAGCCCACCAAGGTACTCATAAACAGCAAAAAAGTGGCAGTTAACCTCCTCCTTCATTCTGGGGCACCAAAATTTTAAACACACATAGTACTTCAAACGTCTTAGTAACTGCACCAGGGAGGTTTTTCCATCTCCAATTATAAGCAAGGCTGATGGAAAACGGAACCACTGAACTCTTTAGTGTACACCAGGTAGAAAGTTTGGTTTTAAAACGGGATCATCACAATGCATTACTGGAAAACTAAGCAGTGACAATTAGAGGAATTCTTCCTCCAAGGATCCTTTGTCAAGCCACTGTTCTCACCTCATCAGTGGGTCAATAGCTGTCAGCCTGAACCTTCAATACCAGAAAGTACTGCTAATCACTTCCTAATTGCCCAAAGGTGTACAGGAACTGCAATTCCAATAACCCTGATTTTAAAAATTACAGTATTTATTGGCAGCAACTACTGCAGCAGGAGCTAGCATGACTGTAGGGAAAAAATATGAGGAAAGGAACTAATTGTGAATTACTAAATATTCTGAAGTCCAAGAGAGGCATGGAACTTCTCCTCCTATTTTTAACTGCAATTAGGCTCTTTTGGGGCTGAAATACCAGAATAACTCTCCCAAGTAATTTAAAAGCAGCAACAGTATATAACTCCCCAAGTAAAAACACTGTATACCTAGGAACCATAACAACGTTCTGTGGTAATCATGATTTATTTTCTGTTTAAATCACTAAAAATTGCTTTACTTCATGCTCTAGTTTATGTCACTTAACAAGACAGAGATGTCTTCAGCATTGCTAATGAACTTAAAAAAAGGCCAAAGTAAAACTTCTACTCTTTTCCACAAAACTTGAGATGCTTTCACAAACACACAGATGCTTATTACTAAATCTGTAAAACTATTTAAGTGTTGATGATTTTTGTTCCAAGTAACCTTAGTAAAGTTACCACTAGAGAAAAATTTCAAGTTCAGACAATGCAAGATAGTAAATTTACATAAGGCAATAAAGTTTACACTCTTCTATAATATATATAGATACATGCAAACACTCAAACAGCAGGAATGTAACAGAACTGTCAAAAGCCCACTGCTTTTTCAGTAACAAACCTTAAAACACATAACAAATATACATCTATACTTAAATGGATTAGACTAGATGGATATAAAGATAACATTCTGTTCCTATCTTATTTTTACAAAACACTTACTATAAGCACTCACTTGTTAAACTGAACAAATGTTATTCTATACATTCAACAATAAATGCCTCATGAGTACCACAGGCAGCCAGTGGTACTACCTCCTCCCTTTTCATTTTTAAGGTTATGGACAAAACAAAGAATGCGATTCTAGAATTTAAGAAAAACACTCTTTTTTTAAAAAAAGAGAAATTAGGTTTTTTATAGATAAGAAACCTACATCCTTCAGCTCAACATCTGACAATTCTGACATGAAAATGTCTCACATTTCAACTTCATTTTTTCTTTAAGTACCTATAGCAGTAAAAGTTTCACAGAGGAAACACTGAATTTTGGAGAAAAGATAAAAAACTCCACCAAATACTGAAGCTGTAAGAGTTAACAATTCATACCCTGATCCTTCAGGTATAGCATATACCAAAATGGAATCCAAAACGAAGTAAAGTAATCCTTTAGGAAATCAAACACTCTTCTGGGCAAGAAAACCAAGCAACCCTAGTCCATCTATCCTCCAGCCTAGCCCCTGTGTCACTTTCCTTTCATTTCCACTTAACTGACACGACTAAGTCACTGGGGCTGCAAGTCTGCAAACATCATTTTCAGCTCCATAAAAACCAAATCATCATTAACAGTCTAAAACTAATTGCCTACAGACAAACATTACATGTTTTAGTTAACTATTCAGTGGTAGAGCTGCAGAACCTTATTTGCTATCTTTATGTTACTCGGAGCACAGAGCAGGACCTTGGGCTGTGAGAACAAGGTCTCCTGCTGTAAATTTCTGAACAGATTCAGGGCTCACAGGGCAAAGCTGCCCCACTACTCAACCATCATCCCACGCAGCCTCCTCAACAGCAGCCTGTGGCTGGGCAGGGGGCAGCGCCCGCTGCGGATCACGCACTGCAAAAAGAAATATCTCAATGAGCCAGCTCAATGAGCCGGCTCGGCCCTGCTGCTGCCTTCCCAGCCATTAGGGACCCAGCTAAAACCTCGTCTGCCTTTCCACCATGCAGGCAGCAGGTGATACCTGAAACAGCACTGTGTCTTTGAGATCTCACACCAACTGTGTCTTTGAGATCTTTACCACACCAAGCCTGATCAAAACCAGTTGAACAGTACAAATGTTAGAAAACTGAAGAACACAAAAGGACAATCGATATTACGCTTGGTATGCTAAAAAACCACACCACAAAGTCAAAATATTATCACATATGCAAAATAAATGCTTACTTTTTCCCATGTACTCATGGACGAGTTGCCAGTGTTACATGTTAGCCCTACTAACCTGAACTTTGGGTTAGTTTTCTCTTTTAATTAAAACCAAGCAAAGTATCCTCCAAGCTACAAACAGAAGGCATATGTCTTTCTATAGCCTTTGCAGCATGAAACCTTATGCTCCTTCAGTGCTGTGTAAGTAGCTGTACAAGCCTTCACTTTAAAACTGAGAGAAACATGATTACTATTCACAGGAAACAAATCGACAAACAAACTATGTTTCTTTTAGTATTGGCCACAATGCACATTCTTTCAGCATTAGCCACAATTCACTACAAGTATTAAAGGTAGTCCCAAGCAATGAAATCTTGAGAGAAGGTAGGTGGCATGATGCCAGTTTTACATTTGTCTTGATTCTTCTTCGCACCGACAGCAAGATGTGGGGGCAAGAAAATGGAACATGAAGACAGAAAATTAACAGGCTACAGCTCACAAACAGATCACTGACACAGGATGGAGGGAACAGTTTGTTAAGCTCATTATGGGCTACTGCTCTGCCTGATGTCCCTGAGCACTTGGAAACATTTATTACGGCTCCATTACAGCATCACCAATGTTCTCAAGCATAAAGCTACATCACTTCACTCTGCAACTTGTAGGTGACCCCACGCTAAAGGAAAGGTGCTTGTATCACATCCCTCATTGCCAGAAAGAGACCCCAACTGAGACACACAGAGTGTCATCTCTGGTTTGGTCAGAAAACCAGGAACTGCAGAGAAGTCATGCTTCTTTCCAAATTAGAGAACTAATTTCATTATGCACTGGAAATGAAACATTTTGATTGGTAAGGAGAAAAGGTTGCAGACTAAACTCCTTTGATCCATTTTCTGTCTATGACTGAAGAACTGGAAAACTCAGGGAAAAAAATGTCCATGGAAATAAAATACACAATTTATGAAATGGGCAAAATTTATTTGAATTAAGTATCCATTAATGCCTATGAGATCTTGAAAAGCAGTGCCTGTTAGTAGGCATGAACAGAAGACAGGAAGATTTGACTCCCAAGAGCAGTTTCATGGTTGACAATCTCTAAAATAGCTAAAATTATAGAACCACATCCATAGCTATGATTACAAATTCTTAAGTAATTGAATTCTCGACAAGTCTGCATGCAGGTGGGACAGACGCTGTTTGATTCTCTGCATATGTTTTAAGTGGCACCTTATTTTGCAGAAAAAAATTCACAGAAAACCCTAAATGGTGGGAATTAATTTACTGCCATGACAGCACAATTTTCCTTAAGAATCATTTGCTCGTCTTCTTTCCTTTTCCAGCACCCTGAATATCAAAATTCTAAGGCAATTCATATGAAAAAAAAATTAATTTCTTACACAGTTTTAACTAATGACACTATGACTCCATTTCATGAGGCAAAAGATAAACATGAGACAAAAGATACCTCAGACACCTTTTCTGCTCTCAAATCACCTGGATGCATCTGTCAGTCTGGTAACACACTGTTCAGCATCTCCAATAGACCATTATTTTCATTCCCTAAGCCTAACAAGATTTACATGTTTTCAAAACATTCTGCTGGCACAACATCCCCCAGTGCCTTGGCTCCAGCCTGAAGGCTGAACCCTACCCACGGCGTTATTGCTTCTAACCTTGCACCCCTGCTTCAGCCATACAAATAATTCCTCATATACCTTTTTCCACTGGGAAGATGTGCTACCAGGAGGCATTCTGACAAGCTGTGTCACACTGGTACACCTGGCAGCCAGTGTACAACTTTCTAAAAAGTCCTTGTATTTAAATGGAAGTAGAAGCCTTTCACAGGGGGGCCAGCTGACATGGCCACCTTCCCTCTAGTGCAGAAAATATTCACTGAACGAATCCCTTGCCCTTATCTCAGGCTTTCTTTTTAATGGTATGACAAGATGGCTTTTGAAGTAACAATGTAACTGTCTGACTCCCTCTTCTTCTAGTTCTTTGGCTAGCAATCACTAGATATTCTGGTATTTCTCATCTTCCACTGCATCCCTCAATAGCACCTTCAACTCAATCTGTACACGTGTACCTGGCCAAACCAGACACAGCATGCTCAGCACAACTGCCTTCTCAGCAAACCTTTGGGGGAAAAACACAGTGGGCAGAGGAGCTGCTGCACTTTGTAGTACAAGAGTTGTAAGAGCCTGACGAGCTCACCTCTCATGGAAAGTCCAATGTAAGAGACACATTCCTTCTCATTCCAAGCTCAGAAGGGCATCTGTTGCTCAGAGCAGCAAGAGAAAGCCAGAAATAAACAACTACCAAGTATCATGGGCAACATGAGGGGCTCAAACATGCCAGAAATACCAGTTTTCACCAACTTTTCTAGGGTGAGCTGCTATGGAAAAAAATTAAAGCATACTATAACACAGCAACATTAACAATTGTCAAAACAAATGTATACTTAGGCTAAGTCAGTCTGAATTAAGACAGTACTCAGGAATATGTCAAAAATTTTTAATAAATACAGCAGCAGTTTCTTAAATGAAAATATGAACTAAATTTGAACTTCACAAACATTTTCCATCCAATTAATAAAACCTCAGCAGTTGGAGTCTGAAGGAGCTTCCTTACCAACTGCTTTCTGCTTGCCTGCATACTTTGGCCCACTTGAGAGGTATGCACCTTAAGAGAGATTTTTTTCTTCCACAAGCACTGACCAATTGTTTTCAGTGCAAAGTTATTTCCACTTTTTAACCATGAAAACCAAGAATCAGTAAAAAGTATGATCTTTTAAAAACTGTTCACTGTACAAGGCCAGGAAGAAAGAATGATTTTAAAAGTATGGATTGCACAATTCACTGTTGTATAGTACAGGGGAATTATAGATTAAGGAAAAAAGTTCCATGTACTCTGTACATGGACATACATAGCATGAACTGCCCTGTAATTAGGAAAAATTTGTTGCAGAGATCAGATTCTTTCCTAAATACTGGGGTATTTTTCTGTATTGCCATTTTAGCAAACAAAAATAAACACTGGGATTCAAACAGCATTTCAACCATTTCAGACTTTTGAAAAAAACCCCAGGAAAAAACCAACAAGCCACCACTAAAGAAGTAGCAGATGAAAAAAAAAAGAGAGAACAATAATCACACCAGTTTAAACATGGGCTACTGACACAGCAACAAAACTGTATTTGTAAAGGGAAAGGGGATATCTTCAAAAGGGGAAAACTTACCAAAAAGCAACTAAAGAAGAGAGGACCTGTGGATAAACCCCAGCTATCTACACACCCATCATAACTACTACAATCCAAACAAACCTCATAACACCGAAATTCTATGGGTGCACATATTTTCTGGCAGACCTTTCCCCTTCTCTGCTATCAGTTTCTTAATGCTTTGACCCAACCAGAGCACAGCTGCAGTTCTTTTTAATCACAGCTGGTATGAGCTGTCTCCTAAAACTGCCAAATGCTCAGGCCTCATTCAGGTTCCCCCAACTCTGTTCCATTTTTGGATGGAAAATGACTAAACTGAAATTCTTTCTCACAAAGTAAATAACTTACTCTCAAAAACTCAGCAGAGAAATTAAGATATTACTCTGGTCTATTACCCTCAATGTCCATGTCGGTGTTAAACACAAAACAGAAGTTCAAAAACAACTGGAAAGGAATACTCTGATCAATCTGGTGGTCAAATGCAATTATGCAACAAACCTGCACTTGGGAAGTTGAAACTTAACTCTAAAGATAGGGCTCCCCACCCACATAAGCAGGATGCAGAGGCTTTGCACTCAGAGTCACTAAGGTACTATCAGGATAGCATGTCAGGAACAGACTTGATGACTTAAACCATCTCCCTCCTCAAGGGCATCCATTTTCTGCAATTTACTCTCCGCACTCTCTGTGCTTTTCCAGCAACCAACCTCAACTAGATTCTGCATGCTGGGCCAAGACACAGTTGAGCACAGCCATGTCCCTTTGCTCCTGCACTGCACAAGCACATGTTCTTAAGAACTACACTTGCCATTTTGATTTGCTACCTGTAAGTGCACTGGCCCCAAGTGAAAAATGAGGGCATTAAGAACTACCTAGAAAAACAAAAGAATCAAACAGCAGTCAACAGAAAAATGCTCTCTTACAGCACCAAGAGCAAAACTACTGCCAGAACAAAACCTGTTTGAATAGCACTACATAGTAACAAATGACAAGATGAGGAATAGCTGTTTTCATTATTGCTCTAAATGTTAGGGGGAAAAAAAATAATTTGTTCTTTTAATCGTAAAGAGCCTCCTCAAAGGTCACTGCCAACACAATAACCACAAAATCTGTACTTAACATTACAACACAGCAGAAAGGGACACAATTCCTATACCGTTCTGTAGTCTGGAAATGTATTTTAAGCCATTCTATTTCTCCACAGCAAGCAAAACACATTTTCAAGAAATAAATTCACAGGCTCTAAAACAAACCAGACTTAATCCATGCCCAATTAAGGTACTTCTCCACTAATGCATGATTTTTTTTCCCTTAGAATTAAGGCAGAAAAGGAGTATTTTCTCATAGTCCATAAACTCAAACACGAAGTATGCAGAGATGAGAAACATCTCTCAACCCAAATGCCTTCTCTGATGAAGAGTATCAACCCCTGGGACCAGACCCTCCAAAGGCCTGAGTTACAGAGCTCAGCACTATGCAAAAAAGCAAAAGCCAGCAGATCATCACAGCATACAGAGTCAAAATGCAAACTCACACTACAACGCCAGAAGTATTTCCATAAACTGAAATACCCAGACTAGCTGTCCAAAGTGAAACACTGATACACTAATATACCTATGAAATGCCATACCAACTCCTAAAATTAATCAAATTTGACATTAATTTTCATCTGAAAAATTGTACTACATTAATTCAACCTACAAGCTAACAAATATTCTAAAAGACCAAACTTAAAAAATTTGTTCTGCAAGGCCATGTTTTTATACCAAAGCTGGCGTGAAATACTATTTGGGTTTATGCCTTATAGAATAACTTAACAGTTAGAAAAAACACAATAAATCCCACCAGACTGTTTCAAAAATTCAAATATTGCTCTGAAGGTTTTCACCTTATCCTGCTGTAAGACTCTCTCATAAAAACGTAATTTTCTAAATAGCTGCATTTTTGCTTTATACAAATTACCAGTATGATATTTTTCTAATGACACAACTTACTTTCTAGCTACCAAGTTCTCCCTACCTTCACAAAGATGACCTAACAGTAACTATTAACACTGAACAGTCTTTCAATGTTTCAAATTTACCTAAACCCCTATCTGCAAATTACCTGCTACATACAGGATTACTCATAGACACTCTTCAGACAGTATTAAGTCTTGATCAAGCAACATTAGGGTAAGATTATGAGAAGCTTTCCACACTAAGAGCTTCTCAAAGCCTTTAAAATGAGATTGTTACAAGCACTAGCTGAAGGCTACTAAAAAAAAAAAAAAGACCAGCAAGTTCTAGCATTTTAAAAAGAAGATACAGATCCTCAATTGAGTTACACAGCTGCACAACTACTAAAACAAACCCCCAGATCAACTGCTTTTTAATACCAAACATTAGCTAAAATTAACTGACATTGCATCACCTTTATTTTAATGCCCAAAGAAATGGCCACTGAGGCAGGATAATAAAATTGGAGCAGAATTAACTGTACTTCTCAGTTTTTGCATAGCCATGGTAAGCCACATTTTTCAACTCAGCCTAATTCTTAGCATTATCCTCACCTATGTTAATAAATAAGACACAATGATGGCTCATGCTCTCTGGGAGCCCTGAGATCTTTATTCATGCACTGTCTAGGCAGCATGAGGACAAGGACTAGCAAATTGCACTTTGAAACAAATTAACAAGCACTTGCTTCGACATCAATACCAACACAGCCTAGTTTCCCACACCCAGAGATAGAGTGCAGTATGTGGGTTAAGGTTGAGCTCACATTGCAGTCTTCCTTACACTGGGAATATTAATGTTCTTCTACCTGCCTGCTTCCCCTCCCAGCCCCTACCCCTTCCTTTCCTCATCAGGAATAGTCAAGCCTGTTGTCTCAAAGACCTAGAAGCCCTTTGGACAAATCTGGTTGAACCTGGTGGAGTTCAAGAGTCACCAGGAAGGGGGAAATTATTATGGGGAGGGCAAGGACATGTAGGCAGTTGAGGTACATACACTATTACGCTCCTCCCAAGTCCCTCCATCCTCCAGAATGCTACCCCAAATCAATCAAATTAACTGCAGTTTTGAAAGAGCCTCCCCCTTAAACTTTACTCAACAGTCACTACAACAAAGAGGCCTTTGAAGTACCTACATTTACACTGGCTGACTATACACCACTATCTCTAATTGCTCAGTGTGCTGAGCAACGTCCTCAGAGACAACTTTTATTTATTTTGGATCAGTTTACACACAAGCATAACAGCAGTTTAAACCATCCAAGTTTTATTTACACTAACTGACAAAAAGAAACACTATCACCAAGACTGCAGTCTTTAAATTAGGGTAAGGAAATCAAAGACTGTCCTAGGATGCTCTGCAAAGATTCATTCTCAGCTGAATTTCATTTCTGAAGAAAGATATGAAAAGGGTTTTTATCTTCATTTGACTGGGTGTCAGCAGAATGTAGTAGACTCAGAGCAGAACTATCAGATCAAGATACACCTTGTCCTTCACTACTTCTGGCTGAACTGCCAGAATCAGTAACAAATACTTCAGAGAATCTTGCAGAACACAACTCCTCCAGTAAACTGTTGTTTAAGTAACCTCCCCCTCTGCATTCAGACCACCACCACACTCAAAAGCTGGATGGACTTATCCACCAAAGTTCATCAGCTTCCTTCTGTTCAGAGCTGTATACTTATGATATACACAGTATTGTCTTGCAAGGAGTTCTAGAATTTAAATAAGCATCAAATTAGCGAGTTTTTCTGCGCTAAATATTGTATTTTATTATTTTCCACAGGACTGGAACCAGGAAGCACCAATGAAACTGCTGAAGTCTGTTCCTCTTGGCCTTTCAGACATTATGAATTTTCAGAGCTCTATCACATTTTCTCCCCACAGCTCTCTTTCTTTTCCAACCTGAAAAATACTGTTCTGACAAAGGTTGTCTACAAGGAAACCATTTCACGGTAAATCCTGTTCTACTACAACCTCTCGTTAACAACCAAGGAAAACTCATTACTATTTCTTCCCCTTAGAAATACTGGGGGATGAACTTACTCCATTTCTTATGAAAACTATATTCAAGCTTTAAAATCTCGTAATTTTTATTTCCAGTCTGAGGATGAATCATAGTTAAAGACGGCTGCTGAAAATCATATGAAAGCCAGAAATATTCTAGCAGCAAAAGTAAAGAGCAAGATCAAAAGACAACTACATATCCTACCAACGTGTCTGTCAACATACAGCTCGAATGAGCATTTCCTGGATTTTCTTTAATTAGATCCCTAACATATATATTAAAAAAACCTGAACTGTGATATCTTCTACTATTTGGTATCTTCTTGTTTATTGCATTAACAACTGAACAAGTCCACTCAAATTTCTAATCCCTGGGTTAACTATATTTGAGAAATGAAAGTTATATAAATTCTTCTCATTAAAATTTATTTTGATAACCCAGAGCAAGTCAGTAGGTGTCATCTTCATCTAGGTTCATCTAATGTGATCTTCTACCCAATTATAGAGGCTGTGGTTTAATCAGCCCATTACACAAAAAACCTCCCATGAGATGTAACAACATCTGATCTTTTCCAAGAACGACTTGAAGAAAATTACAGTGATGTTCAGTTCCACGGACCCTGTGAACTCCCCTTTGAAAAGTATTAAGCTATCTTACAAACACTCCAGAACCCAAAAACACCTTCAAAAGGAAGTCTGACAGAATGCTGTTTCACAGATCTGAAGATTTTTTATGTACACACTGATACAGTTGTGCTAATTATAAACAAAACGTTTGTGCAGCTGAAGTTCAGAAACCTACTTTTTCCACCCAAATAATGAAACAAAGCATGGCCTAAGATCTATCTGCACCTTCATGGCTGTAAACACATACCCACACTAAATTCTACGACCACTAATTCATCCCTATTCAAAATACATGTTTAAAAACCACAAATGCACTCAGCACTTTTAGAAAAGGAAGGTTATGATTCCATTTTATGAAATAACTGGACTAAGTGGACTAACATACTGCAGTGAAGCTAAAGCCCTGTACCTCGATCTGCGGGCACACGGATACAGTGCCAGAGACCTCAGAGCAGCGTGAATGCAGAATGCTTCAGAGCACTTCTAGTTACACAGAGTACCCTCTTCAATTGTTTACAATTAAGAACTGCCCCACAGTTTTATCAGAATACTTAACAATCCCTTGAAAACATGAAGTCTAAAGGGAAATTAGCAAAAATCAGAGGAAAACAGAAGTGTATGGACAGTTGAGCAAACACACCTGCAGTTGCAAGTTTAGCACTGCTGCCCTTGCATTCTCCATCTTCCACACTTTTGCTTGTGCTCTTTTCTTTCAAGAGAGGAACAGTATTGTCAAAAGGTATGCACTTGCTGGAGGCAACATTTTCTCCACTGTCTGGCTGATTAATTCTGCTGTTTGCTTCAAGTAGAGGAGTAAAGTCCTCAGACTGAGCAGCTTCACCAGGTTCCAGCTGAGAGGAGCTTTTAGCCTGTGATACATTCTTTGAAGACACAGGAAGAGATTCTTCATCACTGTCAAATCCAAATGGATCCTCTGTTACCTCATCTTCAACTTTGGGTTTCTTAGGAACTTCAGAAATATCTGGTTTGACACTGGGCCTCTTCTGTCCTAATTTGGCCATGAAGGTGGTTTCTCCCCATTTTGTACTAAGGGTGGTCCGTTTGTTGGAAAACACTTCATCAAACTTGGAACTGCCATTTCCCCCTTTCCGGCTGTAGGTCTTTCCAAATCGGGATGTCATTTTGGCTCCTGTTTCATATTCTCTGTTGTGAAAGAAAGAAGAACCATCAATTCACCAATTTTCTAGTACAAATGATTGTTACTTCCACCCTTTATTGGGCCTTCGAGCACCAGGCATGTACATTGCACACAAGCAACAGATCCATCATCTGCTTCTTTCTAGACTCACTCATTCACATGTGACTGTCATTATGGCAAAAGGTTCTGCACTAAGCATCTACTAGAATAAAACAAAATTCAGTTACTTGCACATTTATAAACCAATGGCACAATGAATCCTTAAGAAAAATCTCCTAAGAATGGTATTGCTTTGCTCTAATTTTATATTTTCAAGTACAGAAGACACTATCATAAAACAACTCAGCAGTATTTTCACCACATCTGAACATGCAGCTCCATGAGTCCAACAGCACAGCATGGCATAGAAAAACCTCTTGCCAGTTAAATACAAAAACTGTCAGAATATTTCACATTGCTGTAGATGTATTTTAAGTACTAATGAATCACAATGATGACAACTCCATCCCATGTTCTTCTCTCACACTCAGACTCACTTAACAAGTGTTTTACTTGGTAACATGATGTGGTTTTTGCCATCCACATCAGTCCTGGTCAGGAGTGGTGCACAGCAATCCCCCACACGTAACTCTGATTCAGCAAGGGACAGAAAAGCGACACTGCTCAATGCACCTCTAAGAGCATGGAGGACACCTTAAGCAGGCCAGTGTAAACCATTACTGTTCAATGGCTCTAACACACACAACCACGTCACAGCTTGCTCAGAAGAACAGAGGTGTAAACTTAACAGATTAACAGGAACACATTTAAGAGCTCCTTGCATGTGCTCTTTTCCTACTTTTGTTTAACTCAAGAAGGAAGACAGACCACCTGGGGGACTTTTACCCAAAAACAAATACTTCAACTACTGGACAAATGACAAAATAACCCCCAAACCCTCATATCCGTTTTGTGAACCACTATTTCTCTCTTTTTGGCCTAAACATGGATACGAAGTTGCAATTCTTTACAGTCAGTCTGAATCTAATCAAGTCCATTTTTCTCTCTGAAATTCCTCTCCATATTGGAAAAAAAGTCTGTTAAAAAAGACTTTATTTAACGTTATTTAAACTTAAGACATTATTTAAACTACAGAATCAAAGAAATCTAACTTTTGAATAGTTAACTAACTTGATATAAAGTATATGAAAAATGGCAGTTAAAATAATTTTTATTGAACTTCTCAATCTATTTGTTCAGTACAACTGTTTTTATTATTACTCCCCGAATATGTGATATACTGTCATTCCTATTTTAGTTTTCATCTCAACACTCACAGTTTCTCAACCTGAAGTGTCAGTCTTGCTTCTGCCAAAATTGCCAGACTGCTTTCCAGAAATGTCCCTCTATCATTTCATTCTAGCAAGACTGTCTCCCTAATAAAGGTCTCCCTCTATTAGACCAGGCCAGCCTTCACTTATCATAGGAATCGAGCAACTCATGGGAAGAAAATCCACGGAGAAAAATTTAAGTGAATTAAAATGATCACATTTGAACTTCAGAAGTTTACCAGGTAGATGGTGAGGCAATGCAGAAGAGCTACAGGAACACCCACTTTGGGAAAGGCTCTTCTTCCCAGTGGTGCAGCCGAGGGAAGGTAAAGGGAGGTGCTTATCTGCTGAGCAGAACTCTGCTGCAAAAGCCCACTCTGCAGGGGGCTCCTGCCTGCTCCTAGGAGACAGCACGCTTTCACCCCATCTCCTCTTTTCCCCCACACACATCACTGCCAAACTTCTTTTTTTCCTCCCCTGTAGGTAGCTCCCATTTTCTATTTTCTATTTACACATACTTTAGAAAGCAAACTGCAAACTAAGTCCAAATTACCAGTTTTATTTTGCTGATGCTTCTAAATATTTGTAACATCAACCAAAATATTTCAGACCAGAAAGGCTAGGTTTTTGAGCTATAAAAGCTAAAGTAAAATATTTATCAATATCTCAGTTTCTAACAACTTACAGGAAAGAAAAAAATATTTCACTCACCACTAGCACATTTTCCTCCCCTAAACCCTCAAGACTCAAGTAAATATTAGTTCTAATAAGCATTACAAGAAGTACTCAAACAAGTATTTTTGATACTACATTCCCAGCCTATGCAAAGATAGTGACATATTTAATTTATGGCTTGTGGCTGGTAGTTCCAAAGAGAAGCTTACTGTAGTCAAGAGGAGTTAATTTTTAGAAAGTAGAACAACATTTTCTTATTTATAAATTTTAAAATTAAGATAATCTCATAAGAAGTTTCAAATCAAAATATCAAAAACCAAATTAAAACTCAATATGATGTGCATAGATTAAAAGATGAGTATTAGGAAAATATAAATATGCTATGCTATAAACTCATATCTTAGATTTAAGGACATAAAGAGATGCCTCCTTACACGAGAGCATCAACAGAACACGATTTTTACTCTTTACTTACAATTTTCTCTTGATTTTTCACTCAGAGGGAAATAAAACACTTGGTCAATTTCACTCTGTTTCCACTCCCTGCCTCCCTCGCCTGCATTGTGCTGCACCATTTGGAGCAGTGCAAACAACGTAAATACAGGTAAAAACCCGAAACACAGTTTTCCCGCATTTCCCAGCGCTAACTCGGCGGACCAGCTGGAGACAAAAAACCCGGTAATTCCCCAGGAAGCCCATCAGCCACCCCTACTCATCGCTCCTCTTACATAATCAAAGGAAAGAAAAATAGGTTAAATGCACGGAGGCAGAAGGAGCTGATGAAATCCCACGGTGACAGTTTCTTTTTTCCTCCCTCCCCCTGCGGCGGGGGGGTGCGAGCGGAACCGGGTCACCCCACCGCTCCCTGATGTCATTTCCCTCCCCGCCCGGCCGCCTCCCCCGCCCCGCCGCACCACCGGCCCACATTACACAAGTGCCCGGGGCAGCCGCGGCCCGGCCGGGCGGCGCAGCCCGCGGAGCCGCACCCCCCCTCCCCAGCCCGCACTTCACCCGCC
>VZSE01001564.1:655968-850792 GCA_013398275.1 Promerops cafer | reverse complement strand
GAGCCGAGACGGAACGGGGTGGCCCGGCCTGGCGGGAACCGCCGCCTCCCCACGGCCGCCTCCGCCCGGGCCCGCGCGAAGGCTCTGAAGGCGGGGCTGGCGGGGCCAGCGGGACCCGTCGCGGGCAGCCGCGACCGGCCCCACCCCGATGGCGCTCAGGCCCAGGTGGGTCCTGGCGCACGTCGAGGGGTCTCGGAGCAGCCCGGCAACCACGGCCCAGCTGGAGCCGGGGAAAGTCAAAACCCTGCCCGGGAGTTCGGGAAAGCAGCAGGCGCTGAAGCGGCCCTGCGTGCACTCCATTAAAAGTTTGCAGTGCCCCTCCAGGGCACACGAGCCCCTTGCGCTCACGGCCGCCTTGGCTGGTACTCACAGTGGGCGCACGGTGCCCGGCCCTCACATCCGCTCCAGGGAGGAAACATGCTCTGCAGAGACGGCCCGCGGAACGAACATGGTGCAGGCTGTGAAATTGTGGCTTTCACATGCTCCCACTTCCACAAGCTGTTACATCCACCCACACGCGTTAGATCTGTGCACACCTTTGAGGCTTTAATTAATGATACACACTGTGCAGAGAGAAAAATGCTCCACAAGGATTGTGTCATGCAGCAAATACATATGGGCATCAAACAGTCACCAAACCAAACATTTTATATTCTGTAGGCAGTATTTCATAAAATCCTTGTGGAATTGAAAACTAAGGATGCATGACCAGAAAAACATTGAACAACATTACACAGGTGTAGTTTGGTCATTTTTCAGAGGAGTGAGGAACTCAGAAAAGTCAAATGAAATTCTACAACCTTGGAGTCTAAAATGGTTTCACAACACATGCTCATACTCAAACCATCGTTTAAGGTTTTATAATACAAGTCCCAAATGCAGAACTAATTAAAAGGCTGATTTCACTGCACAGAAGAGGTTAGAGCTGTCTCAATACCTCTAGGTTTTTTCTTAATTTTATATTTACCCAATGCAAAATCACTGCCTCACACTTAGAAGATGAAAGACTGTGGTTTTGTTTAGTGATCCTTTGAGTAAATCTGGTCTTTGCCTTATCCCTACTGATGTGTTGGATCTTTCAGGCATTACTTCTGAAACACAAATGTGCTGTGAACGTGCTCTCTAAAGCCAGTATACAACTGGCGCTGCTGGAGAAAGTGGAGATAAAACCAACGGGGCCTTGCAATGAGCAGTACAAGTTCCACTTGGAATGTGGTTGAGGTCTGTGTTGTGTTTCAGACAAGGTTTACAAGCTTGTCTGTATCTCACCACCTGACTCGGTTACTGAAGAGCCACTGAAAAACAGGCTACAAACTTTAAAATCTGTAATTTGACTACAAAAAGCGAGAAGATTGTTCTCCTGAGAGTATTCTTGATCAGAGCCACTAAATAGCTCATTTAAATAAGAGTAAAATGGATAGCTAAACCTGTTTGAGTTTGCATAGTTTTATTTGGTGACTGATCTCTTAGCCAAAGAGGAAAACACAACTGTGAGAGCTCAAAACACTGAGGCTCTGAGAAATTCTTTACAACATAAATGTTTGCCCTGAGAACCAGAAAAAGTGAAGGATACGGCCAGAGTAAGGAAGTAACACCAAGAAACTACTAGGAAATGGTTTCTATTTTGATATGAAGTTAGAAGAGTTTAAATTAAATTAGATCTATTTCCAATGTAAAGCCCGGGCTACCTAAGTCACTTATACAGTAATGTAGAGAGTTTTGCAGTCTAATTATAGCAATTGGATGTCATTTGAAAACTCTTACACACCTTATACCCCTGGGCTAGCTTCATATTTCTAGCAGCATTTCCAGTCTTTGTAGAAACCCCACACAGAGTAATCCAAACCAGTGCAGATTCACGGTCATGAGGGAATTTCCCATGACTAACAGAGGATAAATTAAACTCATTTATGTGCTGCCTATCCTATCCTGGGTACCAGCAGAAGTCTGTAAGTGAAGCCTTTTACTAGGATGATGATGGAAAAACAAACCTCGTTGTGTTCAGGAACAGCAGAGATGTGTCAGTTTTACTGCCCCAACATACTTTAGATACTTTGAAAATTTGACACCCTGTATCTTAATAAGCTTGGCAGTTAACACGTTAAGCTTTGCTATTTCCATTTGCATCTGGCTCACCTCAAATATGCAAGTACCATGGCAGAGCAAATAGAAGCCAAATCCCATCTGTGTTTGGCAGTAGGTATGTTTCATTCTTAGAGGATGGAATTTAACAGGCATTTTATGCTTTTTGTGAAATTATATTACTGATAGTTGCCATCTCCATTCACACGAAAAATTCCCCAAAAACAAAACACCAACCACACAAATCCTTTCACAAACAAAGCAGCCCATGAAACACTCCAGTTTGGCATTTGTCTTCATGAGAACAGCAGTGGGAGATACACAGCCATCTTCAAACTCTAGTTTTTCCACCTTAAAAGTTTTTTGGGAAAGCTAAAGTGAATCCTACAGCTTCCTGCTCCTGCCCGCCTCCCAACCCCCGCAAGAGAAACCATCATCTTTGCTGCTTATAGTAAAGTCAGAATGCCCTGAAAAACACAGCTCAAATACACCAAAGGTGGATATAAGAGATAAAAACACAGTAGCAGAAGGAACACATACCAGGGACAGAACCATCATTTGGATACATCGCATCTTAGTACACTCTAGACCCCTCTCAGTTCTCTTCTTGAGGTTCTGTGCCAGGACCTGTGTGGGGTGAACAATACAGGATTTTCCAAATGAGCTGCAGCCTAGTACAGAGCCTTTCAAAAGCATTAAAACATTTTAAACTGTTTTCATTTCTTCCAAAAGAAAAGAGAGGCAATGCAGTAGGAAAACAGAAGGTTTCCTGTGCAGCAGGTACTCTTGGGGCAGATGAAGACAGTCACATCCTTCCAGAAGCTGTCAGGAAGGTTTCTCAGTGCTGCCTCATGGAGAAAACATAGCATTTGATAGTAATAGCAGCATAACTGAGGCTACAGATTTCAAAGGGACCATAGCAGTAGGTATCCTTTATGTCAAGTACATGAATTAGCACCATAATACACCCTTGCTCCAGTCCTATTCCCACAAAAAGGGAATAAGCTCATAATCCATTGCCCTGTTTCCCTATGAAGCACTACCTAAGAAGCAAACAGTAGCTCACAGGAAAGCTCTCCCTATTGCTCCTCATGCCCAGACTGCTCTCCTCACAACTGTGAAAGCCTCTCAGTCCACTCCTTCTCCTCTGCCTCTTCCCTGGTCTTTGCATCTCAGCCTAGTCACTATTTGCCTTCCAAGTTCTCAACTGCCTGTAGTACCTCCTTCCTTGCCTCTTGTCCAGATGGGAAGGGATGGGGGTGAAGAGAATGTCCTGCTGCATTCACAGCTGCTGCAGTGCTTTCATGTCCCAGTTAGCACCACTTAAAATGCTACACATTTTGGTGCTTTTTGCTGTTTCTTTGCCAAAAGTCACCCTGCTCCTGTTGCTGTCCTTCAAATGTCACAGGCACACGCGGGTGAGAGCACACAGGCCCTTGCCATTTCAATTCACTGGGGTGAGAATTTGTCCCTTGCTATTTGCACAGCAAAGGTGAGGGGAGGGTAAAGAGACACATGAAGTGACTAACTACCATATTTTAGTCAACTTCTAAAATAGTGACTAAGACTTTAGTATCACCACTAACATGCTGGAGGAAGGGCAGCAGCACCAGCCCCAGCAGTAGCACAGGACTGGGCAACAACACCAGGGTTGTACTGAGAGCTGCAGTGGCTGCACAGGGCAGACGTGGTGGGTTGACCCAGGCTGGATGCCAGGTGTACACCAAAGCTGCTCTGTCAGTGCCCTCCTCAGCTAGGCAGGGGAGAGAAAAATACAACAAAAGGCTCATGGATCAAGAAAAGGGCAGGGAAAGATCACTCACCAATTACTGTCACAGGCAAAATGGAATTGACTTGGGAAGATTAGTTAAATTTATTACCAACCAAGTCAGAGTAGGATAATGAGAAATAAAACTAAAATCTTGAGACACCTTCCCCACATCCTCCCTCTTCCCAGGCTTAACTTTGCTCCCAGTTTTCTCTATCTCCTCCCCCCTCTCCCATAATCCTCTCTCCAGCTGCAACTGTGCAGTTTTCTTCTTCCTTTTCTTGTATCTATCCCAGAGGTGCTACCACCATCACTGTTGGGCTTGGCCTTGGCCAGTAGGTCCATCTTGGAGCCAACTGGCATTGGCTGTATCGGACACAAGGGAAGCATCTGGCAGCTTCTCACAGAGGCCACCCCTGCTACCAAAACCTCGCCATGCAAACCATAAAGTAGAAAGTATAGGGGCAGGGAAAGAGGAGAGATCTGCAACCCAGTGTACAGCAAAGTATAATTTCTGTCAAGAATATGGCTTTTCTTAGTGAGGTATTTCCAATGGATAATGTACTGATAATTTCTGATGATGAACCCTGAGAAGAAGGACTGAAAGGCACTCAAACAGGATCTTAATACAGCTTTGGATCATAATTTTCAGTAACTGCCTCCTCATATGTGGAGGTCAAGCCGAGGCATCAAGGTTAGTAACCGAAAGGTTAAAACAAACACTGCTGAACAGACCAAAGGAATGCTTAGATGAGTGCAGCAAAGGGCCAGTTCTCCATGATTTAAAAAATAGAAGTTCCCTGGATCATGGCATTACTGAACCAGACCCAGACAACAGAAGTAGTTGTGCTATTCCACCTCCTCTCTGGCCTGCACACCCATCTGTTGCAATCATGTGAGAGGCAGCATCGTCCCTGCAATGTCAGAGCCTCTGGAAAGACTCGTTTTACTCGATGAACCAACAGCAGTCATTCACCTACGGCTAAATTCTCAGTGGTTTTCTGTGCAGCTTTTTTCCCTAGGTGATCAGCCTGTAAGTTTACTGGAAAAACCTGTGGTGAAACACTAGTGGGAAAGCACAAAGTGGCTTTCACCTTGTTAATAATCATCAAGGTCAGAACTTTATTCTGCTATGCAGTATATTCCCAGCAAGCTCTGCTGAGAAAGTAACCACCTGTGCTGTTTCCCACTGAAGATTTTACAATGTGCCAACATGTTTCAGGAGGAAAAAAAACAAAACAAAGGCATTTGTAGTAAGGATACAGCCTCACTTTAAAATCCACAAGCAAAGTCTAGATTCCTCCATCCTCTGAACAAAGCAAGTTCCCATTGCTGTATAAAGAATAAAAGGGGGCTGCCTCTCAAATACCTGAGATCTCTCACAGTCCTGTAGGACGACCAGATTGAATACCAACCTTTCCTTCTTCCTGAATTTTTTTTTTTATTCCTTTTAATATCTCTCTGTTTCACATTATTATTGAATTTCTGTTTGTCTTTATAGCAACAGCCCTTAAGGAAAGCTACCAAAGTGTGTCAACATAGTGCTTGTCGGGGAAACAAAAACATGGGAACCCATCAAGAAATTGGGTCTTATAACAAGCTCATTGGTGCAACTATCATTGTCCTATTCTATTCCTCCTCCTGCAATAGGGGAGCAGCCATTTCTGTTGCTTATTTTGCTCCTTTGCTTCCTTCATCTTTTAAAAAGGGCAGGTATGTGACCACACTTTACCTTCCTTTGTCCTCTTAGTTTTGATTATTGGGTTTGCATGTGGCTGTCACATGCAGATACTATAACCTTTAACATCACCTTTTGAGTTTTAATTTACAAGAGTTTTGTTTTCACCTTTGTATTTCCCAAGTACTTGCTTCTACTTTTTAGAAAGAGGCCAGTAACTAAGCACTTCTACAGTAGTTGCAAACCATTAAAGTCCAGCAATATCAGGTCAACAAATTTGTTGGTGCACGGGAACCAGGATGTGTGGCCATTGAGGATTGTGAGCAACACTACAAAGGACAGCAACAACAACTACAATTGGAGAAGAAAATCCACACAGAATTAAAACTCACGTGACTAATGAGGTCTGGATGGACGTGTCCCTGAACATCACGACAGAATTAATGTATTAGCTAGCAAATTAAGCTGATAAAATGAAAATTGAAAAAAAAATTAAATTAACATTTCCTCATGGGACTGTAGGAGGCAACCAAATATCAGTGACTTCATTAGTTTCCTGCTAGAATACTGCCCTGAACAAATTACTTTCACCTTTACTCAGACTACAGTGCAGCACCACGAAGAAAGCTGCAATGTCTGTTGCACAAGACCCTGGTATGTCCGGGGCCTTACACTGTGCCAGTGTTGCAAACCTGTTCACACTTAAGGTTCCCTGCATACGATGCAACCATGCCCCATGAAATGAGCAAAGATCACACCACAGCATGAAATAGAGGCCAGAGTACACTCAGAAAAGTAGCTAATGATAACAAAAGGCTGAAAACATCTGTGCATTGCCTGGTTCTTTAGACATGTCACAGAAATGACTCATTACTGGATCAGCCACATGTAAGGGCAACAGAGCAGGCAGTGCATTTACTGTCCAAAACCACATTATTATTCTAATAATACACTGGCCTGCAGGCAGCCTCCTTATGCTAGACTTCTCTGCTGGATCTGTGACCTTGAATTTCTGAGATAAATGTTTATTGTGTGGCACAGTCTTCTTTTTTGTAAACATTTGAAAGAAATTGGAGGAATTATTGATGTAAGAGTTTAGGCTCAAACTAAGATGCTTTGACTAAATCAAAATGTCTCCCCAGTGGTTTTTATAAAGAATAAGCCTTGTACCATGGTTTGGGGAAAACAAAACATAATTCTTCTTTTATCTTTCAGTGATGATACCAAGTGGCTTGAACAGCATGCCAGTGTCTCCTTCGTGCTTTTTTGTGCCTTTCAGGTGGTACATACTTAAGCATACTTGAAAGCTTATCTCAATCAAAACACCTTTGCTGATCAGCTGTCAAGAAAACACTCAGCAGACAAGAACTACAGTTCAGTCAAAAGGAAAAAATCATTCCATGCTCTACTTCAGCTCAATCCCAAGCAGTCTTCATCAGCACAGTGCTGCATCTTCTAATGTAAAGTGTAAGAAATTTTGCTCCTTAAATGCTTTCTCAGTCTTGCAGAGAGCTGTTTTGCAGCTGACAGGTCCTTCCTGTCCCAATCAGTTCCCAGACTCTAATTTTCAACACAGGTCCCAAAAAGGGGGGCAGAAAAATTATTTAGGTCTTTTGGCTTAATTTTTCCATTTTCTCCCCACCAGTAAGTGCAAGATTGGACAAGGGCTGAGTAATCATACAGGCACTACTAGGTGGTTTCATCTTTGTATAAAAGTTGCTTTGGTCATTATCAGCTTGGACCAGATTCAGTCATGCTGCAGAGGAAAAAAAATCAGAATCTTTCTCAAATAATTGAATTATCCACCAACAGTTATCAGTAGCTAAGGCAGGAAAAAAAACAGTTGAAAGAGCATTGATCACAGTTCTTAATTTTTATTGTACGTACATCATCATGTACAAATATTGAATGTTCCTCTACGAAATAAAGGTCCGATTAAGCAGAAAATATGTTTTAAAGCAGTAATAGCTCTCTGTCACTGGACTCCAGTGACACCTACTGGTAAACAGAGAAGTTACCAAACATTGCTTGAAAATGAAGCTGCATTAATTTATGCACCTGCCCTTGGGATCACTAATAATTTTTTTGGCAGCTCAGGCTATGAGCCATGCTACAATCAGGTGTTAGAGTTAATGAAACTGTGTTTATTTTTTAAAACTGGATTTTTACTTCATCTGATTATTGACTACTTGAAACTGCATTTTTATGACTCTGAAGGTATTGTCAAATCCTACTTTTTTCTACTGGAAGCTGTAGATTAAGATAAGGCCAGTGGATTTTTTTGCTTGCTGGACTACAATGGACATATTTCCAATTTTACTTAGTGATTTCATTAGTATAACTATAGCCAAAAATTAAAACAATTCAATACGTCTCCATTTCCTTTCAGGTGCATTCCTTTTAGCACAGAATCCAAAACTGAAGATCTCACGAGTAGATCAACTGACCAAGCTCATGGCTTTGCTTCTGACACCTCCTTGCTGTTTGTAATGCTGAACTGGTTTGTCACAGCTGTGTTAGTCTGGCAGGTTATACAGATATTCCTGAATGCCATTTCAGCCAGCACTTGTAAGAGAATAAATACCAATAAACTCCCTAAGTGACAGTTGTGGGACCAGGATTTCAATAAAACCTCGCATGATGCAAGGCTTTACCCCCAGAACATGGATGCAACATGCATGTTGTAAACTCAGAGGCACCTCAGTTGCCAGTTGGGACAAGCAGAAGCAACACAGCAAGGAAAAGCAGTAGTACAGCTCTGAGCACCAGGCCCATCTCCCTTTCCACACTGGGCTCCATTGTATAAACTAGCTCAGTGTATGGACGTGAATATTTCTGTTTGAGACCATCTGTGACTGAGGGAATCCTTCTGCGATTGACAGGGCAATAACATATGCAAGGTTTTCAAACCACAGTCTTGCCAAACAACTGGCCATAAACATCACTGATGGAGCTCTAGCCATCCCCACTGCATTAGGAAAACTTGCCCTTACTACCTCTGGCAGGCTTAGAATTGTCTTCGTTTCATCTCTAACACTGAGGTCTTTTCCAAAATGGCTGAACGCAGCCATGAAGTTTTTTACCTCTTTGTCCTGCATATCCTTCCTTTGAGGAACTGAAGCTTCCTGTCCAAAAGTCTATTTTGGTTATGTCTGAGTCTCCAGTGCAAACTGTCCCAGGACAACAAAAATGCTCTATTATGGAGTGGTGAGGGCACCTGGAAATGAACACCCACCACCACAAATCAGCACAAATCTCGAAGTATCAACCTAGGCATCTCAGAACAAAGAATGCACAGAATTTTTTTTTTGAGTACCAAAGTTAAGTTGAAAAATTGCTTCTGACAGAACACATCAGCCAGATTTGCACAGGCAGGAATATTGTTATAGGTTACTAGAAAGCAGACAGACAGGAGCAAGGTACCTTGGTTTTATGGTAGAATACTTGCCAATTAAGTGCTCTTCCCAGTACTCAATAACAAAACTTCTAAGCTGGACTATAAAGACAGCAATTTCTAAAGGAACTGTAGAAACATTTTTAGAAGTCAAGCTATGAATCTGCTAAGCAAAAGTTCAATATCGATTTTACAACATGTCCATAATAATGACTTTACAAACCTGGGTACATAATTAGAATAGGAAGATATTAGAGAAATTGCAGTAGGTTTTAACTTCAAGATCTGCTCAAATAATGTAATTTTTTTTTTTTAAACATGATGCATTAAACTTTATCAGAGCAGAACTATGCATGATCCCATGGAAATCAGATGCCCCAGATGTTACTCCCTGGCACTCTGCATTTGGCCCCTGGGTCAACCATAACTTCTGTGAAGTGCACAGTGTTGACAAACTGATAGGAAGCATCATGGTGATGAGCAAATGCATATAAAGGGATACATGTAGAAAGAACCATCCCATCAAAATCAGTCTTTGTACCTTGACTAAACAGAGCTTCACATAATATAATTATTATACCAGAATTGAAGCTTCTCATAAATGTCAATTTCTCCACATGTGGAGCAAAAATATTTAAATTGCATTGAAGAAAATCCATCCAGTCCTTTGTCAAAGATAAGTGGAAAGCTTTCCTTGGCAAATGAGGGAAGCCAAGTAACCTGTTTCCAAGTTTCCATTCAAACCCAGTAGTTTAAATTTCTCATTATTTAAAAAAAGACAAGCTCAAAGCTGTCTTTTATGAGAACAGATGCTGTGCTGTCTTCTTGAAGCTGCAGGCTTAGAGGCAGATTTTTCATGCAGCTGCAGAATGAAGTCAACAAGCCCACTCTGTTCCAGGGTTGCTATTCAGAACCTTTTGGGCAGCAATGAAAGAAGATCACATCAATTTCATGCTGGTTTTGCTGCTCTACAAAGATATGAGCAGCAGACAGAGACACGAATCATGCCTAGATTTCAGAGCAAAAATGTGTCAAACTCCTCAGGAAAACAAGCTATGGGAGATTTAATCAAGTATAGCTTTTACGAACACCTCTTTTACTTCAGGGTGCTTTTGGTGGCATGGCACTGTTTCTGTAGCAGCCTCCACTCTGGCTGAGTTACAGACATTGAGCTCCATGTGCAATTAAGAACCATGAGTAGGGCCCCTGGATCCCAGCTAGAACATATTTGACAGACATTGGCCTCTGTCCCCATCAGCAGCATTTCCCTTGTGGCCCATTTACATTCTCAGCATGGTGCTCTGCATCTGACATTACTCCTGAACTACAATCCAATACACTTGTTTTACAATATTAATTTAATTGTAATAACAAGAGAAATTCCAGCTGCAGGTACAGAAAAACCTTTGCAGGTGGGGAAGCTAGGTGCCCAGAGAGACTGTGCAGTTCCCATTCTTGAAGGTTTCCAAACCTACCAAGATAAAGCCCAGAACAATCTGGCCTGACCTTAGAGCTGACCCTGCTTTGAGCAGGAGGCTAGATAAGAGACCTCCTGAGGTCCCTTCTCAGCAGGACTATTTTATAATTCTGTGATAAACTCTATATGCTAATAAGTGCCAAGTGATTCATATGCTTTTTCAAAATGACATTTTATATATATATACACACACACTAATACCTATACATTAAAATACTTTAATTTCAGCTCTCTAATATTAAGAGCCTAAACTAAAGCCCACAGAATACCTTATTCTGTGTAGCACTGATGCTGTAGGTTAGGGCCACTGCAGTGCATCACTAGAAAATACAAGTTTCAGCACTCACTGGGTTGTTCAGATCAGTAGAATAAGTGTGCATGGCTACACAGTGTTTTTGCAGTATTCCAAGGGAGAGGATATAGGGAATTAGTAGCAATTTGGAGGTGCATGGATTGCCTTTGTTTTGCACTAGCTAATAGCAAGCACCAGCATTTAGGGGTTAAGAGTCTTGGAAGAAAAGCTTCATAAAAAACAGTTTATTGAATAGATATCAATGACCATAATCAGAGTTAATTATGCTGAGACATGAACTTATAAAATTAGGTAAAAGTAGAGACACAATAGAGGTAGAAAGGAAGGTATTGAATGGAGTCTGTCAAAACCCAGTTACTGAGCTTTGCTGTATCCTTGTCTTTAACAGCACTCAGCAACCTCAACCAAGTACATTCATATTATATTAAACTTATGTCCTGTTTACTTCTACTGATCTCCCATCCTTCATGCTGAATTCCAGGAATATAATATGTATTTTTTCCCCAGCACAAGGAAGTTAGCGTTAAGCATGCCTGCTAACAGCATTGATTTGTCCAAAGTGCCCTTAGATTGCTAACTTGCATATTAAAAGAACAGAACTCCAAAATTCATCTGGATGAAGTGCTGAAGGGTAAGCTCTGATCTGCTCCAGGCCATACTTGTGCCTTTCCTTGATGACAGACAAAGTCTGGTCTGTTTCTAACTGGAAAGTCTTTGCCCTCACCAAAGTAGCAGCTCTACTAACTCAGTTGGGGACCACACCTGTACTGCAGGTGTTCATTGCCTGACCCTCCACACTCAAACTATCTCTTCATCAGGCAGAAGACTGGAAAAGGCAGAACTGCCAGAATGTCCCTCCTGCTGGTACCCAGTGTGGGCAGATGGGAGCTAACTGGTGTGGCTCCAGCAAACCTGGTCTCATATCCCTCTGCAGGAGACACTTGAGAAGGTGCAGGGCAAGCACAGATCTCCTTCCTCTCTGCTCATGTTTCATTGTACTTAGACATGTTACAAACAACATTTACCATTCTGCTTGTTGGCAAGTTATGACTCAGGAGACCTCAGCACATTCCTTCCTAGAGAACAGGGATTACTATCAGATCTCTTTACTGACAAGATGAACAGCCAATCTCCCAGGAAACAGATCTATTCCACAAGACACTGAAGAGAACAGCTTTGTACTTCTATCACCAGCTACTCACTTGTTCAAATACTTGGCTACATATTTATGCTGACAATTAATGTGTCCTGCTGATCTGGACCCCAGCTCATCTTTTTCATTAGACCCTGACACAACTCAGCACTACAGACTTGTCTCACAATGGCTGTGGCTGCCACTGGGCCTTCTCTGCTCTTCCTGCACAAGTCCTGTGGGATTGGTGAGACCACTTTCTACACCTGCCTTGCTGTCATCCTCAGCTTCTGGCTCACCTATGTTGCAGAATAGCCTATTACTACTGCTCCCTGACAGCAATCTCTCTTTTGAAGAAAACACAGAGCTTACATTTAGCCTAAAATAAAACCAAACACCAATTTGGAAATATATAAGGTGAACTGGAAAAGTCATTGATGAAGGCACTTCCCTCTCCCAGGCCCTTCTCCAAGCTCCATTAAGAAAGCATAAAATACAAGCTCTCATATCTTAGGTACAGAACAATTCAGACAACTGGCCCATAAAAACAACACTTCAGAAAACATAAAATCAAGCTTCTCTGCAGCCTTCTTTACACATCTCCTGACTGGAAACCTGCTGCATGCCCCTATCACCTTATACAATGAGTCAGATTCAGTAATCAGTAGGAAACAGAATTAGCAGTGAAGGCAAAGATATTCATGCAGTGTAATTTACAACAAGGCATCTGTCTGTGCATGAATTAATATTTTCCTTAATTATCTGTAATAGGAAATCTCAAGATTCTCAGCTGGCCCTGTCAGTCAATATTAACTACAGACTTGGAAAATGATACAAAAATAGAAAGGAAATTGAATCCTGCAGAGGCTGCAGTAACACTTTACAAGGAACACAAATAGAACTTCACTGGGAACAGTTTCACTATTGGCATGGTTGGTCCCACTCCACTGCAGAGTTTGCCAGCACATCACACAACACAATACAATGTGACATTTAGTTAACTTGCAGCTCTCACATAGTGCAAAGAGACTCCCAGAGATAGGAACACTGGTGAAAGCAGCAAGTCCAGAACAACACGTGATGGTTATCCATCTATGCTCACCTTTCAACGTGCAGTGGTTTACCTTTTCAAAATTCTGACTATTTGACCATAAAGGTGATGTAATCCTGAAAAGAACTGCATAAGGCATACTCCTGATTTTGCCTGGTTGAGGAAATTGTGCAGCTGCTGTACTTGAACAACAGGAGATCTATTGTTCCTTCTGTCAGACCTGGCTGTCTAATAGCCAGTCCCTTGCTACAAAAGATGTAACCTACACCTAGCAAGCAGGGACTCCAGGGACTTGGCATGGGGTAGGATTGTCAGTTATATTAGGTGGTCTCACTTGAGGCTTCAGAGTACTGCTGGCACAGACATTCCTCAGATTGCATGACAAAGTCCATCTGCAGTTGCACAGGTTCAAGAGCACCAGTTATCAAATACAGCAACTACAGACATGGTCTGCAGACTTCCAGGTCAGCCAAGCATACTCACCTTGGCATGCAGCAGCTATAGAAGACAGGACACAGAGCATCTTGCTGAGTGTCAGTCCTGCTGCACAGTCATAGCTGTAACCATCCTGGGAGTGAAAACTGGCAAACCACACACTTCTCCATTACTCTTACACAGAAAGAAAGCATGCAGTCTTGCCCATCACCATTCTTCAGTCTGCTTCATCTGCTCACTGTGCCTCTGGCATTCCACATCCATCTCTCTTTACCACATTCATTTTCTTCCTTTCCTAATTCCCCCATATTTCCCCCTTTGGCTTCTCTGACGTGTTTAGGAGCAGAATGGATGGCACACAATGGCACTCATGCTATGTCTCTGTCACTGTACTTAACTTTGATCCAGCAAGATACAACTATGCTCTTTGGCTAAATCAGCAGAAAGCAGGTTTTTCTAAGGCACTGGGGTTAGGTTCCTTTAAAGAGAAGCAAGCACAAACATGACAGAATAAATAAACTAGACTAAAGGCTTTGTTAGTCCTCACAGGCAAATCCCCAGCAGCAAAAGACTGGCCCAATGCACAACACACTCCACACCATCAGATTTCATTGCTTCATACAAGCCAGTAATTCAAATGAAGTTTACACTTTCTCAACAGCCAACAATCCTCAGGGATTCACCACCAGATAACTGCAACTTAATCAAACATTACTTTATACTTAACAAAAAATATACATTTTATAACAGTACATTCCTATGTTAATCCAAAAAAGGGGATTTTTTCACCTCCAGAAGACTCCCACAAATATTTGATTTCTTTCAGGAGAGGAGTTCACTCAAGTAATTATGTTCCAAAAGTGAGCACAGTTAATCTTCTCGTAGAGAATTGCATTTATAGTCAATTACTTATTAACAGTGCATTGTGTCATACTGACTTTGAATATTTAAAGCCACTGCTTGCTCCCAACCTCTTCTGTCATATAATTTGTGGCTTGGAAAATGTCCATGCAGGTCCTGTCATGAACTCATAACAACTCCAAATATCAGTCAGAATTATTTCTATTGAGTGGGTTTGAATGGCTCTGCTTGTTATACAAGTGTACCTAAGAGCTACTGTATAAACAGGCCTCAGTGTGCCAGAGTATTACCCCTTCCACTGTTTGCAAGTATCTTTCCTTATATAAAAGCCTATGTATATTTAATATTTACTTGATAGCTTACGATGCATCAGTAATTAGAGAGCATTTAAGATAGACATGAATCTAAAGGTTTTTCTACACACAAAGAAACTTCTTCATTCAGATTAAAATTGCAATGAAAACAAGAGACTTGCTTTTAGCTTCAGTTTCCCTAAACACTTAAAACAACAAAAAAAAAGCTCCTAGCCAAAGTTAATAGCCAACTTATCATTCCTTCCCAGGTATTTTATTGTTTATCTTTTATATTCCTTGGGGAAATAAACCTCAACATGGCAACCTAAAGTTCTACCAGATAAAGAGGCTGCACCTCTCCTGCATATGAGCTTTTTCCCCGTGAGAATAGGACTGCTCCTTCTGATACAGTCATGACAGAGTACAAGACATTAATTCACACAGAGCATTGGGGACTGAAAGCATGAGAAGAGAAGCCAGGTCCTGCTGTGCCAAGGGCTGTTGGTGTTGCACCAGGGACCATAGAAGCAAAATTTAAAGCTCTCTGAGAGAAGGTGAAGAGATCATTCATAGACTGTGGCCCAAGGGAAACACCTAGGCCTTTAAAGGGTTGAAAAAAGGCTCTAAGAAAGGTAGAGAACAGCATGAAGGCTGAGTCCAAAGCAGTATCCTTTGAGATACACTAGCCTGACATACTGGTGATTTAGGTTGAACATTAATTCCTATGTCCATGGCTCCATGACAGATTACACATCATATAAAAAGCATACAGAACATTGTTTTTAAAAAATCAGTGTCTTGTGGGGCAAAAGTGATTTAACAACAAATTGCAGACAACTTGTAAAAAGAAGACTGTGAAAACTGCAGAAGTAAGGCGGGGGGGAAGGAAAGTAATTTTTCTGCCTAATGGCAGGGTCCTCCTCTATACTGATGGAAAAGAAACACACTTGATACAGTAGTCCTACACTGAAAACAGATTCTTATGTCTCACTACAAGGATATAATTTTCCTTCTTTGCCTTCTCTAGAGTATCTAGTAGTCAGACAGGGTTGACCAAATCACCTGAAATATTGTCAATAACAACACCTATGATGATGATCATTAGTATCTCTGATTGTTAAAATAGAGGTTCCCTATGCCATAAACATCTGGTCTGTTTTACATAAACATGCTGCTGAGGCAGCTTCTGCTGCCATGGTCCCCACCTGACCAGACTACACCTGCTACAGCATCACAGCCCTGCAGGCCACCAGGCAGTTGTGACCAGGAGCTGTAATTCTACCTCCCTCAGCAAATTCACACCCACAAACACACAATTTACTACTGACTTCCTCTTTAGTAGTAGCCATAAGGCAGAAATAATTTCCCTCTTTCTTTCCAGAATAACATAGCTCTCTGTGCAAGCAGAAAGACAGGCAGGCCTTATAAGCAAAGCTGGGACTCAGGCAGCCTCTGTTTTTTGGTACGGACTTTCTGAATAGCTTCACATGACCCTTAATTCATGTCCAATTTCTGAGCTATAAGGAAGAGATACTACTTCCTTCCTACCTGTTTTTTTCTCTCTTCTGTGTGGTTTTAGAGGGGAGAAAACCTCCTTTCTTGACACTGTTCAAATGGGAACATCTTGCCCCTTGCAGTCTTTTACAGCTGCCCACTAAAGAGAGTTCATTTTGTGGTGAGTAATGTGGCACTGAGGAAAAGGGAATGTTATTGCTTCCCTTTTCTCAGTAGCCTACTTTATGAGAAAAGCATCTGGCATGGCTGGCCTTCCTCATGAAGTACAGTAGGACTTGACTGATACAACTGGAGTGGTCATGTTTGAGCTGCAGTTTAGCCCACAGTGCACCATAACAAACCTTTATCTTCTCACACTTTTGAGATAAGAGAAAGTCAAAACACTCACAGAATAATTAACTACCACATAAATTATCCTGTTATTATTATACTGCTGGAATTCAACAACAGGAACTACATCAAACACCAAATAAAGTAGAAATCCTCACTAAAACAATTGCCTTGTAATTGCTTTCTGAAGCAGTAAAAGCAGCTAAAACCCCTCTGACTACAGAAGGGCTAGGAAGAAAACAACAAGTAATTTAATGGGCTTGTCTAAAGAAGCCTAAGTAGAGCATTATCATCACTTGTACTCAGCCTCCATCAACTTCCTGTATCCACTTTTGATATGCTTCATTTTCAGTTCTCTGAAGTAGCTCATTGTATAGAAAGGAAGAACCATACCTTTAAGATACAAGACGGCAACAGATTACATAAATTACAAACTGCAGGGACAGCCTAAAGGGCAATAAATAAGAAGATGCAGAGAGACTTTCTAAGCTGCAAAGTATTACCAGCAGTAGCACTAACAAAAAAGCAGCTACATCACATAGAAATGAAGTTGCCAAAACTACACGGTCTCAGACCCGAGTTTAAGTAGCACTCCTGGGCCAATAGGCAGAGTATGTGGGTGGGAGTCTCATATGAGGTCAATTAGGGTCATTAAAGCCTTGTCATTCAGGGCTGACACATTTTCATTCATCTTAAGCAGGAAAAGAAATGCAACCCAATTCTTCAGAGAATTCACAGCTAAGCAAACACTCTATTTGCACAGACCTAGGATATATTTGAGGAATTATACTGTCTCAATCAGATATCATCACAGGCCCCATTGCTCTACAATTTAATTTTCAAGTGATTATTGGCACAGCTGGCTCTGCACATGACTTGTGCCTACACAGCATATGATCACATTCCCCACAGCCTTGTGACAGCACAAAACATTTTTCTCTGCCTATGCTCACTTGCATCAATTTGGTTTACTGTTCTGAAAATGGCAGGAGCCCCACACTATTGGCTTTGAATCAATGTGGCCAGTTCTCCTTCCCTCTAACTGCTATTTTAAATAATATCCCAAAGTGCCTTGCAAAACACACTACATGTGTACCTTCCCAATACCAGGGATCTTTGTGTACCTAACATCAGGACATCCCAGAGTACAAGGTGGTGCAGATTCTTGCCTATTATCCCTGTATATTTCCCTTTGTTATTATTACTTTTAGTGTCCATATGCTATTTTGCCATGCAGAGAAGCTCAAAGTGGTAAAAGAAGGCATGGAAGAAAGTGCAGCACTACAATTAGAACAGCTGACAGTACTGAAAAGCACTGCTCAACAGCAGTAACTTGCCAGGAAGAAGTGTCCTAGTGACATCTCCATTCTGCTTGCACAACCCAAACTATCACCTCTGTGTGGTGCTTAGTGTACGTGTTGACATGTCCTCTGTTCTCTCCCTGATTCAGAGCATTCTTTTGCTCTGTCAATAAAATGAAGGGGAAGCATGAACAGCCTCATGTCTATCTGATCTGACACCTTGTTAAAGTCCAAGTTATGGAGAGCAAAAGAGAGGCTGAAAATCACTTGAGTATAATTCACATCAGGAACTTACAGAGAAACCATAGTGAATTTAAATGCAATATGAGAAATACTTGGGGATGTAATTAAAGCTTGTGTGATCACACTGTAATCTTGAAAGAAATGCTTTCTTTTTAACTTTTTACCTTGGTGAGTATGGCAAGAAAAGGCAAAAGAAGAGCTATGAATGATAGCAAACCAGCTGCTTTCGGGGAGCAAGTGTTTTCAAACTCTCAGAATCTGGTGTGAACAGGCCCTAACTGCCCTGACCAGCCTCACCTGTTGCCTCCACCCACCCACCCCTCCTGATGAGGAGCTCTATTTAGCTCAGCCCTGGATGCCCCCTTTTTTTTTTTTTCTCTGTAGGAATGCTGCTAGGCTGCAGCTCTACCCTTGCTGTGTCTGGGTGTTTCTGGTTCTGGCTTCTCAACTTGACTGTAGAGCTGTGCTTTTATTTTCTTCAGCAAGTCTTATCTTAAAGTAATTTCCCACTGTTGTCCTTCAAAGTATGCCTAAGGATTTAGACTCCCAGCTGCTCTCTCCTGACCTGGCAGCTTTTCAGGTAAAGTGGGGCTGGACCTTGGCTGGTGGAGGTCTCTGTTCTCCTGGTTGTGCTGCTGTGTCTGGTTTCCAGTGCTGGCCCTCAGTGTTTTCTGATATAGAGCTTTTTACACCCATTTTACTTGCTAAAAATCACACTTTGAGTATTTCTTCTGTTCTTTTACATTTGTAAATGAGTGGTACTAACTTGATAAGGCTTTTATGAATGGGCTTAATTCAATTGCACTTCTACTGGTGATCCCTGTCTAAAAACATTTTATGTGAGAAGACCTTCATCCTGTGATCCTTCCTCCTAGGGAACTTTGAAAACTAGTTCAGACTATTGTAGTCAGCTCTTTTTAGACATACTAAGTCAATTTTCATTTAAAGCCTCATATTCCATTCTTTTAATAATATATTAGCAGAGTATTCTTCTATTTCTATCTGTGAAGCTCTCATTCATGTTAGAAATTGCTTTTGTATAAACTGCAGTGATTCTTATATGCAACACAAATTGGTGTTAATCCTTTTTCTATAAAATATGAATTCTGTAATAGCTTAAAGCAAGGATATTTGATATTAAGTGATATGTAAATAAATAATTTCATCCCTCCTGGTATGCACCAAACCAAAATTCTCAGCATTTCCTGTGATCCTTCAACTTCCTGAGACTGGGAGAAGTAAGCTTTCACTGAGTTAGTCAACAACTCTGAAATTCAGGGTTGAGATGAAGGTAACAGGGTTCATGAAGTGTGTACAAGTCTTCTCAATTTGTAATTCTAAGTGAGAAATACCAGGTGGGAACCACTGATATATGTTATCTTGTGTAGATTTATTACATGTCAAAATTGTTTCTGGCAAATGTAACTGAGAATTATTTCTACTGTTTAAGCTAGTGTCACCCTTGCACCCTTTGCAACAAAGCCCTGTTTAGGAAAGGCTGTTCATGTTCCTAACTTAATTTTTCATTAATTGGTCTCTCTTGTATAGCTCTAGTCTTGTGACAGTGCCCCAGAACCCTTGAACAGACTAACTGCTGCTGTCTTTGCTAATTAAAATTTGCATATTAAATTGGAAAATACTATAGCATATTATGAGCAGGAATTTGATGCTTGCTGTGGGTTATAGCAATGCTTCTCAGTCTTTCTCTGATGCCCCTGTTACTTCTGCAGCTCTCAATTGAGGAACTTTCCTACAAAGTGAGTTTCTCATGAGTGGTTCATGTTTCAGATATTTTATGTTCTGGCCCTCCTGATCATTACTGTCAGAATATTCAATCTTTTCTCCAATAACAAAGAAGTTGTTTTGCTGCTGCTTTTTCCTCTTGCTGTAATCAAATTGATAAGCTGGCTGGAAAAATCATATGATATTTTTTTCATAATACCTGAACAATTTCCAGCCACAGTAGAGCATGTGGCTTGAAGTAAAAGAAAGAGTAAGTGCTTCTCTTAAAATTGAATGTTCTAGAGATCTACTTTGTGATTAATCAGAATCAAATAGATAATGTAATCTAATCATAGTCAGGAACAGTAGACAAGTCAAGGTTTAACTTGCTTTTCAAGCACTGAGAACTTCTTCGACCAAGTGGTAGTAGGGGAATAAAGTGGTGTACAACTGAGACTATATCAAACATTGCTACCAAAGCAGAAACAAGGGAGAGGAGTTTGGAAAGATGGACCTCCACAGGCTCTGGTAAGGTAAAAGACAAGCTCAACCAGAGAAGATTACTTTCCTCTATTTACAGAAGGCTCTTTTATGTCTTTCATCACAACTGATAACCAAGAGAGAAGTCCTTCTAAAAACTTGAGGTCTTTGCTAAAACATGCTTTGCTCTATTATATCAGAAAGCCTTTCTTGGAGCTATCATTTCAATTAAAAAAATATAACGTAACAAATATACACTGGGTGTCCTGCTGCAGAAGAGATGGAAAAAAGGCCCTGTAGTTTTGTCATGTGATAAAATAGGTTGTAAGTAAAGGTATTGTGCCTTGTCAATGCTTTCACTTTAAAATCAATAGCTATTCAAATGAAACTGTATTCAAAGAAATCATAATTAGCCCTCTTCCTTCATGCAGAGCAAGCTATTGCCCATCCCTTCTGTATAAGACACTGCTTGCTTAGTTAATTGCTTGTGAAGCAGATATGAAACTTTAACAGCTGCCTCTGGCTGGGGCCTGAGTCTTATCTCAGAAGGTAGTTAATCTTTCTGTGATTGCAGCTGCTGGAACAATGTAATCAAATGAAGGAACAAAACCTACTTTCATTGTTTAGTGTTCAATAGACTGCATTAGACTGTAAAACAGATTCTAAGTAGTTCACCAAGCTCACTTCAGTGCTATTGTTTTAAAGAAAATACTCCCAACCTCCTTGTCTAGCTTCTAAAACCAGAGTTATGCTGTTCTTGAACTAATTTACAAATAATCAGCTCAACATCTATTTTGCAAAACAGCCGTATCTATAAAATAGTTTTTATATAATGATATTCTGATAGTACAGGTCATGGACTTCTTTTAAACTGTTGATGATTTTTTAGAATAAGCATAGGCTTTTCCAAATTATATTAATTCAACCAGTGAATTACATGCAGCAACATGTACTAGTGTGCCTTTTCTCTAGGAGGGGGGAAAGGCACATTTTCATGTTTTCATCTTACCATGAAGTAATGTCATTGTCCTCAAAGGAGGCTTCCTTCATTACCTAAAAAAAATGCCTCTAAGTCTGCACCAAATATTTGAGTGAAAGCTTTTTAAAGGTCTTGTTAAAGTCTGTGTATTTGTTAGCCTGCTGGGTGTGCAAAGAGCTCTTGGACATAGAATTAGAGTAGGACTGGCTGATGTGAAACTCAGAATTGTTCCAAGTGATAACAATCCCACATTAGTTTGCTGTAGGTATGGTTCCCTGTGAAGTAAAATAGCTTACTTTTGTGCTTTTCCATTTTCCTACAAAACTAACTGTTCTTCCTCAAAGACTGAAAGATGGTGAAATGAAGAAAAGGATAAGTAAGGGAACTGAATGAGTGAGAGGTACAACTTAGGAAAATGGAAAGGAATGAAGGGTGGGAGGAAAAAGAGAAGACTGGGATGAGAAGAACAGAGTAAGGTGAAAAAGGTGACAAAAGGAATACTTTATCACTAAGGCAATATTTATAGTGGAACAAGAACAGTATAAGCTGGGTAAATGAATTATTGCTTGAACTATCAAGCTTTCACAGAACACCATTTAAATAGCAATGAGTGTAATATTAGGAGTCCATCTTACTGTTAATTTCTTACAGTTGCACTCAATTTCTTTCCAGCAGGACTCCAACCCCTAGGATGACATCTTCTGCACTGGTAGATCAGAGTGTACAATAATATATAAAGTTATTCTTCTCTTCCTATACAAACTCCTGCAAGAACCCAACCCCTCCAATGTCTACAATTATGGGATTTACCACGTGTTCAGGGGTGACTGAGAACTCACCTCAGAGTTTTGCTTTTACCAGAGTGTGCCTTAGTTTAACACAGTGGGTTCTGGTCAGACCTGTAGGGACTGAATGCTCTTAATTTTTCAATTGTTTAGCAAGGCTATATGTTCATTAGTGAAATGAGCATATTAATATTTACTTTCCTGGCCAACAAAAGGGCTGTTAAAACCAGTTATACCGTAATCTACCACATAAATAAGATTAAAATCAATATGACTTAGCTGTAGTTTCAGTTACTATAAGCTGTATAACATTATTAGGTTTGATAGAGGTTAAGTGATCCCAGTTATATTATCACACTGGTTCCTACAGACCTTCTGCAATCTTACTTTATACCTTTTCATCTATATCTGGAAACTTTCCCAGCTTTTGAAAATAGTTTTATTAATAGAATTTGCATTAGCTGTGATTTAACCTAATTTGCTATTTCCAGATAGTTTAGTTTTTAACTTGCCTTTCAAGGAAGTGACAATTTCTAGGCACAAAAAGAAAGGACCAAAGGGACAAAACAATGGGAAGAAAACTAGTAGTGGGGTCTGAAGTTGCTAAAAATCTTCAGAATGAGGAGGGAAGTAACATGATCAGCATTTGCATTAAATTTGGGAAGTCTCAAAGGCCTGCTGGTGGCTTTAAAAAAATGTTTGAAATAGAATTTCAGAATTCATTTTTTCCAGAAATCTGTCTTTCGTTTTCCTCCTTTGTGGGTGGTGGCAATGAGAAAGATACCTCTTCCCTTTCTCCTTGTGTGCTATCCATTATTAGGAATATCAGGTGAGCAAAACCTGCAAGAGACCTTTTCCATCTGCTTTGGACATTCAAAGGCCATTTCTGTCTGAGTACAGCTGCTCTTCAGAGGAGTCCCTTTCTTGAAGAGATGATTCCCGTGACCGACTTGCTGTACAAATTTGTAAACCTCTCACATAATATTTATGTCAGGACCATTAGTAAGATCAAAATATTTCATGTCAATAAGTATTACTTATACAAGATACATTTGATTTGACTTACTAGACTTATAACAGTTGTATTTCCTTACTTCCCATATTAACTTCTGGTGCTAGTTAGTGCTTTACTAAAAAGTTCCTTAATTGTAGTTTCTTAGCAAAAGATAGTTCAACTAGTTCTTTTTTACTGATGTATCCTGAAAAACTCCTGAATATCCTCTCATAACCTTTTTGAAACAAAGATATTTTTAGTTTAGAAGCTCCAGGCAAAAAATATTGAAAGGGACCTATCAAGAGACTTATTTTTGACAGTTCTTTTCTTGCAAAAATGAAAAACCACCAGAATTTGCTTTTCATATCACTTGAAGATATAATATTGGGTTTTGCACAGGCAAGATTGTCCGTTCTCTGACTAGGGCTAATGTCAATGTTCATGAAGGTTGCTTTTAGTAAGTAAGCTTCCCACACCACTAATGACTTTCCAGTTCCATTAGTCTGCTATGTATTATTGATTTCAAGCATTATTGATTAATGCTGTAAGTAGATTTATTTCTGTTCCTAGAGAGTAAAGGATTGGCACCTCTGTTTGATTAATGGTATCTTACTGCTTGCTTTGCTCAGTTCCGTGCTGACTCCTTCCCTTCCTCTGCTCTTGTCTGTCCCCTTTATTATGCTTTTTCTAATACTTAGTTAAATGTTAGGTGCTTTCCATCTACCTTCTCTGTAGAGATATTTGCACTAAACTTTGGAAAGTATAAAGTAGTACAGAAATGGGAAACCCATGCATGTGCAGCAATGTTTTTTCAAAGCTAACAGGGTGATGTTTCATGTGCGCGGCTCCTTCCGGAGCCCGGCTGCGCCCACGGCTGCTCCTGCTCCGCAGGGATCACGGGGTGCCACTGGCATGTGCACGCTCTTCAGCCATTGAGGCAGCTCCTCATCCCACCACTCCCAGGTTCAGATTCTCTGTAGTGCCCAGCTGTATGGGATAACTCGGTGCTGGATTTCTCACGAATTATCCAGGGCACTACAGTGCACTTTGGGTTTGTGATCAAGCCCCATAAACCCAGATCCAGCTCTCCAATCTCTTGAATTCAAAGACTATTAACTTTGTCTCCTTTTATCTTTTTAACTAGTAACTTATTGCACCATATGTGTTCTTCTAGCTATCCTTTAGTCTGCACTTTTGAAATTCTTTATATGTTGAATACCTAAACTTCAGTCATCAGCACCTCTGCTCAGTACAAGTTATATATCTTTGGCTGTTTTCTGCATACTGTTCTTCAGGTGTCTGGTGGCTTATGACCCTGGAGACTACAGACATTTTACTCTTTAATACAGTATATAGCTCATCACCTGCACACTTTTAAGTCCCTCACTGTTTCTGTTGCACAGATATAATGATTTGACTTCATATGTCAGCACTGATAATCTACACCGTATTTCAAAGTCAGGGGGTTTTAAGCACTTAAATGGTACTTTGGGGAAATCTTACTTAATACCAGGTTATCAAAAGTCTGTGAGATTGTCAGTCAAGTTAATTTTCATTTTTTAGAATGTACCACCTCCATCAGCTGTAGGACAGAAACACAAACATCACATGCCTGTGTAAATTAAGACTTAGGACTTTGATATAAAAGTAGTGCAGGTGATTGTAAAATAAGAGTTACAGAAGTTTTAAATGTACCTGGTTTCATGTGTCTGGGAGCTGTTTTTCTGTTAGACCTGTCACCTAATAGCCATTAATTTTCTGCAAGGAGACAGAGGGAAGTACTCTGTATTAAATGGAGCAGAAAGTTCCTCAGCTGGGGACAGGTGGTTAAAAAAATTTTCCTTCCTGTGAAGGAAAAATATTTAAATTAATTTAAATAAGCCAAGTAATTTCTATCTTTTGGTGAATAAATAAGTTGTATCCTGAATTTAAACAGTGTCAACCTTCTGCCTCATGCAATTCTAATTACGAGAAAACAAATTGCATATTATTCCTCAGAGTTTAGTTAGGTAAGTACCTTGCACAAATGATCACCAGCATCTTTGACTCCCACATAGGTATTTTCAGAAAAGTACCTCAAGTGACCTCACAATAAAGACATAGGTGAAGTTCCAGAACCAGGGTTCCAAAATGCACATGCACAAATGATCATTAATGGACTAAAATACTCATCTCCCTACGAGTGGATGTTTCTCCTATATCCGTAACTCTACTGGCTACCAAAAACTAAGAGCCTGGTCCCAGTGGAAGTCCTGGAGAATGAAAAATAGTCTCTCTAAAGTCTCCCCTTCATTATTTTTCTATGGTCAGTGAATCATGACAAGTCGTTTACTGCTGTAATTTCAATAAGCAAAGGTAAGAAATTCATGAGCACCGTAAAAGTACAAGAAAACCCTGAGAAACAGCAGCAATTAGAAACTATTCCCAGCATAGTGACTGTTTATGTTGCATTACTGTGTTAGATTTTTAGTTCTATTCAGCCTCTCCATTCTTAGGCCTAATTCTTATACAAAAACCACATTCCTCAATCTTCAGGTAGTCTGGGTGCTTCAGTTGCAGGCACTTCTCTGGAATGTGAATCTCAGCTCTGATCACCAAACCTTGAAAAGCTGAGCTTTTAATAAGACATCTGAGATATTAAAAAAATAAAATGTTTCATTAAAATTGGTGAAGCAAGAATTCATTTTAAGAGGAATAATTTCTCTTCCAATAATTAGAAGAAAGGAAGGAAAGGGAGCTTGGGTCTCAGCTGGTTCATTCTGGCAACTCTTTTCAAAAGCACTTGCATATCATGAAGAGAGTTCCTAAGCTGAGCTGAAAACTGGTTTTGTAGTATGACTGTGTTTTAAATCATACAAAGCTTTCCAAGAGAGGCTGTGTTAGCATATTGATTTCTGTGCTTGTGCTTGTGCTCAAGCTAAAGAGCAATTTAGCTTGGACCAAAATAACTTCATGGTTCAGGCTGTAGCCTTTCTTTTCCCACACTTTTACTTTGACAACTTGAAACTACATTGCTACCTACATCCTGAATCCTTTTACAAACCCACAAAAGCCCCATCAATGTCTGAGTTAGATCACTGAAATAGGGATTGAGAAGCACAGATTTGCTGAGCTGCATCCTGTTTGAGGCTGAAAGAGTATTTTAGGGAGATCTCTCCATATTCTTGCACTCTTTCCTGGCATGCTGCTTTCACTCACTGGATATGGGGTTTGACACACCTTTGGACTGACTCAGAACGGCCATTCTCATACTCTACTGTTGATGCTCAAACATAGGTCTGAGTTTCTTTGGTATTGAACTTAAGGATGGTAACAAGTTCTGATGTTGCCCAAGGATGATTGTCTCTGAACTGAGAGATAAACAAGCCCTGCTCTCTCACTTGAAAAGAAATCCAAGAAAGTAACTGTGCCACAAGTCAATGAATTTGAAAACGAAGACTTTGTGTGCTTTTAAGTATGTCCATGGTCAGGAGTATAATAGCAAAAGTTTGTCCTGATTGCATGGTTAGGATGTTTTGAGCTTCCTTTAAATTTGTGAAGACAGAAGTGACTGTATTTCGGTTTACCTCTTCTCCCTGACTATTAGTTACTATAAATGAACACTAAAAAAGTAGCATTTTCACCTCTTGAGTCAAAGGCAGCAGCAATGCATTTGTTTAGTAGAATAGATCTGTATTAAAGGCAAAAGCTTAACTCTTTGACTTGCTATAGTTTTGTTTTGGTGGGGGGAACAAGAAAGGATAAGAATAATTATTAAATGACATTTTGTAACTGAAGCTGCAAGAAGGGGTAGAAACACAAAAAATGTTTTTGTGATCAGGGAGAAATGCCTCTTGAATGTCCATTTTTTGTTGAGGTGTTCTGTGATCTTAAGTCTCATTACTGAAACTCTGCTTAGAAAAGGGCACATTAATTCTTCTCCCTAGGAAAAGAAGTAGCAGAGTCATTCACTTGGAAGTGAGATAAGGCCTGTCTAAATCTGATGTTCCTCATCATGAGTCCACTTGTTTATGACACAGAGAGAGATCAGTCACTCCCTACTGGTGACATCCTTAACTTTCAGTTTGTACAGGAAGGAAACTGTATGGTGGTGTGCAAAATCGCTCAAGTATCCTGGGCACTCAAGCCCATATTTAAGGCTGTATGTTGTTAATGTGTTTTCTTTTTTCAAGCACATTTGTAGCCATCTGAAAGAGCAGAAAGAGTGCAGTGCCCAGTTTTCCCAATCACATATGTGAATTTCAGGATATTATTTCAGTGAAAATTTCTTACAGTAAGTAGAGATGACATATTTGTCTGTTTGTCTGCTGTGCAGCAAAATTATCACCCAATTATGTTTTTGTGGTTTGCAACATCATCTTCAAGTCATGAGCAGGAATGCCAGTTGTAAAGGGAGTAGGCAGAATCATAAAACTAAAGTAAGAAACTGCAGTTTGACTTTGTGAGGATTGGTACCAGTGCTCATCACTTCATACAGGTTTGCTTTTGAGATGTGTGTTTATTCAGAAGACTTACTCTTTTGCTTTTTAAACTCTGAAAACCATTTTCAGCTGTCCATTTTTTTTATTAAAACAGAACACTGACATTTTCTTGTAGTCATACTGAATTATTCACAAGTTCACAAAAAAAATTAAGCAGAGTATATTTGTTAAGCGAATTCATGGCATTACCAGAAAATGGAAGTCCTACTACATTTGCATTGCTCTAATACTTAGAAATGTTAGGCAAGTCAAAACACGATCCCAGCATAGAATAAAAAGTCTCTGCTCCAAAGAGCTCGTTATCAAAGTACAGAGAGACAAGAAATGGAGGTGTACTGGCAGGAGAGGTGCAGTTAAAATCAGACACTATAGGTCAGTGGTGTCAACGTGGCCAGCAGGCTGTGTGTGCCTGCAGCCCAGCTATTGTCAGTCTTGTTGCCACTGCCACCAGCATGCAGAACTGCATGGAGACAAGCAAATCATGCACGGCAGAAACTGTTGAGGGAATGATGGAAATGGGCATTACTGGCTGACAGGATGAGAGAGCTGGCAAGCCAGAGCTGTCTGAAAGATGATAGCTAAGCTGGAGATAGAGAATCTATCAAGGCTTTTAAAAGTGAAAACCAGAATATATATCTGATTTGAGAGAAAAGAAGGGTGGAGGGTTGTCAAAGAAAGGGATGCAGAGCAACAACAGTTAAAGGAGCTGGGAGAGGATAGGATCAAAATGAAAAGGGCTTAGACTAAGCTGAACACAGTCTCACTTGCACATTTGCATCCTGTCTGCAAACTTGTGGTAGCTGTCCTGTACTTTCCATTAATTGAGGTTGGAGTGAAAGGATGTCATAGCAACTGAAACAGAAGTCACTGAGGATCCAGAGGAGGCATTTAGCAGAGCAGGTATTAATAAAGGCCACACTGCAGAGCTAAACAAAGAAGAATGTGTTCATTTAGAGGCCTCATGTGGACACTTGGGAAATCAGAGTCCATGGTGATAACAGGCTGGATGGCAGCCCTAGCAGAAGAGTTTATAAAGAAACAGACATGGCTTTACACTTCTGTACACTGAGAACCTCTGATACTACATCTGCACTGGATTCTGCTCTAGCCTAAGCATTAGGTCTGTTTGATTTCAGACTTTGTGAAGAGTTTCAAGTTGCAGCAGGACAAACTCCTCATAGTGTCTCTGTTCTCAGCGGCCATTACAGAATCCTGCCCAAATCTTGAATACTGTTGCAGCTCAAGCAGAATTTGGTGCAGGCTACTGCTGGCCCTTTTGTCTTGTGTAGGACACTGAAATTTCTTACAGACTCAACTAAAATATTCTGGCAATTTTAATGTTCACTTGCTTGTCAGTCTCTTTTCAGAAACAATTCAAATACAAGATTTTGAAAATTCAGTGATATTAGTGATTGGTCTGTTTGTTCCTTCTTATCCTGCTCCAACTTCTGAAAACACTGGGCACAGTGCAGTCTAGAACAGCAAAACAGGGCATCTGCAGTGGCTGGGCTTTGCTGAGACTTGAGATGCCTGCTTGTCAGTGCACCAACTAACAGAATTTTCTCCCACCAGTGGCTTGACAATTGTGGTTTGCTTTTTTTCACCTACATAACCACTGATGGTATTTCTTGAAACAGTAAGATTTCTTTCTCAGAGATGTTGTAAGACAAGATGTGTGTGGCAGAAAAAAGTAATTGTATAGCCATCAGGGCAGAAAATGTATTCTCTGCAGATAATTTGTGGACAATAGTGCTATTATCTAAGGAGAAAGATGATAATTCCTTAATACCGAGTGACACCACACTTTGTTTACCCTCTGATTATCACGAACTATTATTTCTCAACTATCAGGGCTTACATTTTGATTGCTGTGTGTGGGTAAAAATTGCTTCATACTGTTTGTCTTTCCTTAGTCTCTTCATCAGAGATGTGTCTCTCTCCATTACTGTCCTCTGTCTTACCTGGCAAGATATTTCTGCAGCCCCTCCCACAAAAGGATCAAGTCACTGAGCTCTGTATATTTCATAAGTAACTACCACATAAGCAGATAGGAGTAAAAAAGCAACAATCAAAAACCAAACAGTACCAGTAGTTCTTCCTGTAAGCAGTACAAGCTCTCTGCCAGTGCTGACCAAATCCTGGCACTGCTGTCTGCCACCGGCCACTATGTGCACTTCCAGTGGCAGCCAGCATTTCAGTAGGGGGAAAATGCTTGACACAATTTCTCTGCAATTTTATTTCTCACTTCTTCTCTGTCAATAATCTTCCTCTTATTGGCATAGTATAGTAGCTGGGAAACACAACTCTGCTGTATCTCTGCATGAGCAAATCTTTCATAATGCCTGCTTTCAGCAAAAATTACAAAGCAGCTTGGAGACCACCATATGGTGATCCCACATTTCAGCCCACTGTAGACTGACTTGTCTGTGACAGAGACATGGTTTGTAAAGGGGAAGAGAGTAACAAGGGAAATTTTCTTTAAGTTTTGTATCTAATTATTGCCCAAAAAATGGAACATTTTTTCTGCAATGATACAGCACTTTTCAATTGTTTTCTAAATATGATTTCTCCCTGCCAACGGTAGGTGCTAAGCTGCACCAGCACAATTGGCTTCAGTTCACACATGTGAGAAGGTGAGAACTCTTATTTGGGAACTAGAAGTAGGGAAGCTTCCAGCTGGAACTGTTTGAAAAGAGTTTGGCTAACCAGAGTTCCTTGGAGAAGCCTCTCTTTGCAAAGAGGTTAAGCCATAGGAGACAGGGAAGGATGAATCTGAGAGCTCACTCCACAAATCAGGGTTAAGAGGCTTTTTTTGGAGGCACTGCAAATCCAACTTGGCTGGTCTTGAGAGCTCTTTGTGCAACTACTTTGTGTTCAGATCCTGTGGGGGAGGACAAGAGGGACAGAGGTGGGCTGACCTTTTCAAGCTAGCAGGCCTTGAAGCCATGAACCCCCAGAGGAACCTGGAAACACAACTGGGAGAACTCAGGCAGAGAAGCAGCTGGATTGTGCCTTGCTATAGACTTGCAGCCTAATGCCATTTACAGGGCTACATTCAGGCTGTTGGAGAGATCACTGATAGATCACTTTTCATCTCAGTGGAAAAGACTTTGGTTTTGCTATGTATTAGAAAAAATCTTGTGTTTGAAGGGACTTTTCTAAACCATCCTTTCTGGTCTGGCTCTTTGGTACTTGGCCCAGCCCTGGGATTCTCCCTCTCCTGCTATGGGGCTAAACAGCCCAGAGTTGGTGCTTGCTGGCTGCACCCTACAGTTTGTGCCTTTGCTGTTCACCATAGATCTTGGCTACCCTACAAAATTAGAACAACCCATGAGGTGAATTATTCACTTCTACAACACAATAGAAACCATATTGATTTGATTTGCTGTTTTCTATTTTGTCTATTGATTTTTGAGAAGTCCCAAGAGTATGCTCTCATGAAAGGCCATACAGAACTTAGTATTTAGTTTAACAATTTTATTTACAAAGGGTCTTCTTGCCTCCTGTCCCTTTGCCAAGTTGCTGCAGGCATGAAGAACTAAATTTAATTTTTATGATTAATAGAGCACACAAGATATATATTACACAGTTCTCTCCCTGCCTTGTTATTAGGGGTGCCAAAATTGCAGTGCACTCTATGAGAACAGCTAAGAAGTGGGAGAGCTCCCCTCTGACAGATCTTAGGTGTTAAAAGGCAAAAAGAACACAGATGGTTGAAACCAGAGTTTTGTGTAAAATGAGCAACCAGTTTTCACCTGCATATCTAGGCAGATATATTTGTTGCAGGTACCAGTACAAAAATAGAGATCTAAAAATGCTTCTGAGAGAAATATGTTTTCAGATGTTGCAGCCCCTGAGAAGCAATACCAAACGACCTATCCAGGGCTCACACTATACAAGGGGGGCTGTGTGGAGAAGGCTGCTGTGGACTCAGATTTTATAGTGTAATTTTACCTTTTGAAAGGCAGATACTGCAAATGAATGGACACCCAAATGAAAAATTGATTCTTCTTCCCTTTATCCCATCACTTATAGGATTACCTAGCATGTCTAGAGGGGCAAGCAGAGCATATTTTGAGCACTGAGAATTGTCACTATCATTCCCCACATCACAGTAGGGAAAAAAAAAAATCACTCAACTTATTAACAATACCAAACAACTGGTTTGTGCATACCTCCTTTGTGGTAACTCAAATCCCAGACCTGTGTCTGCACTCAAAGGAAAGCAGGACTTTACCTTTCCCATTTCTGAGTAGTCTGCTCCTCTTTCCTTATGCTGGCCTTGGAAACCTAGGTGATCTTTCAGAAAGTTTAAAGAAGCCCAGATGAGCCTTTGCAAAGGTGTCTCAAAGTCATTAATGCCTAGCTGATCATGCCCCTGGTCTTTTAACTCTCCTGGCATTTCCCAAAAGCACTCTGTTTATCTTGTAGGCAGCAGATGACCTGTTCTTGCAGTGCACTCTGTATTCCTGTAGATGAGCTAAAACCTAATTCCACCCACAGCTCCCAGCCAAAGAAGAGGACAGTGAGTTCTTTTCCCATCATTGTGAAAGAAATCTTATACTCATTTGGACTTTAATTAAATTTTATCCAGGCATTATCTTTCCCTTTTTCTGTTAGACAATTTTCTCAGTTTCCTGGAAGGGTCCCAGAGTCTGTGGTCTTTCTGCTATTTTTGCCTGTAATTTATAAAAAACTGTGAACAGAAGTAAATTATCAGCAGCAAGAGGTTGCCTTGGGTCTGGCTGAGCCGGAGCTCGTTTTCCACATCGCAGCCCTCCCTGAGCTCTGCTGTGCTGGTACCCAGAAAGGTGCTGCTCACACCCCAGTGTTTTGGCTCTGGCTGAGCAGGGCTGGCACTGCAGCAATGCTGTCTCTTCAACATTCCCCCCTTGTCTGTGGGCTGCGAGTGGGCAAGATCTTGGCAGGGGCCATAGCCAGGACAGCAGATCCAGCTGACCAAAGGGATATTCCGTGTCACTATGATGTGTGCTCAGCAAGAAAAACTAAGAGAAAGAAGAAGGCAGGGGGCATTTGTAATTACAATGTTTATCTTCTGTGCTAGCTGCTGTGCCTACTGAAGCCCTGCTTCCTGGGAATTGGCTGGCCAACTCCTGCTGATGGCAAGTAGAGAATAAGTATTTTCTTTTCCTCTGCTTCCACACATAGTCTTTGCTGTATGTAAACAGATTATTGGCATTGTCCAAAACTAAGACATAAGGCAGAAAACTAAGAGGATCTAAGCAATGAAAATGAGAATGTCAAGTCAAAGATGACATCTGATCTAGTATTTATGCTTGTCTTGAAGAATGTATGTCTCAAACTTTGTCTTATCAGTTTGACAAGATCAGGATGTAACTGTGTGCAACTCCTTTGAGCGCAGAGTTCACACATGGCAGACCTCCCATTGTCTCATTTCTCTGCATGTCAATCATTTCTGTACTTTTTGCTCTACTGCTCAATAAGCTTCATTTAAAGACAGTATGAGCCTTTGCCCATTTCACATTGTGGCTTTCTGCAATGACATCTCCTGACTATTTAGTAACAAAATCCAAAATTATCTTCCAAAAAGGTCCTGTCCCCCAAAACGTCCAACACCACTGTTTACTGCAGCATTCTTACAGTGCAAGCACTGTGTATGCACAGAGGGGTGGATTTGGAGTTCACATTAATGTCTTTTGAAGTTTATAAATTAATGTCACATCCACCATTGCCCTGATATTCATGTCTGATGTCACACAGAGAGAAGAAGGGAAGACCACACTCTACAAAGTGACCACAGAATCTCAGACATTGGCCAAGGTGAAACTTGTCAGTGGATCAGCCACCTCTGGGCGCACTTCTGCCACAGCTGGTTTAAATCTGGCTTGGTTGCTTCTACCAACACTGCAGGGCAGGGACACTCGAAATCTCTCTGCCTTTCACAGTGGACCTGCTAATAGTTATTCTCAGGGTGTCACGGCTTGAGAGCCTGTAGAGTCTAAGAAGTGTCTCTGCTGGTTCATGTTCAGTGGCCTGATGACAACAAGGATCGCTTCCCTCCTTAAATGACTATCAAGGGAAACTGCAACACTGTAGGTGAGTGCCCTTCGTTAGAGGCACAGCTCCCACTCACACAAAGAAACACAATCCTTCAGTTTCTGGTTAGGTACTGCAGGTGTTCATTTAAGGAAAAGTACCTGTGCAGAGCTGGGGGAATGCAGTTCCCACCATTACTAACACAGCATTCTCACAAAGGCTTTCCAGTAACAGTTCACGCCATCTATTTTTAATACCAACTGCAGTGAAGCTAATAGCTTGCATCAGGGTCATTTGGACAGTGGGTGGAAGGCCTAAACTCTGTGATACTTAGGCTGCAGTATCTCCTAGAAGAGCTTTTTCACACACTGTGCCTAATTCTCTGTTGCAATTAAACTTCACTTTCCAACAGTAATGAGCCTTCAACTGGGAATACAGCAATTCATCTCTTTGCATAGTGGAATGTAAAGCCAGATTTTTGTGAATGAGAATCTATTCACGTGTACTTTACCTAAACATAACTGAAAAGAAAGCAGGCAACTCTTGAAACAGATGGGATAATTGCTGTTTTCTGCCCAAGGTATTTGTGTGGGGTTTTTTGTTTTGGTTTGTTTTTTAGCTTAAGGGCAGAAAAGGATGATGTCAGGTTTTATCCCTACGTTTTGTTTATTTTTAGAAGTAGACCAACAAACAACCATGACCTAAATTCTACAAGACAGAAGTGCATACAAGCACATTGTTAAATATCAGAATCTATTTGAGTTCTGAAAATTTCAGCAGAACTGTACACATGCATCTTCTTTAAAAGCAGACTACAAAAAGCTAACTCACCAATATGGTGAAAAAGAACTGTAGATTTAAGACAGAGTGAAGTCCACCTTTTAACTTCTTGGCTTCATACAGAGATAGTGTGGGAATAGCATTAAAATTCAGACATAAATTGGTCAGAGGCAAAAACCAGATACCAGCACTTTTAAGTGAGCATCAGTTTTATTCTGTCCTTAAAGTGAAGCTGGCATCAGGATGGAACAAGCTGCAAACTGGGCATGTGCAGACTCTGCCCTCTCTTGTATTTAAATGGAAGCCGCTGCCGCTGCCCTTTGCTAAGCTGATGATGGACTGAAGCAATCTGTAGCTCTAGTGAGAAACTCTGCACTGGATCTCACACCATTCCAAAGAATCTAACAACCTCCTTCACACACACAAAGGTAAAGTGGCTGACTTAATTTAAGAGGTCAGCTCTTCTTTATTGGTTTTTGCTTAGATTTTGTTCACCTGAATAATCAGCCCGTTCAGAAGGGGATTTTTTTGCCTCCGAGGACACCAAGAGCACCAAAACTGTGGAGTCCTTCAATGCATGGAATGACTCGGAGGCCAATGCCTACGCACGGATGGATCTGCCTCTCAGAGCCCCAACAGTAAGTGTTTGCTGTCACTTACAGCTGTAGCATGTAGATCTCTGGCAAGGCTACCATTTATAGGACTGTAAATGGACAGTTAAGGAGCATATACCCATTTAATGCTGTAATGCAATAATGAATGACAACAAAAGCTTTTAAATATTTTTATTCCTTTAACTATTTTTTAATGCAGAAAGGGCTGTACAAGCAGTGTTTTTCAGCAGAGTTGCATGGGCAGAAGACAGGCAGGAATGTCTAATGGCAAAGGGCATCAAGTACATTGCAAACTATCAAAACAAGATGTTCTTGTACATCAGACTGCTGTTTAGCAGTTAAAACACAACGCTCTCTTGTGTTGTTATTCGGGGCGGAAATCCCCATAATTTTTGTAATAATCTGTAAGTGCAGTGGAATGCTTATGTAAATGTTAAAAGAGTTGTGCAGTTACCCAAGAAAGTTGTTTGGAAAGTTTTCTCAGGTAAGTCCTATCAAAGCTCTTTCTGAGTTCTTATATACTAAAGAGAAAGACATTTTCCTTGGAAGTGTGAAAGTGAGAATCTGTTGTGATGACACTTCAGGATGGAATTTTTTGGGTTTGCTAAAAATCTTCTCTCTCCCACCCCACAAGCCTGAACCAAAGGAGTTCAGAAGTCCTCTTCCTGGCTTGTCTCTAAGAATATTATTAGGACTACAGGTTTTGTTCATGTGCTGTTTTTACAGAAGTCTGTTTAAAAATCTATAATGAAAACAAGAACCAACCTAATTTTTAAAGTTTTTAAAATCTATTTTTTAATAAAACCTGGGTATCTGCAGTATATTACAAAAAAAATAAACAAAGATGTGTCCTGAGCCAGGGCACTTACAAGACTAAATTGGATGGATAACACATGAAAAAGGATAGCAGAACATAGCAGGGAGGAAGAAAAGGGACTGGAGAGTGCATGGCAAAATGGAAAAGGATTCTGGGGACACAGTGATTAACACTGGAAAATTAAAAATTGATCTTTTTTGTATGCTACTGAAAGATCTAATTAGCTGTCCCTTTCCTCTCCCTTGGTAAAGTGTCTGTATTGCCAAAATTTTGCATTTTAACTTGACACAACGACTGGCTTAAGAGAGTTTCAGGAGTGAAAGCAGTGTGTGCTGCTTGTGGCTGAGATTAAATCCGGAGGATAGGATACAAAATCTGCTATCCAAATTGCTCAACAGGACAAGCATCATCTATGGAAAGCCCTGCTGCCTACTGGAAAGAGGGCTTAGCAGTTAGCGTCACCCTGCTGAAACCATAATTGAGGGAGGATTACACTCCTCTCTGTGCTGCCTGTCATCACAGGGCAAGTGCCCACAGAGGCAAGCTCAGAAATCAGAGCAAGGACCTGTAAAGGAAAATAAGTGTGATCAGTTGTTTGAGGCCTCTTGTAGGTAGGCATTGCAAACACCACACAAGGAACCCCAGGAAATTATAGTGTTTCTGGTCAGATAATTTTTCTAAATTATGTAATTTGTTGTAATGTAAAAGGCCTAACGCTATCATTGGTTGTTTAAGTCATACTGTGTAAATAAGTGGCTTCCTTACCTGCATTTGTAAGAAAATTAGGAACAGAGAAACTTGTTACATTGCCAAAGTTCACATCGGACTGCCAAAACTTGCAATGTTTTGGAACAGGGCTCTATTCTAACATTCTTCCTGCAAAACCAGTGCCTGCAGTTTGAAGTTAGATGGATTCATAAAAGCAACCACATAGCACTCCCTATTTTCTTTCCCCTTTTGTTTTCTTGTTTTACACCAAATTAGATACAATCCTTCTGCCATGTTCAGGCAGAAGTAGCTGAAAAAATGTCTTTGACATAGTTTCTTCTGCTCCTGGCTTTGGAATTGATGTCATACAAATCAATCAATCAGAATCAGCACTGAAGTATGTTGCCCAAATGACCTTATGAGGATTTCTTCTTTCCCTGTAGCTATAACTAAACCTGATCTTGTACTCGTGCCATTGTGAGACTGTGAGGAGCGGGCTATATCAGATATGATTCGTGTTTACTATGAGTATTTGCTTTCATGGCCTTGCTCCTACCATTGTCACTGTTAGCTTTAGTAGGACTTCAGAAATAAACATCTCCAAGTGAACGGTACTTAAGTGATATGATTTTATTTCCTCACTCTGAAAAATAACAGATGTTTTTTCTCAGTAATGGTTGAATTCTATTCTTGGAATGTTGTCCTTTTATCACTTATACACAAATACTTTTCTCATGCTATGGGGATGTGTGTTGGACTTTCAAAAATGGTATATCTTCAACTAGAAGTTATTCAGATGTTAGCTGGTTTGGTTCATTTAAGGTTTTTTTTATTTAATCAATTATGAAGTAACTATTTAGAAAACATTCTCTTTAGGAAACTAAGATAAATGGATTCCCAAGACAAAACAGACACAGGCATCAAATATTCCTGGGTTTACTATCTCATCTAGACTTCCTTGTTACCTGGACAAATCACTTAGGAATCGTGATTTTGGTTTGGATTGCAAAGGAGTTCCTTTATCTTTTCAACTGTCCTCAGATTAGTGTCTTGGAGGGTCTTGACAAACTTTATGGTGAAATACAAGTTCTGCCCTATGTGCCTTAATGAATCTGCCCTGTGGCTGATTCATTTTTACTCCCTTCTCTGCTTGCAGCAAGCCTTAGTCTGTCTCTTCCTAAAGAAGCAAGCTGGTTCTTCAGATTGTCCCTCAAGGAAGAATTCTGCCTCCCTTGCAAGCAGCTGTGGCAGCAGGTCATAAATACAGAATAATGAGGCTCCATATTGTGCTGCAGCAAGGATTTAGACATATTTATCTATAAAACATTTGCTTTTCTCCAAACTCCCAGAAAGCATCCCAAGTTTCTAAGTCTCAGGCAAGTTTACTGCAAAACAACTGAACACTCTTTTAGCTGTTTTGTTTGTAGGCAGTAGACAAATATTCCTTTAGGGAAAACAGTGAGCATTTTAAGAAGGCAAGCTTCACTAAACCTAGCTGCTTCCCTCTACTCTAGTGCTTCCACAAGGACACACTTAAACCTGCTGGAAAGAAACACATTGACACAGAGCAACTCCTTAACTTCTTGACTCTGCATCTCTTGAGGCAAATGACAAACTAGGATTTAGCAAAGGATTACACATATATATGGAGGATTAAAATTTATGGAGGAGTAAGGTTTTCCTTTCCAATGAATAATAATGCTGTTTCAGGGTACAAACCAATTACTAAAGACGCTTCTTAAAATTAATTTCCCACATCACTGTTCATTATGCACATTTGGTATCTCTATGAAATGCACAGTCCTGGCTAAAGGCAGGCTGGTGCTTTGTCAGGGATGCTTCTCTGAACCAGTGTGGCACTTATCAAATTGATTCAGCAAAACTATAGTGTAAATAAATAATAAATTATATGCCTTCCAGAGATTAAAAACATGAATTCTTACACAGCTCTAGCAAAAGGCCTGTTTTCATACACACCCAAAGTTATAAAACCTTTTAATCTTGACTAAAGGTTGAGAGATCAAGAAAATTAGAGGGGGAAATTTTACAAGGACATAGTGGTAGGACAAGGGGTAATGTGTTCAAACTGAAAGAGGGTATGTTTAGATTAGATATTAGGAAGAAATTCCTTACTGTGAGGATGTGAGGCTCTGGAACACATTGCCCAGAGAAGCTGTGGATGCCCCATCCCTGGGAGTGTTCAAGGCCAGGCTGGATGGGACTCCGAGGAACCTGGGATAATGGAAGGTGTCCCTGCCCATGGCAGGGGTGTTGGAACTAGAGGATCTTTAATGTCCCTTCCAACCTAAACCATTCTATGATCCCATGAACACCCCCAAGACCCTCTCCCCCAGGGCTGTTCCCAAGCCCTTTTTCACCCAGCCTGTGTTTGTGCTTGGGATTGTCCTGACCCACATGGAGGACCTTGCACATGGCTTTGTTGAACTTCATGAGGTCTGCATGGTCCCACCTCTCAAGCCTTTCTAGGTCTCTCTCCAGGATGGAATCTCTTCTCTCCAGCATGCTGACTGCACCACACAGCTGGGTGTCATCAGCAAAGCTGCTGAGAGTGCCCTCAATCCCACTGTCCATATTGCCAACAGAATGTTAAATAGTGCCAGTCCCAGTCCAAAGATCTTCATTACGATGTGTTTATAGAAAGAAGGCTGAACAGAAAACATGCAAGGCAACACTGCTGTGGATTATCACTGCAATTGGAGTAGTTGTTCATTCTCAAAGGACAAGTGCTACAATATGGATTGCAACAGGGGGTTTTTATTCTCCCCTGCCAACCAAGTACTTGTACTGTGCGATGATAATAGAAGACAGAATAAACAGGGCTAATGCACTGGAGAAACTAAATGGAGAAAGGCTTTGGGAATTATCTGATTTCTTGATTATCCTGCTGACCTGATTTTCTCAAGCACTATCTTTTTCTCTCGGTCCTTTCTTTTGATTCCTGCAGAGACAAAGGGCTGACCTTGATACAGGCATGTGTTTTTGTCTTCTACTATGGAAGCTGTGTGTATGTATGCAACTTAGCGATGGATTTGAAGTGCATAGGCCTGATCTAATGCCTTCTCAATCAGCTAGCACCTTTCTTTGATGTAAAGAATAATAACTGTATTTACAATGAAAATAGTGAAAGTACCTTTTTTAAATAATTGATTTTTATCTCTTAGAGAACAGCAGAGTTGTATCCTCTGGTAAAAATCCAAGGCCTACAAGAAGTCCACACTAAAATGCTAATTTATTGCTTTTGCCACACACCTTTTCCTAATCATATATGTATTTTTATAATTTATGCCCTAGCACTGCTCCAGTATAAATATTATTCCTTTATTTTTTCTCACACTTGACATTTTTATTGACTCTGAACCTGTTTCATTAGTTAATAAGTAATTTTGAAGTCTTCTACTTTCCCTTAACTAACCTGCCTCTCGGGATTTCTTCATGTATTTATATTTATCTTTCAAATTTTTCCATGTCCTTAGTGCTCCACAAATTTAATTCAAATTAAAGCCACTTCAATCTGTTCTTCGTAGCCAAAACAAGCTCCTTTAGTTGCTTCATTCCTATTACATTGATCCAGTTCTTATTAATGGATAGCTACAGAGAAAAAACATCAGAAACCTCCATTCAACTAATAAACATAATTAACTCTCTGCAGAACAGCTGTTTAAAAATGTTCTAGCCACAAGACTAAGGAACCCAAACCAAAGAACACCTGATCTCATTTACTTGGAAGAGTTGTATCTCAGACTCTCCCTATCCACTTGCTATTAGTATGGGATTATTTTTGTTAGTTTACTGGCAGTGTGTTGAGCACAGCAATTTCTAGCTAGGCAAGATGCCCATTGATGTTAATGATGTTATGGCAACTTCCACTTTGCTCCAGGAACCTGAACCATAAATGCTGTGATACTGTCATTCAGTTAGTGTATCAAACTTAACATTTTGCTCCAAGTACAACAGCCAGAACTACATTTTCTTTCTCTAAGATCAGAGTATTTGTCCAGCATTTCATTGCTGCTAATGTAGAAACCCAGGGAGTGCAATCTGGTGGTTGAGGATTGCTGTGGGCAGATCTTCAGCACACAAAGCAATCTCATCCAGAATTCCAGGCATTCCTGGGGTTCACCTCTTGCTACTGGCACATTGGTTTTAAGTACACCCTGCCTGTAATAACCTCAGCCCAACCTCACAGATGTATTCAGAAGTAATGTTCACCTCTATTGTTGAAAAATATCTATTTCCTATACTGCAAACTTCAGACTTGGCTACTGAATTTTGCTGTGAGTCACTAACTGATTAAGACACAAATGCTTCAATCAAGTGGTTTATGAAATACTTCACAGAGAGCAAAATACCTTGATTCAGGCAGACCAAAACCAGAATTGGTGTGGAAACCACGCATAAGATATAAAGGATTCGTGGTTTAGTTTTTCTGATCCTTAATTTAGTTTCCAAAAGACTCTTGTTCAATCTGCCAGGCTTTTGGTAATTAGCTCTTGAGGGCAGCTCAAAATTCAGTGTTATTCAGTGGGAAAAATGAAGTGGCCATACTGCTAAAGGAGTAAATGCCTATTTATCCTTAGAACATTTCTACTTAGAGAAGTCTAGCCCGTGTTCAGAGGATAACTGAAATTGTACTTCACAGGTACAGAAACTTTCTTGAAATTAAATCTATGGGAAGCTTACTTTTTGTTAAATACTGCATTACCTGATATCAGATGCAATGAAACAGATCCCTTCCTGTCTCTTTTTCTTCTCTATATCCTTATTTTTCTTTTGGGAGAGAACAGGTTGCTTTTCTTCACCAAAATTCTAAATCGACAGTAAGCAGACAAACCATCCTTTGCCCTTTGCACTGCTGATGGCATATTTATGCCCCAAAGATGATCAACAGTAAATGGAATTTGAATTTATTCGGACTTTTTTTGCTTGTTGTCTTTTTGCATTCTTGACCACTTTCCCTTCTAGAGGAGCACAAGCCAGCTTATTCAGAGAAGTTTGGCAATATACTTATGACCTCTTATTTGCTCCACAGAAGATGACATTGCAAGATGTTCCTCGTGCTTTTCCCACAGTGGATGTCCCAGATCATGCCCATTATACGATTGGAGTTGTCATCCTTATAGTGGGGATTACAGGAACTCTGGGTAATTTCCTGGTCTTCTATGCTTTCTGCAGGTACCTTTCTTTTGAATGTCTTTTTAAATATTCAAATGTATGAACTTGAACTGTATTCTGTGCGCTGAAAACACAGTCCAGGAATACTATCAGACTACTGGCAGAGTAAAATGCACCAAAAGACACTGCTGTAGGAAAGGAGTGGCAACCTGCCATCTCTCTTGGACTTCTTCCCATTAACCACAGCCATAGCAAAATTGTTAGCAAGATTGCAAAGAACCACCCAGATATTCCAAGCAACAGAAATTCAGCCAAAGCAGAAATGTTACAGTGATTTTTTTTCTACTGGCTGTGTCTGCATTAAACTGATGGGCTGGTTTGCACCTCTGTACCTCACAAATCTGTTCTATTTTAGATGTTTTCGTCCTTCTGTTTCCTATTAGTCAGTTTCTTTCTTCCCCCCTGTTCATTAGTGGCCATGTCCCATTTTTTCATATCTTCCAACATTTGGCTTGGAAGCCAAATAAAGCCACATTCCAACTTTTTTATCTGAGGGAAATTGGATTTCTGACAACAATGTTATATGCTCACCATTCCTGTTCACTCCTCATTCTGTGTCTGATTTGTCACACTGGGGCAGAGCATTGACATGATGTTCAAGCCAGTGACTTTCTACTGTGTGATTGGTCTTTAGGCATTAATGTAATAAACCAAAATAACAGCAACAAATTATAGGACAATTTGGCTGTATTAACTTAGATCACTGGAGCGTAGATGGGAGTGGTCTTGGTCTCAAGCCTATATTTATGGGCAGTAGGTTTCAGCACATTCATTCAGAGTAGATACCAACACTTAAGTGAGAATAACAATGGCCTTAAGATGAGAAAAGGTGTTGGCACGTAGATCAAATATGTGAGGATGAAGTACATGAGCCAGCTTAGCTCTTTGGCTGGTCCTATACAGGAAATCCAGTTATGGCACTTCCACTTCCACTGGAGGACACAGCTTGTCTTCATTTGAAGGTGATATGAAGACAGAAAGGGATATTGGTAGCTAAGTAACAAGTACATCAGAAATTAAGAAACCAGTTTAGGTGCTTACAAAGCAGCCTCAGGTAATGACAAACCATTAGAGAACCAGCTGCCTGAAACTGAAATGTGTTCTTCAGTGACTTTGCAGACTACAAACAAATACACACAACCCATAAGCACCTACTAATAATACCTCATTGCTCCTCAATTGACAGAAAGGGGATGGTGGTCCTAGTGATTGATTCTGGACCAGTGCAAAAAAAACATGGTTTATTCACCTATTTTTCAATTATATCTAAGACTGAAATTGAGAAAGGAGTTAAGTAGTAGAGCCCTAAAGTGAAGAGCTCTCAGTTGAGTTTTTATGTGTATCCTTTAAAACATGGTAGAGTAATATTATGAATAACAAAAACAGGCCAAATACACTGCAGGCTGATTCTTGCTCTTTTAAAGACAGAGTCTGGGCCAGTGAAATGAGTGTCACAGAGAAGAACTGATGTGAAACAAAGTGCTTGATGTGGTTCATAGTGAGTTTGCTTAATCCCTGTATTAGGAAGTCACTGTTGATCTTATTGGCAGTGGAAAATGCATGCCCCTTCTCCTGCTTAACACGGCCCAGATCCAGACATCCATAGTGTACATTAACTTCCTGTTAATCGTAGACATGCAGTGCACTGGTCAGAATATTTAAAGAACAGTGTGATTTATCCCCATCACTGAGCTGGTTATCAACACAATCCTGTAAAATGCACAGGAGTATAAGGGTGTAAAACTGAGTCTTGCTCGTGTTCCCTTATGAGGCAAGCGAGAAGCACTCTGCTTTAGCTTACCATGAAGTGTTCCTTGGTATTTGGGAGCTCACAGGAACGAGTAACAGCATAATTAACAGTGCAGCAGTGTTTAGCAACATTTCTTCTGATCTCTGTAGGAGTAGGAGCCTTCAGACTCCAGCCAACATACTCATCATCAATCTAGCTATTAGTGACCTCCTGATGTCCATTACACAGTCTCCAGTTTTTTTCACCAGCAGCCTCTACAAACACTGGATTTTTGGTGAGAAAGGTTTGTATATATTCTTTCTAAGATTTCACTATGTATGTTCTTACCATAGTGGCAGTTAATCTATCTACTCTCAGGTACTCCTGCAATATTGAGAACATTTCTCAACATTGTTTCAGTGTTGACACAAACATTTGAATATTTGTGTCTGTGTGTAATAAATACACTGCTATTATGAGAGGAAAGTTACATTAATGAGACAGATACAAAGGCACCACTGGCAACAGCACTAATCTTCCTGCCAGTGTTCTTCCCCAATTACCTCATGACTTAGTTACTGCTGGAGTCCTCCGACAAAGAAGCACTCCCCATCAGCACACCAGCTTAAAAGCCCTTCTAAATAACCTGGTCTGGGACTTGCACCTGGCATAGTGAGGCAAGAAAGCCTGGAAAACCTGATTTTTTACAACAGAAATGTTAACACTTCCAGTGTAGTAAGAAAATGTGGAATGAAGGTGCTTTCATTTTTCCAATATAACTGTTATAAGAGGAAGACTAGTCTTTGCCTATTGAACAGGTACTGACAGAAAGGAAACTCAGAGAAGTAAAATTGCTATTTTGATCTCTGATGACCAAAAGCATATTTTATTTTACTTCCATTAAGTGTCATTTGCATACATGTTAAAACTAATCCAAACCACTGCTTTTAATCATTAGGTTGTTTGAACAATTAAAATCACTCATTAATGTATTCATAGTCTGAATATTTACTTCAGCTAGATTACTCATTAATATATTCATATTTACTTCAGTTTTGCTGCCCTTGAGATATGAACAGTACCAAAGTAACTATAGCCCATTGTTAAGAAAAACAACTGCTTCTGTGGGACCTGCAGTAAAACTGGAGTTAAACGAGATATTAATGGACTGCTGAAATGATCCCACTAGAAGCATCAGAAATCAATGAGAGAAAATATGTTAAGTATTACTGTCACCAGCAATTGAAGCAAACAAAATCTTTGAAGTTTATCTCCATTGAAAACGTAATTAGCAAGACAGTAGCTTTGAAGTAGCATTATAACTGCAGGAAAACTCAAGTTGCATTGCTTTACAAATTTTAGAAGACATTAGTTCACAAGAAACACAGACTTGAACTCTCCTAGAAATAATTATCATGGGTAGGTTAATTTCACTGCTACTTCTGTCATCTTCATTGCAAGGCTGTGAGCTGTATGCCTTCTGCGGAGCTCTTTTTGGCATTACATCTATGATCACTTTGATGGTGATTGCCTTGGACAGATATTTTGTCATCACTAAACCTCTGGCTTCTGTTGGAGTGACGTCAAAGAAGAAGGCCCTTATAATCCTGGTAGGAGTCTGGCTGTACTCTTTGGCTTGGAGTCTCCCACCCTTCTTTGGATGGAGTAAGTGAACTGGAATAAAACGTTTTGCCCTCATAGTATTGGATTAAAGACCAGTTAAAGGTACAGAAGAAGGCTGAATTAATAGCTCACATACAAGGCTTGAATAGACCAATTTGAAAAAAAAGAGATGAGAAACTGAAGGTCTCTAATCAAAAGGAAAGAATGCAGTGGGCATTATAGCATATTATATGACAGTGGCACTCTTCCTTAAGCACATTACTTGCTGCATAAAGAACAGTAGATAAATTCATGGCCAAAATTTGTGAAGAATACGCCTGCTCGTTATCCCATGTCTACTTCCATTGAATCAGATTCAATAATATGTAAGTTAAATAAATGTATTTGTGTTATTTCTGATGAATTTTCATCCCCAAAAGTGATGTCTAAGACAGCAGTGTCAATCTAATTCTTTTCATTCACATAGAAGGGGAATATAGTCTGAGCATTTGTGCCAGGAGATCTTTAGTAAGTCTTGACTGTGTTCTGGATGGACAAATTGCACTTGGTGTTGCCCACATTCTCCATTCAGTCATTGGTGTTGTCACCGGCTTCCAATAAGCATGACATTTAGTAGTAACTAAAATGCTTTTGTAAATGTGAATTTTACACATAGAAATTGGAACATTCATACAGAACCTTGATCATTGCAATTTGTGACAAAGCAAGTTTGTTATTCTTCCTCATTGGAATCTGCCTCACTACCATTAAGCTTATTTCCTGAGAGTCACCAGTTGCAGTCACTGAGTTAGAATTAATTCATCATTCAAAACCCCAACCCATCATTATGGTCCCTAATTCCAGAAGAGAATGTGTCTGCCAACTGAGGTGAGAATATAGACATGTTTGACTAGTAAAGGATGCAACAACCAACTCAGGTATTGAGTACAATTTCAGCAGAGTTTTGTTTTTTGTCATATTATTGCCATTCTGGTCCCCCTAAACATGATGCATGCTTAAGCAGGCAAGCTGCAACACTGACAGAAGCAGTCTTCGGTTAAGTGAGGAGCTGTTAGAACAACAAAATTACAATATAGCCTTAGATTATAGATTTTCAGTTGAAGAAGGTGGAATAATTGCTTGAAGGGTGTTATTATCTTGTAATTAGATTGTAATAGTGCCCACAGTATGAACTCTCACACTGTAATTAGATGCATTTGAGAACATCTGGTGCAATATTTTTAAGAGCGGAACAGAAAATATCAGTGTAAATAGTTAAAATTAAAATTCCAAGGTAAAAAGATGTTGCTATTGCCAATTTATTTACTTAACAGTTCAAAACAGTTCCTTTAAAGAGAATACCTTTTATTTCAGGCAGAACATTACGTACGTATGATTTTTTTTTTTACTTCTACTCAGCTTTACTTCATGACAAAATAAATCTTTCTCCTTTGCCCAGTAAATTTCTCTTATCTACATACATTTAGAAAAGTGGTACCTAGAGCAATTGGTTTGACTCCTTAGGAAGAAAGCAATTGACAGGAAATGGAGATATTTAAAAATAATACAGGTCTGGTCCAAGACCCAAGTAAGTATATGGAGAGATTCCCTTTGGTTATGATGAGTTTTAAACAATATTCAAGACTGAAGCAAAATAATTCTGTTTTCTGAAGCCTTAGACTGCTAAACATAAATACAATAGGGAAACACAATAAAAGAAAATATAAAAGTTCTTCACATGAAGAACTGTTTATCCTTTTAAACCCTTTTTTTTCTTTCAGACAATAGGACTAAATCCCATGTTATTCTGAGTATCTTCTCTAACTTCTGCACTCAGAATAACAATCCTTTCATGGTTTATGCCTTCTCCTGTCTTGCTTTCTAGGTGCATATGTTCCTGAGGGTTTGCTGACTTCCTGTTCCTGGGACTACATGACTTTCACACCATCAGTCCGTTCATACACGATGCTGCTTTTCTGCTTTGTCTTTTTCATTCCTTTGATTGCTATCATATACAGCTATGTCTCTATCTTTGAGGCTATCAAGAAGGCTAACAAGTAAGTAGCCAACAGTCCTAAATTTTTATCCTTGTGTTTAAGTGACTGTTTTCTTGAAACAAAGAAAGAAAGAACAGAAGAAAATTGGGGCATTTCTCACATTTATTTTGTAAGCACAACTGAAAGAGAAAACCAAATGAGAATTCTGTCAATAGTCAACATGGTAAGACGTATGATTCTTAGAAGGGCTATTCCTGAATTTAGGCTGAGCTTATTAGTATATTATCTAATGACATGGGAAAGGGTACAGAAATTAACCAACCAGAATAAAAACAAAAGGGACCTCAGAAACACCTAATGACAGTGTATCAATAACACTTTCACGGAAAAATAGATGGAATTGAACGAAAGATTTTTAAAAAAGAAAAAAGGGTGAAAAGGAGATTAAAGATTTAATAGCAGGACTCTGAAACAAAAAGCTGTTGCTTTAAAAGTAAAGGGCAGCCTGCCACTCCATGTGCCATCTGTAGGTACCGGTCCTGTAGATCCCAGCGGATCTGTTCACTCAGCTCAGAAGTACAAAGTGACGGCAAGGTAGCAAAACAGGATCCAGGGAAGCAAAGACTCCTCTAACTGTCTTTAACTCAGCATTATTCAATTGGCTTGAATACCTGCTTTATGTGGAAAATCTTATGGTACAGGGCTATTTTTTTTCATTGAAGCACATGTGGATTTTGCCATTGATTAGTGCAACAGAAGTACATTGAACTGTGAAGGATGGGTCACGTACTCACATTAACATGCAGTAACAGTGCATGAGTTTTAGCCTAAAGTAGCAGAAGAGTAATTGTTGTTCCACTTCATGAAGCTATTTGCTCACTTCCCTAACTTCGTTTCTTGCTGTTTTACGTTTATTTTCCCTAGGTCTATTCAGACATTTGGATGCAAACATGGAAACAGAGAGTTCCAGAAACGGTATCAGAGGATGAAAAATGAGTGGAAGATGGCCAAAATTGCACTGATCGTCATCTTGTTTTTTGTCATTTCCTGGTCACCATACTCTGTTGTTGCTCTGGTAGCTTTTGCTGGGTAATTATACATGTATCAGCAAAGGAATATTCAGTGAAAGCAAAAGATGTGGAATTGTAAAAGACAGATGAGAGTCACAGCTACTTGTCATGTTTGATGTCTGAAGCGTGTCCAAAACATTCACATATTTAGGAGTGATATTTAACAAATGGGGCACATGCTGATTTTTTCTTAGTTTGACTGAAAGAAACTTAAAAAAAAAGAGAGAGAGAGAAAGAAAATAAGAATATTATTACTGGCAACATAAACTGCCATGCTGAAGATTTCTGAATGCGTTCTCTATGGTAGGACATTTGAACAATTTGAACTTTATTTAGCACCAAAATGCTAAATAAAGCACTCCAAAAAGATCCTCCCAGGCATTGATTCTCTTTTTTTCTCTATTTCTTTAATCTACAAAAGTATATTAATTTTTTTGTGTTACATCAAAGTGCTAAAATTCCTTACATGTATAAGTAAGTTCAAAATTAGTACATACATGTGTTGTGTTGGGAGCTTTTCCATGCTGGATATAAAAGATCATAAATATAAATCATCAAAGCATGTTCTTAATCTATTTAATTGTTAGCATTTTATACAGTAATTTCAATGGAAGCATGACAGTATTAAAACACATAGCTTGACACCAGACAGTTGATACAATCCAGGCATAAGTAATGGTTTGGGAATCCAGATGCCTTGGCTCTATGTGGTTATTTCTCCCCCCTTAAGATCTGAATTTTCCTGTGCTTCAGTTTAGCCTCTCTAAAACGGGTGTGACTATCTCTTTTTTAGGAAGGCTTGTCACCTGCAAAACCTCAACTGACGATTCCTATGACAGTACAAAACACTTCTCTTTGTATTTTTCAAGTCAGAGATAAAAAGTAGGTGTTCCTAAAATTGACATACAGGTCAAATTTACTTATGATGGAGCATTTTGGGAGACAAGGATGATTTTTGTTATACACCCAAGGAAGAGGCCACTGCAGGGCCTCGTCTCAAACACTGCCTTAGAAAGGCAGTTTCCTGAACACGGCACTTCTAGATTTTTAGGTTTAAGAAGAAAAAGTACTGAGGGAAGTGGATTCTCTCCCTTTATATGCAGACGGGTAATTCCCAGCTGCAACGAACATTTTCTCCATGAAGGTAAACACGTTCCTCACTCAGAAATATGAATCCTTTGCATGTGTCCTAGTGTCCCATTTCCTGTCAAAGGGGAAGGTACTTAGGTACTGGACATCTTCCACTGGTGACAAGTGACCAGTTAGACACAGAGGAGAAGCAAGGAGATGCAGAAATGAAGCACAGCTACCTTGCAGTACTGTGAGAGACCTAAAAGAAAATCAATTAGGGGATGCTTTAAGCTGACCACTACCTAGAACTGTTGCGCTGTTGCGTATGATTCAGCATCTGTCTAAGGAGGATCAAGTGAACTTGACTTCTGCTCCATGTCTCACACTCTCAAAAATCTGAACAAATGCACAATTTTATAATTCTGCAGGATGTTAGAAATTAGCATTTTCAAATTTTGCTTAAAGATATCTGGGGAGCAACATAGCTTCATTCAGATATTTTCCATTTGTGAACTGTGTCTTTTACGCAATCCTACTGGGATTTTTCAGATATTAATAGACCAAGCCTGGATGTCTTCTATGAAATTTTATTGCAAGGGACTCAGAAAAAATCTTGCTGCATGCTGCATACGGGAGGCAGGCATGGAGTCTGTGGCTATAGTCTTGGGCTAAAGACAACTCATCTGACAGAGCAACAACATATGAAAAAGGAAGGAAGAACCTTAATTCCTTTAGAAAATATTTTGAATGGGGAATAGTGAGCTAGCACACAGTCATACTCACTAAGATTTTTGGTCTATGGGTTGCATTTTCTGGGAATTATTAGTTTAAACACAGGAATGATTAGTTTTCAACACAAGGCTTTGTTACTGTTTCTGTTAGCTGAACTCTCCATCAGCCTTACCAAAGCATTGTCTCAGCTGAGGGTCAAAAACTCCGTTCCAGTAAGGTCACACTGTATGTTATCCAGAATATATAAAGATTTATACTTCTAATCAATGTTTTTAAAGTATGATCAGGAGAAACCATGTTAAAAATTGCACATGGAGAATATCCTTATCAGAGAAAAGCCTTAAGAAGTGAAATGGTATCTCAAAAGGCAGCTGACAAAATGGTTCTTATATTGCAATTGGCAAACCATTTCCACCTTGTCACAGAGCATATATATTCCCATAGTATGATGAAAAACTTCCTAACCAGGATGATGAGGCCTTCTTAAAGGCTGACATTGTCCCTAGGTTAAACAACATGGGAATTAACACAATCCTGAGTCATAGTAGTGAAGTACTGCCAGAGAAGCCCCAAGAAAATCATACTTCTCAGAAATCCAATTAGACTGATGTTGATCTTTACAGGCAAAGGATGCAGAATTTGTTCTCTCACTGTTTTGGTATAAACTCCCCTTTTACTCTCTCTGGAGCCTTAAAGCACTGTCTTGCCACTGTGTAACTGCATAGGCAATGCAGAACTCAACAGTAAATATATGATGTGTTTGCATTACTCTAGGTATTCCCATGTCCTAACACCTTTCATGAACTCCATACCAGCTGTGATTGCCAAAGCTTCTGTCATCCATAACCCCATCATTTATGCCATCACTCACCCCAAATACAGGTAAGTTCACTCTAACAAGCTTTGTTTAATATAGCAAAGAAAATCTGAAAGTAAATGTGTCACTTTTAGGTCTAGTAGCTGAACTCTCCTTCACCTGCTCATTTTAACTCTGTAGGACAGCCTTGCCCTCCCCAGAAACACTCCTCAATGCCATAGAAATGTCAGTGGAATTTGGAACAAACTCCTGAGCAGATGGTAGTTAGAGATGTTTATGGATACTGATCTGTATTTACCTACTGCATGATAAAAGATGGAAACCTTTCCATCTCAAAGGAAAGCACCATACATTTTTAACTGTCTTCATGAGAGGCAGACATTGGGCAGTGTTGTAAATAGCACTTTGTTACATCAACCAGGCCAGTGAGAGAGGCAATACAGTGAGCCAAACCACCTCTTCCCTATTTTGTGAATCCTCCTCGTGTTTCTCAAGGCTTTCATACTTCAGGTAGTATTTCCTCTGACAGGTAAAATGAAGGGTCATTATCACTCCAAGTTCAGATGCAGGCAGTGAGATTTGACAGATGACACCAACGCCACAGATAGGCTGTTGTTTCACCACTTACAAAGACCTACTGAGGAACTGGACAGAGAAGAGGTGGGCAGGAATGTCTTCACGGGGAAGGCTGGCAGAAAGAGGAAAGCTAGGCCAGAGTTTCCTAACCCTGCATATGAACAAAGTAATACAGTAATATAAATGCACATTCTGTACAACTCTACAGATAGCCAGCAAACAGATGTGTAAGAGGAGCTAGAATAGCTGCTTAGGGGAAGATTAAAATAATTCATTATGTAGTACTTTGTGAGGTTCAGTTTAAAGGGACAGAATTTTATTTTTGCCCTGATTAAACTGAAAGCAGATAAAACATTGTTTTAATAGCTCCCTTCAGTTCCAAGAGTTATATTTTAATGCCCTTATCCCTGCCAAGCAATAAATTTCAGTTCTGCAGAGCACTGTGAATCAGTGATCTTGCAGGGTGATTGTATATGAGATATCTGATATCTGGAAAACTCTTTTTGTACCCAGTAATTTTCCAGTCCATGCAGCATTAGTTCATCTCTCTGAATAAATGCATTGTTTATGATGATGGAATTTTTGTGCTAACAGAAAAAAATCTGACTGGTTCTACCTCTTATCCATTAGAAGAGCCATTGCAACATATGTTCCTTGCCTTGGACCCCTACTGAGAGTTCCTCCTAAAGACTCACGGTCCTTCAGCAGTTACCACTCCTCCAGACGAGCCACCGTAACCAGCCAGTCTTCTGAGATAAATGGGCTGCAGAAAGGAAAAAGGAGACTGTCTTCTCTCTCTGACAGTGAATCAGTAAGGGAGACACTTCCCATATACCCATTTTTAATTGCAAAGCAATTCCTTTTCATATAGAGTCCTTCCAAGTGGTAGATTCTTTAGATGAGATGCATTATGGTGCTTGTTATAAAAGCTCCAGAGAAAGTGGAGGGACAAAGCAAAACTAAAGACAGAAGGGTGTAGTGTAAAAGCAGAATGTAGATAATTTTCTTTTTGATGGTTGGTGACACTGAAGGAAGAATGGAAAGATGGAACAACAGGAATTTTAGAATATACTGGTAAATCGGTAAGAATAAAGGAAGCATAGAGACAGAGCTCAGTTGAAACTCTGATCATAGTTTTAAGTTGTGCTTGTCTCAACACAGATTTACAGTCTGGACACAGAAAAAAGAAACTGCTAGTCACAAAATAGTTCTCTAGTGAAAGTAAGGTTGTAATGAAATAGATAATGCTTTCTGAAAATGGGATGTATTTGGAAACATCAATCATCAGATTTAGACAAATCAGTAAATCCATTACAGAATCTTTCTCACAGAAGACCTCAACAGCTTGCTCCTGCCAGTCTAAGTGGAAACAAATGTTTTACACAGCAGCTGTAAACAGGGCAAGTATTTGGCATCCAGGCTCCTTCCTGTAACTCAAAGTTATATTACTAACTAAATAGGCATATTAGTTAGTTCATTGCAATAATTTCAAACTAAATTTCCAAATAACTGAAAAGAAAAAACTTTCTTCACAATTCTTTTTCACAGTCAGGATAATAATGGTATCTAATCCAGAAAAGCGCTGACTTTGACAGTTGTTTTTAACTGTGACATTTCAATTTCTTTGCCCTCTCTGTTCTTTTGACTTCTCAGTCCAATAAAAATAAAATTGTTCTGGCTGGTAGCCTCCAGTTAGGTGGAAGGTTTTAAAACTGGCTACTGGAAAAGGAACATCTTTATATTGCATCCCTTACACTGTGAATCTTGATTCTTAAAAAAAACAAGACTCCCTCAGTAATACATTTTTCCCCCATTAATTGGAACAAAGTTTATAAACCCAGGACTCCTTCCTGAAACAAAATATTTCTAAAGCACTGATTCTGCAATCCTGAGACATTTCCTTGTATTTATTTCTGCTTCCATCCAAGCCACTTTGGAAACTTTGGCCCTAATTCCTCCAAACACCTGTGCTTCCTAAGTGGGTAGTACTGTGGAAACACTGTCTCCTTGGAGCTACAAGAGGCATCAGAGAAGTTTCAACAATAGATTGCAACAAAACATTATTTTCTTTCGAATTTTGCAGTACATCCTGTGGAGGAAAAGAAAAGTAAGCTGAGTTTTAGATGCAACAGACTTGATAGTTTTATTTGTACTTCTTATAAGCAAACATTTTATGAAGTTATATATGGCAGAACTTTTGTGAAATGTGTTTTATACAATGCTTGTCTCTTTTATGATTTCTGTCTAGGTAAATTGGATGAATTTCTGGGGCAAATTGGATGAAAGTCTAAGGGACCTAGAGTTAATGTTTTTGCTGTGTTAATTTTAGGGCTGTACTGAAACAGAAACTGATACTCCCAGTATGTTCTCCAGACTTGCCAGAAGACAAATTTCCTGTGAAATGGATAAAGACACAACTCAGAGTAGAGACATAAGAGCCAAACAGACAAGCCAGGATTCTGGGAATTGTGGGAAGGTAATAGACTGTGTAATACCTAAATTCTTTGACAACTGACAAGTTAACAAATCTGCATGTTGTACCATAATTAATCATGAAGGTTCCTGCCAAGAAGAAGCAGATAACCTATGAGTTAACACAATGAGTAATGACTTAGAGGCTGTAAAAGGTCATCAGCTTTTTATTCCCACCTGGTTCATTATTCAGCTGTCTTCATTGCATTTCTGCTGCTGTTTTAGAGAACTTAGCATCTGAGTGGAGAGTTGTCTTGTGTTTGGTGTTAAGTGTGTATTTAGTAATATTTGTCTTTCACTGTCCAAATTGCTTGGTCGATCTTGGTTGTCTCACCATTTGCTACCAAATGAGCACATATGGTAAGATGTAAAAAACAAGGCTATCTTTAATATATCACTGCTTTTCAGTCAGTCCTCTGCTATCCTCTTTTGTTTCCCCTATGCATTTTGTGTATGTCAGATATTGTGACATACCTTTACGCCATTTATGTCTGTCTTATCTGTGTTCATTTTTCAGACAGCTGTAGATGCTGATGACATATTGATGGTGGAACTGAATGTCACAGAGTACATGGCTACATCTGCTGTAAGAACTATTATTTTAGTATTTGGCAACAGAAACTAATGACAATCCCAGTCCCTGAGCACAAATTAAGTTGTTTTTGAGATGTAAAAATTACACAATATTCCCAGCAAAACACAGTAAACATGACCACAAAGGGTAGACCACTGCTGAAACTAAGCAGAAGGAGAACATAGGTACTACAAGATTCTTCTGAAGTTCAGCTTCTTCAAGGAACCTGAATATTGTCTTGAATTTAGTAAGTCCTCTGATGAGATCTGTGATTTCCTTAGTGGAGCATGGAAGCATTAACTTTGTGCCATCTTTATATTAATGATGTATCTGCTAAGCTGAGACAGCCATTCTGATGGCTGTACCTCTGAGACAGCCTTAGTCTGTGGCAAGAACTGCTGTACAAAGTGATGTTGTTAACTATTTAATGTTCTCTGTTTTGGGTTGCAGCAAACATCTAAAACATGCAGCTTGGAGGAAATCAAGGTCAGTTTCTGAAACATGCCATGTCACCTATTCAGTAAGATGTTGTATGTTGTATTAGTGTCTGTTTCTTCTTCATCTAACACAGCTACAGCATATGGGTAAAAATATCTGACATCTCTCACAAGTGAGTCAACTTGCCTTAATTCTCAGCAGACACGGAAATAAAAGTAAAGACCTGACAGATGAAAACAAGGCAGTTTTATCTTTGCAGCACTAACCCCAATGTAATAGAATCACCTTAAATTGTCTATTGTTAGCAATGATCCTTATGAGCTATTGTGAGCCTCATTCTAACTGATTTTTTGGTACTGTGCAAATGACAGCTAACATTGTTTATTATCAAAAAATGCTAGTTAATCTTTCCCTCAATTTTTACCTCATCATGTAGTTTGCTTCCCCCTTCAAAGTATCCATGCTGTTAACACTACATTTTACATTACCTCTTGCCCAATGACCCTAAGCAGTCCCTCTTTACCCGACTGAATTCATAGGCTGCTGAGCATATTCACAGTATTTCTGTTCATAGTTCAATGTGCTGTCATTAGCCTGGTCTTTCTTCAAAGTAGACCAGCACTTAAGGAGCAAATGCAAAGTCTCTCATGCTTTAGTACATTAGCTTGTTTAACAGGTGGGGGGTTTTTCGTAAGTTATTAATGAAATATTAAAAAAATGTTCAGATCTACTTTTCCCTCCATCATTTAAGTTTGCTTTTTCAGTCAGCCATGGGGACTAGCAAAGTGCTAAATATATGTCATTTTTTATACATGATTCAATGGGATCTCCTTGTAGATGTTTGTGTTGTCCATTTCTTGTAAATCTTTGCATCCTTTAGAAAAGTGAGAGCCTGAACAGCATTGGACAAAGAAAAGGAGAGGCTCACCAGGGATCATCTTCAGCCCAGATACCCAGTATTACAGTAACATGCAGCAGTGTCCAAGGAGTAGAGTTGCCTTCTAGATACAACTCTGGTCTCCTGTACCCTAAATCCAGCAGTCACAAGCAGAACAAGAAGTCCAGCAGTTAAGTGAAGGGTGCAAGCCAAAATATCACCTTAGCCAACAGCTCTGGAACAGCTGTTGACTGGCTGAATCCAGAATACCGTCCTTGAAATGCTCCTACAAAGACACAGCACAAGACAAGCAAGGATAAAAACATGAGGAGTGATCTTTTCAGCATCAGAACTCTCTCCAGTGGATCACATCTTGATCTGAGTTACACTGTAATTTTAATATTTCTTCTTTATACAGCTCGTGAAAAAATTTCTTTCATTTGGATTTTACTCTGCTCACGTACGTTCCCACCACTGCACAGACCTTACCTAGAAGCCTTTAGTGATTAACCTGAAAGGGAAGGGAAGTATGATATTCAAAACTGGCTTCATTCACTTAGTGTATTACCTTCAAAGCTATTACAGAGCTAAAGCTGAGAAATTTGGAGGGAAATGTACATTACTTCCTGAAGTTGGTTTTTTCAGTATTGTGAAGTTTCTCAACCAAATGTAAACTTAATTACACAGTCGGTGCCCCCTTCTCTCATTAATGACACATTTTCCCCATTTTCATCTACAATCCAAAGAAAGGCAATGCACTTTAGCAGTAATTTGAAGTCTCATATCTTTATATTTCTGAGCCAGGGAAAGAGAAAGGAGTAACACTTGAGGAAAAGGTTATGGTCCTTTCCATACTTGGCTTCTTTTCCAACAGAAAAGAGATGGCTTAAGAGATGATTTTAACCCATTCTCAGCTAACTTCCCCAGAGCTATAGGAGATTATTATGAAATGCCTTCTGACTTTCCTTTAGCAGGTTTCATGAGAAGAATGCAGAATATAAAGCAATGTTTGTACTGAAATGTCTAATGGGTAAGTCAATACATCTGCTTTCTGATACTTCAAAGTTGTTTGTTCTTTGATGTCCTTTTCTAAAGTAAATATTGGGAGGGGAAGGTTTAGTTCCCCAAAAATAGTTGTTCTAGAGATGTATGGAAACCACATCATCTCCCCACTTTGGCATTTTCATTTTCCCCTTCTCCAAACAGCAGCATTTGTATGGCTGAGGGCTTTCTTCTGCAGTGACTAAATAATCCACGAGATTATACTTCTTTCCCCTGAAAGGGAAGGGAAAGAGTTCTATCAATAGTGACTTTCAGCTTTTCCCTGGTGTCTCTCCTAGTGCATAAGAAGAAGTGAACAAAATTAATTTGCAATTCATAGCAGTCAGTCCACAGTGGGGCTGAGCCCAAAAGAACAGGGCACAAAGCACTACTGAAACAGTTCTTCCCCATAGGCCCTCCAGCAGTTCTCCCTTTGGTTGCAGTAAGGGAGGGAACCCAGCAAGGCATTTTGTCCTAAGTAAATAAATTCTTCCCTATGTCACATCAGAAAAAGCCATAAAATCAATAAAAATGTAATAAGCTTGTTATTTTGAGGGGAAAAATCAGTGGGTTCCAGAAGGTCTGGGGCATTGTTTTGAAGTAAACTATTGGAAACTTAGGTCAGACTAAAGTTTATTAAAAGGAAGGTTATTAAAACTAAAAATGAAGGTGATAATGACTTCTGCAGCAGAGAGATGTTAATAATGAAAAAAGTGAGGCATTCAGGCTGGTAATAAACTGACAAAAGAAACACACTGTTCAAAATCCACAGTGTTTTTATGCAAATGAAATCATAGGCATCAGAGATGGAAAGGAGCTGTTACAGTCTCTCCCTTCACCTACCACAACAGGATATTGTCTCCCAGCAGAGGACAATATTAAACTGATAATATATACAGCTAGCAATAAGGAGAAAGAAGAGAGAAAACATCTTCAATCAGGAAGCGTGTTCAAAGATATTACTCAAGTCTAAGGAGTGCTATTATGACTTATTGCTGAGGCTTTTAAAAATATTTAAAAGCATGAAACGTAATTCTTTGTCATGAAGGCCATTGACACTACTAAGAGATGGGAAGAAACATTAGCAAATGTTGCCTGTTTCATATGGGTCACAAAAGACTGAACCTGTCAAGACAATAGGTCTAACTCACACTTGCTGTTTGATGTGTTAACAAGGAGTGTATGATATGTGTCACTAATAGCTAGATCCTTTGCTCCAGTCATGATTTTGTTCTAAGCAGTATTCTTTAAGACTGCACTCCATACTCTTCTGCATTCCCTTCCATTTTTAGAGGGTATAAAAAGAATACTTCTACGCCTAGAAGAGCTTTATGAATCCACAGCATGTTGTTCTCTGTATCCTTCAACTCCAACATGTATTAGAGATTAGTTTGTGTCTATAAAAAGAACTACAGCTGTTCCTGCTCATCTACTTACAAGAGACTTGTAAAGCATATATTAATTAGGGAGAATTTGTTTGTGAGCACTTCAAAACCCTTGTGTGTACTCTCTGTGTAGCTAACAGTTTTGCCTTCCTTCACCTCTGCTGTGTCTATAAAAACCATACAGAGGAAAGCCTACAAAATTTATCTCATCTGAATATCTCTACAAGTGGTTCCACACTGTAACCCCTGTGGCATTTGGAATAAATCATTATTAGTTCATATTTCATCTCATCCTAGCAGATTTATTTGTGTCCCGTATCCTCCACTTGGCAGCCATTCTCTTGGTTTTGCTGTCTCTTTACACCCTTCAACATAGATGACTGATTGGATTAAAATAATTTAGGACTGAGATGATTCACATTTCACTTAAAGTCAACTCTGTTCTGCAGAGACCGCCTGTAGTTTACCATGCACTTGGACATGTTCCAGTGACTTGGAGTGTGACAGGACTAGGGCAAATCTGAGACACTTCCCTGTGGCCTTTTGTACTCCAGCAGCTGTTCACAGAGCAGGCTGCTGGCAAAGGCAATGGCAAGTGGTGCTGGGAGTTGACACACAAGCTCTGCCCCTTCGTAGGGGCACAAACTCAGGCTTGGGTCACCAGTGAAACTGTTTGGTCTGATCATTCAAGCAATTCTGCAAAACTGCTGAGCAATTGGTCACTACTGCTGGACCTGCAAAGGACGTGCCAAGAGCCAGTGCAATGAACGGCTGCTGCAAGCCAAGACTGAAGGACTGCATAAGGCAGCAGCCACATGTTGCCAATCTTTCCAATTTTCACATCCAACCGGGGTCTCACTCCCTGTGTTTTCCAGGTTACAATCACATTCCATACTTTTGGAAACCTTTTTACACCCACCACTGAACTAAAAAGTGTCATCATAGAATATGATATTGAGTATCGACATTTCACACATTCTCAAGTAAGACAGAATAGCAAACAGTATTTTCCTTGAAGTTGTGCAAAAACCACAGCAAGCCTGACATTCAGAAGTAAACAAAGACACCTCTAATGCTTTTTTTGGGTGTTTCTAGAGCTTTAGGGTGTAACATGGGTAAGTCACCATTCTCAGGTGTGCCCATTTTCCTCAGGGTGCTTGGTGCCATTTTTTCCTCAGGCCAACCCAAGAAGTGCTGCCATGTCCCCTCATCCTCTGAGCCCTCAGTGAAACGTGCTGCTGTCTCAGTAGCTCTGACAGGGCACCTCTCTGTCTCTGCTGCTGAAACCACTACTGAGAGAGGACCCTTATCTGCAATGCAGTGTTAGTATCAGACAGTGGTATTTCAGTGGCTGGTAACACGTATCTCTGTTCAAACACTTGTTTTTGTAGCCTTGGAGTTGCTAATGTCATAGGAATGTTATAAACAGGTTTATATAAAAGCAGTCTTAAAACAAATAAATAAATTCTTATTAGTGTCATTCCAAGCAACTTTAGACATGAGCCATGATCCTGTACACTAAATGATTACTGTGCCTCCCTTACTCCCTCAAATTTATAACCTAAATGCTCATTTTCAAACTTCTGCAAACTTCACAGTTGACAAGATTTAGAAGCTGTCTTATTTACTTCCCTTCTAAGGAGAACAGACTGAGCAGATCATCAGCGCAAGCTTAATAAAGGCAGAATAGTTTCTCCACAGCAAATTCAGCTTAACAATCTGATACACACCAGTTATAAAAATTTTGTTTGTGTTTTGTAGGAAAACATTTTAGTTACAGCAGTTCTGGCAGCGCCAGGGCTCTGCTGGAGACACAGCACAGGAATTCTGTACACCCAGCTTGCAGAGCAAAGAAAATGCTGCAAGAGTCACATCAGTGCAGGAAAATGCTCACTCACTGAATAGAGAGATGTCAGAATCACATGATGCTAGACTACAAATACTCATGGTGGTTGGTATGTATATTACCCTACAAACTTTTGGCAATGAAATTGGCTCTCTCTTAAGATTCACCTGAAACTGGGGGTAAATAGTAGACCTACCCCAGTGGCTGTGAAAAAATGGGAGGGGATTCACCCCTCTTCACAGTGAACTTTTCTTCCCTACCCTTGTGTTTAGGGTTTTTTTGCTTTGTTTTGTTTTTTGGAGGTTTTTGGTTGGGTTTTAGTGTTTTTTTGCGGGGGGAAGAGTTGGCTTGGTTTGGTGTGGGTTTTTTGTGTTTGTTTTTTTTTTTTTCTTTTTAAACTTACACAAACACCTGTATTTACGGAGATTTAGTATCAAAGATATTTTCAGTCACTTTCAGGAAAATCTTAACCAACCCTTGCCAAGCAGACATTATATGGGAGAACCTTTTTAAGACCTACTTTTATTTGGCTTACTGCAATCCATACTCAGTCATAATCCACCAGATCTGACTCACAAGCACGGCAAAAATGGCCTAAGTAGGTCTTCTGATGCTGACTGTAACTTGGAGAATAGGTAAAATGTGTAACTTTATCAGGCTTGAGTCAAGCCCTGGGTATGGTAGAGCAGAGAGAGCTGCAGCTCTGGTTAAGCTGTTCCAGTGCACAGACATAACCTGTGAGAGTAAAGCTCATTATGCACATAAAAAAATAAACATGACACCTATGTAAATAACTTGCCAAGGGGGATTTTTGTGGGTCATGTTTTACCCACAATGCAAAAGCAAAGCCATTGCTCATTTCCCTCAACATTTACACTTCACTGTGACTTCCACAACCGTACAAGAAGATGGTTTGGAAACAGACACAAAAATCTGAGACTACATCATTGTATAGCACAAGGTCTCCAATGTAAAGTTCCGTAGAGGAACATTTCCTGAATAGGCTGTGGGACACTTACGGGCATACTTAAAATTGCTACAATGTTTTCCACTGACTGGAAAAATAAAAAGGAAAATCTATACTCTTCCACACAGTGCCATGCCTGAAAGGTTACAAAGAAAGTGACTGTACCTCTAATGTAAAAGCATTTCCTTCAAAAGCTTCAGTACTTCAAAAATGTATTAAACACACCCAGATGGACCCTTTGCTGTAAAACTGGTAAAACTGCTTTCTTGTTTAGTTTTTTCAGATGCCTAAAGTTAATCATATGCATAAATACTTGCACAAACCCTCAGGACACATAAGTGAAATGATGGAATTAAGGGTATGTTAGGTCAGTACTGAAAGTTAGTAAAACTTTAAAATATTTTTCCAGACTAGTATTTGCTGCCAACGCCACAGAACTTTACATTAATATTTCCTCTATGTTTCAGATTTTTTAAAGCCAAGGCTAATACTGATAGGTGAGCTGAGTTGCAAATTTGATTTGATGTAGAAAGCAGCAAGCACTTTGGTATAGCAAACCCTTACCAAGAGGAGGAGTGACAGTCCTGAAAAAATGAATAAAAGTTTGAATCAGAAGTTCAAGACTCTATTTTTTCCTTTTTTCCATGTTTTCTGTGTGACCTTGGGAAAATTACCTAATCTTCTCACACCTAAGTATTTCTGCATGTTAAATAGAGATAATATGCTCTTAATCATCATGTGGCTACTATCAACTAGCTTTTACAGTTTGCTCCAAGATTCACAACTGGAAATAGAATTTATTTTTTCCATTTATTTTATTCAGATTTTCTTCCTGTACTGTACAGTTATCAAAACATCTAAACTACTCTATCACATATGAAAGACACAGATTCTTACTGAAGGAGATAGGGGATGCACAGGCATTCTTTTTCTCAACAGAAATAATCTACAGATGCCCACCACACAGACTTTAGTTGCTGTTTACAGGTAACATGAGTGAAGTAGAATCAGGAATTTTATTGCTAAGTTGTAACTAAAAAAAATACGTAGCATGCAATTGTGTACATGTTTTTGATGAAAAGCCCTATATGAAATAGAAAGGTTTATCCCTTGAAGTGAGCAAAGTCAGACAGGTGGTAGAATCGTTTTTACGGTTTGCTGCTCTATTAATGGGGCAGAAATTGTTCACGCAAGAAGGGAATTCTTGACCAGCAGAGTCATCCAGGAAACAAGGGTAACATAAACTGGGTGAAGCACTACAAAATCAAACCAACAAGATTTCCAAACTTCCCTGAATGTTGCCTAGAATGAAAATCAGTGAACACTGTATGATTTAGCCAGCTCTGATCATCAGATAGTTGTTTCTGCCCTGTCCAGCCATGAGTTACACTTTCAGGACCAACTTCTACTTTCATGCACAAAAGAGCTCCATTAATATCAAAGGATTTAAAATAGGGCAATTCATCAAAGCTTGAACTCCAAGAACTTAAGAATAAAGTGAGGCTCACCATGAAAGGAAGGAAAGAAGGCAAGAATAAGACTATACTCTTAAAAGCTTATAGAAGCATTTCCAGTGGCTGGAGCATGTGGCTATTATCACAGCATGCCAGAATCTCTAAGGTAACTGTCCAGTGCTGACCTGTGACTTCGAGGAAATCAGCTCTCATCAGAGTCCCAGCACTATTAACATACACTAGACTGGTCATGGTTGTAAACACATAACCATGGAGTAGAACACATGACAATGTTTTCAGTAATACCTCTTCCCTTATTTGTCTATATTAGATATGCTATGCAAGTTCACCTTTAAAGAAAAAGGAAGAGAGGTTTAAAAACAAAGAAAAATTGTTTTTCTTTTTGACAAAATGTTTCAGATCTGAACTTACAAGTTCTTTCCCAGTGTGACTGCTCACCTTCATCCTCTTGTGCAGACTGCAGAAATCCTGCTTAGCTCAGTCCACATGTCTTAGAGATTCTTCTCATTTTCCCTACTTCCAGCAATGAGGGACCAGTCAACTCTTCTCTATTTAACCCACAGGGCCAGAGGGAAGGCCCTTGCTTACCTTTTCCATGAAGCTGCTAAGAAATAGCTGTTTGTCCCCTCACTTCCCTTTCAAACCCTGATCTCTTGATCAGGACTCAGCTCCCTTCTACCTGCCAGGTTCTACATTGAGCATTCCCTGACACTCATCCCATGGACAGTCCTGTTTTCAAGCCCTCCCAGCAGTGTCACCATCTTCTTCTCATTTTTAGTAGTTCACACTTCTAGTACCCCCTTTCAAGCAGCCCCAATGCCCTCAGGTGGCAAAACCAGCATTAATTAAACACAGCTCTCTCCTGGCTTTTAAAGGAACTATTTATGCTTCCACCTTAACATGTAAACAGATGGAGTCTGGGCTTATAATAACCCTCCAACTGTGATTTAAAAATATGAATCCTTTTGATGCTGCTGTCCTCAGCTGAAGCCTCTGAGTAACAGAAGCACATGGCAGAACCCTTAACGTGTATTGATAGATCTTATTCGAAGTGCTATTTTCCAGATGCACTTGTTAAAACTCACTTTCTGCTGCTGCTCAGTGAAGTAAGAAGAGAACTTAATCTGATGAAGGACAGAGCTGGGGTAGTAGCATCAGGCAAATTGGTGGTTCGTCACATTCACTGCATGGATTCCTTTTGAAAATCATTCCTCTGAAAAAGAAAAAGCCACACCAGCCTTTCAGGTTCAGGATCATTATGTTCAGTTTGATGAGAAGTTAAGTTTCACACAGAAAGAGCTGCTCTTTTTAGGCACTGTAGATACAGTTTTTTTCACCTGAAGGAATTAAAACCATGTAAATTCCATGAAACACGATGTGAAACTCCATTTCTATAAATCACACCCACTTTATTTCTTGTTTTATCCCAAACTGTGATGGCAGACACTACAACCAAAGGAAAAGGAAGCAAATAAGAAAACACAATTCAGGATACCCTGAATTAGCAGGGTATCCTGCTGAGAGATTAGCACTGCATCAAAATAAACTGACTGCAAATAAATTAGGGAATCCAAAAATGTTGAAAAACAGTAACTTTATATGAAATAGGCATCTTGTCTTTATGTTTGTGAGCCAGAAAAGGGACTCAGAGTTACCATCTTGTGTCAGATTTCTCCTTGCTCCTTTCACTGAATCCTTGATTTTCCTCACATGCATGAGCCAGACCATAATGGCTCCAGAGACAGGGCTAAGGAGGACACAGCATGTGTTATAGAGCTGCACCTTGCAGCTTCCCTTCATTGTGCTGTTCCCTAAAATAGAAGGAGTCCCATCACAGCTGAACCTGCTGCAGTTTCTTTGGGTCATGGTACAAAGACAATTGCTTCTTAGAGCAATTCATGAATATGGCAACAGTGTGAGCTGCCTGAATTCCAGCTTTTAAAAATAAAATTACTGCAAGAGTTTTCAAAATAACACAGCTGACTCTCCAGTATCACTGGAAGCCATTTCTGGGAAACCCAGGATTTGGTGTTTAGGATCAGGACATTTCTTTAGCCAAAATATGCTCAAGGCCAGATGTCTTACCAGAACAGCCATACAAGTAGGAATGGCATGATACCAGTAAAGACTTGCAGCAAAAGGATTCAGAGAATTCAGCCATACAAGGTGGATCCTGATGGGAACTGGGTTTCTCATCCACTACTTAAGGGGAATTCTCTGAACAAAAAAATTATGGTAATTAAACAACTTCATGGGGATTGTGAATCAGTTCTGAATTTTTCAGTTAAAAAACAAGAAGTCCAGTGGCAATAAAGCAACATCCTCTACTAAATACTTTGTGTCTTTGTGACTACTTGCTTAAGATTTTCACAGTATTAGTATTTATTCTCCAGTTTTGTATCTCATGACTGGAGACAAAGATTTGAAAAAGGATTCTGGTGGTCCAAAGGACATTCAACTGAACTTGCACAACTGAAAATCTTTGAAGTCCCAAATGCAACACTCACAACTACTACATACACAGAACAAGTTACACCAAATTACACTCAAAATGTTGGTTGATTTGACAAGTCAAGAGGACCCCATAATGTTTCTGTTTCAACATGTGACTAACTTGTAGGTACTTGTCTTTCTCTGCTTCCTCCTTCCAAGAGCCAGTGGCTTGGTTCCAGCAGAATTATTTGACTTCAGTAAAATTTGACTGTTACTAGTTTACTTGATCTAAACTTGAAAGAGCTCATAAGAGGAAAAAAAGCTCATCACTGAAACTTCTATTCTGTTCCCTCTACAACTTATATCCAGCATGCAAAGGAAAGGGTTGAAGAACAAAATAATAGAATAAAGAATAAGACATTCCTGTTGACTTGTCTGGGAACTCTATTCTTGTGAACTCATGCACTGTTTTAAACAATGGAGGAATTGAAACAGGTTACTTATACATTAGGATCCTGAATTTGTATTCCACTAGTCCTCCCCTAGCCCACTGAAAATCAGTTGGGAAGCTTGGCTAACCCTAAACAAACTTCGAATTACTGAAACTGCCAATAAAGCTACAAAATAAATTTATTTTACTTATTGTGATTGTACAGATATGGTATAAAACATTTTTTTGACATGGTGTGCCTTTCTTAATTAGTCTTTCACTCTGCTTACTGCATGAAAACATTGTGCAAGAACAGAGCTGATTGCTCAGTCACCGTCTAGTGAGTTGTATATTTAGCACCTGACCATCAAGATATTCTTGATCTTTCTTCAAGGTTGGGCACCGAGATGCTACCCTTTGAAGAAAAACATATACCAGCACCCAGGCTCCAGCAGCAGCTAAGTTAAACTTAGCTCACAGTTTCCTCAGCAAAGTTTATCCCAGTTTTCAGACATCCCAATGAAAACTGCTTCAATAAATCAATGGGCTCAACTGAAAAAATCATCAGCTCAAGGCACCAAGTCATCAAACTGAACAAGACTGCTACTCAGCTGACACTGCTTTGTGGTAAGTATCAAAGATAGTTCTGAGTCAGAGTAGGGCATTAACTCCTTCTGTATGTTGGGCAGTTCAATTTAGTGCAGTACCCAAGATTATCTGTAAAAGGTCATATCATTTACTCTTGGAGTGCTGCAAGGCAAATTCAGGAAGGTTTTGCATAGTCAAACAGAAGATTAATAGTGCCTGTTGTAAGAAAGATGCAATGATAGATTAATCGATCTTCAATGGAGAGATGCAGAGAAATACCAAAGGAAACAAGTGGGAGGAGATTCACCTTTCCCTTTATACAAGGAGCCTGCATTTACAGCTGAATATTTACAGTTAAACAGTGAGTTAGAATTAAGATGATGACATTTATTTAGCCAAACTAACTGAAAATATTAATTTTTAAGAGAATTCCAGCTTTTCTTCTATCTAAAATCAGTGAACAAGACATTCATGCTGAGATTTTCAGGCCAGATTAACCCTAATTTAGCATGAAAGTGGTGAGGGTTAAAAGTCAAGCAGCATTTCTGGGCTTCATCCTGCTGACAGTCCCTCTTGAATTACCTACTGCCATAACTCTGCTTTCATCCTGTACCAGGAATGTTATGCTAATAACATAGCCCATGGAAATGACAAGAACAGTCCAAGGAGGTTACCATGTGGACAGCCTTCTTTTTCATGTTTGAGCAACACTCTAGATTTGCAACTCACAATGTTCTATTGAACTGTATGTAACAGCTTCACACTTTGATTACTTTGTTTGCATGTTTCTTTGCTCTTGTATGTGGGCAACACTAGGAAGCCTGCAAAATTATTAAGGTAAGACTGAAAATGGGAATGATGAATCTCTATCTTACAAGGATAAAATTACTAAAGTAGAGTCACTAAAAATATGATCATCTCAGCTGTGCTTGCTACATGTTCCTAAGATTTTCTGTAACATTTCTGCAAAACAAAATAATTTGGGAGATCCAAAGTATTAGATTCCTTTGGCAGCTTTTTTGCCAATGCCAGACCACAATGCCACATGAATCAGACTGTTAGCTGGACATATCTATAGTCCTCATTTTAAAGAAATTCTTCCTAGTCTTTTGTCAGAAGGGAAGTGAAAATTTGGGAGTTGTTTTGTAAATTGCCCACTTATTTGCCAGTGAAAGAAGGAACAAACCACTGACTCTCCTGCCCCCTTACACAGCATGTGCAAAGAACTGGGAAAAACAGAACTGCCAAGCAATCACAAATGGAACAGCCTCATTTACTGGAGCTGTTACAGTTTGGGTAAATGACAGTGCAAATGCAGGCCAGATCTGCATTCAGATCCTCTGAATGTTAGCACTTCTGTCTGAACAGTCACATCAGTGTTGCTGCAGAGAAATAACACCTACAAAACCAAAGGCAGTACCTTCTTCCCACTTACTTGTTCCTCAGTGGGGACTCTCAGAAAGCCACACTCATAATTAGTTTATTTCTGAACTCAGAACCCCTTCAGCTGGGCAGGGAGTGAGATGAGATCTCAAAAGCATTATCCCAAGAGAAAGCATATCCATACTTTGTGCTGTAGTGTCTGTGCTTTACTTAATAATTTTCCTAACATCATCATTGGTGAGGAGCCCCTCAGTACCTGAGGAGGCCAGCATTTTGGGTAGCAGTCATTCTTTTAAGTTTCCATCCATGGTGGTTGCACCTTCAGTTTAAATTACTGCAAATAAACTGTGCAGACAGCTTACTAAAGTACCTGATAAACCTGACGAAACCGTACTGCAGAAATTTATGAAAAATGAGGGGCCTATTTACAAGGAAAACAATGTTTCTGAGACTGATCTGAGGCTGAACAGCTGATGAAACGGTTTGGGAGATCAGATTGTGATTAGAAGAAAGGATAAAAGACCAGGAAAAAGACTTGCAGAAAATTAGCCCTTGACAGAACTATCTGAATTTTCCAGACCAGGAAATTTCCCAGGCTGGAACGAAACTCATGGGTCAAAAGCAAATCACACTGAGTGAGTCACTGAGGAAAATAGACAGCTAAATCTATCAGTAAGCTACTTTCCAGAAAGCAGATAGGATTGTTTGCACAAGATGGCCTAGCCAGTGTAGTCTCAGTGCTCATATTTTCATGCTAAATGGTGACCCCGATGGTGTTTCAGGGAACTATTCCAAGGCCATTGGTAGGTAAGCAACATATTTCTGAAACATCATTTAAAATATGAGTTTAATACTGTCACTAGTGCTTTCTAGAAAACTGCGACAGAGGATTTTGTCCCTCCAAATGACAGGCACAAGTTTCTGGGAACAAGCCTGCAGGCTCTTTTAGAGAGTGCTGAGCAGGCAGCTCCCATACTTTCAAGTTCCCCAGTCTTGAGTGACCTATGGAGAAACAAGCTAGTGTATTTCATCCTGTTTCAAATAAAAACAAAGTCTGAAGCAAAACTGATCCACCACTCATCAGAACAGGATTATTGGCCAATTCCCAGACATCCTTGCTAATACTTTTACCAGGGAGAAGAAAATCAGGTTATTGAAGGCCTTGGAAAGACTCAGGTATATGTGCTTAAATCTAAATATGATTTTTTGTATCACACATAGAATGGGATAATTTAACGGAACATCATGAAATAAACATAATTTCCCACCATCTGGATCACGTTTTCCAGCCTAAATCACCAAATATGCTACTTTATGAGGTTGCTCACCTCCCCACAAGATGCAAAATGTTTCCTCTGGGGATATAAGCCAACTTGTCAGTGGAATATTTTTGCAACTACCATTAAGTCACAATCCATATGAAATTGAATTTTGGCCAAATATAAATACAAAAATAATTTAGAACACTTTTCCCTGGCCTTGTCTGTGCATCCTGTATATTGGACCAAAAGAGGAGACAAAGAGACCTCAAAAAAGACTTGAGGCTCCATAAGACAAGAAACACTACACCTGAACTACGACCCTTTTAAGTAGGCTGGAGCTGAGAAACTTCTCAAAAGGGCTGTGTATTTCGGCGATTCCATCGCTGTGTTTATCGCGGCCCGTGCGGCGCTTCCGGCCCCTCACCGCGGGGGTATCGCCCCGGGCCCGCGCCGCCGCCCTGTCCCTGGTGCTGACCGGGCGCGGCCCCTCGGCACAGCCGCTCCGCTGCGCAGCCAGCGCGGGGCCGCCTGCCCGGGACCTTCCCAGCCCGGGGAACTCTCGCTCCTGCGGGGCACCGCACGTTTCCAGCGGTTCAACGACTGGCAATAGGCGCTTTTTTTTTGTTTGTTGGTTTGGTTTTTTTTTAAAGAAACTCATAAAGCAGTGGCNTTTTTTTTTTGTTTGTTTGGTTGGTTTTTTTTTAAACAAACTCATAAAGCAGTGGTTCTGTCATTGCACTGAGAAAACAGCTGACTTTCTGCAAGCTACATTGGGGAGCATAACATAAAAAGCCAAAAAAGCCAACCAAACAGAACTGCTGATTAGAGGGATGTATGGAGCGGGCTGCCTGGTCCTTGACAGCACTCAGCAGGACCATGTGAAGGCACCACAAGGCTCAATCTCTTAAATCATCTCAGCATCAGTATCCTGGTGGGCAATTAAATTGTTCGTTCTGCGTTTTTTGTCTTCCAAACCCTTTGTCTTCTCTCGGGATGTCGTTTTAACTTTACTACTTAACTAAAACGACCATTGCTTATCAACACCAGTGAATCAGTGGAGGAAAACAACCTCGCTTCCACCTTCCCTACGGGTCAGTGAATGAAACCACCGTTCTCACTCGTGTTCCGGCGGCGAGCAAAGGGAATGAAGGCAGCAGGCGGTGAGCGAAGGGGCTGAAGGCTGCGGGCTCCAAGCCCGCAAAACATTTAACGCACAAGGTTCAAGAGCTTTCGCTGAACTTCGGCAGGACAGCAGCCCCTCCCGGCCGCCCTCGCCGCCTTCCGGAGCGTTCCTGGTCCCACCCGCGGGCGCAGCCCCCCCGCTCCCGCCGCCATTTCATCCCTCGCATCCTTCCCTGAGGGCTCAGACGCGGAACGCCCGCCCCCCGGGATACCTGCTGCCCCGGCGCTCGGCCGAACCGCTCCCCACCGCTCTGTGTCACCTTCCCGCTCTGCCACCGCGGCCCCGAGGTGATCTCGGCCCAAACTCGGATATTTACACGCCGCCAGCAGCGGCTTCTTGCGGATCGGTCCCTGCGCCACCGCGTGAGGCAAATCCCCTTGCGCGCCGCCTCTCCCGCCCAGCGCCCCCTCGCGGTGGGACGGGGAGCGGCCGCCTCCCTCAGCGCGGCGCTCCCGGCGGCCCGGGCGCTTTAAAGGCTCCACCTGCGGGGCAGCGGCTCTTCCCTCGCCACGGAGGCGGGCGGGTGTCTCAGAGCTTCCCTCGGCCCCGGTCGCGGCCGCCCTCTGGCTGCGGGGGCGATGTCCGTGGGTGCGGCAGCCGCGGCTCCCGCGGGGGCGGGACGCACCCGGCGCGGCCCGGGCAGCGCTGCGCGGCCGGAGGTGGCGCGGGGCGGCCGCTCGGCCCGGAGGTACCGGTGAGCGAGACGCTGCGAGCGGGCCAGGTGGGTCGCGCCGCGACTACAGCGTGTCTGTAGTGAAAAATTAAACCCTAGAGAGCCCTTACTGGGAAGGCAGAAGTGAGTAGGCGAGGCTGAAGCGTAACTTTTGGGAGGCTGTTTAGTTATCTTTCACCCTTGTGGGTATAGGCGGACCGCTACATCAGCGTGCTGTGGTGATCCCTGAGGAATCTGCGGTGGCCAAATTACACTGACGGCACAGGATCCTTCTCCTAAGGCTCGTTGTGCCCTCCCAGCGCTGTGCCAGACCTCGGGCTGCCTCAGGCAAAGCCTGCGCTCTAAGAGGTCCTGTGACCTCGGTGTCACAGCTCAGCCCCTGGTCTGTGTGGAACTGACTGTGATGTCTTTGGGTTTGTTTGGATTTTTTTCGTTCACTGTTTTCTATTTCGTGAGGCCAAATAGTCAATTCCCATGCATCAAGGCACAGATTACACTAGTCACAGGATTGCTGTAAACTTTCCTGGTTTCAGCCCAGAGTTGGAGAACAACAATGGAAACTGAACAGCAACACATTTTGCAGGCTTCTTTTTCTGCCTCAAGTACATGTATTAGAAACTGAGCTCTGTGTTTTAATCCACTTTGCTGTTGTTGACTCATTTTCTCACCTAAAGCTGGTAACCTAAGCGCTGTGGTTATGTTTATAGACAGGACATGGTTAAAACAATAGGTACATAGGTATTCTTTACCTCAGAAGAAGAAATTTTCTTATCATGGGAAGGTAAGTGCCAGAGAAGTCTGAAATATTACATGGTGTAGTTAGTGTCTTTAAAAACAATGACTGAAAAGCTGGTAAGATGAGAACTTACTAACATACACTTAAGTCTTCACAAACCCTTTGGAGAGATTATCTTCCCCTTCTCTTTCGTGGTGAATCTGTCTCTCCACAGGTTTCCAGTTTAACACAGTTACCAAAAAATCTTCGTATCTTTTAAAGTTTAATTCTGACTAAACTTTGTTGTATACCAAATCTTTTATGGTAGTGAAAGGAGGTTGGTGCAGGGCAAAAAAAGTAGAGGAAAAAAGTGTGAAATACAGGGCGGGTTTTTTTGTAAAGGTGGAAATAGTCATGGTGAAGGATCGGGGTGTGGGGGGGTAAATAGCAAATTCAGTTAATTGGTAAAGAGGTACTGGCAGCAGTAAACAGCCAAACAGGAAACATTCAAGCTGCATTTCTGAAGGCATTATATTATGGAGAAGGAAGATAATATTCTATTATTATATTGCTCTAGCATATCTCCCCAGTATTATCAGCTTTTTCTGGAACCCACAAAGCAGAGTCTTAGTAAGGTATTGACAAGGCAGAATGTGGTGAAGCCAAGTGTGACAGAAAATTTAGTGGCTTGAGAAAGATCAAGACTTAGGACAACTTGATTAAGGGGCTGAAAGGAGCTCAGAAATCCTAAGGTCTGTGAGAATTGAGGGATTTTAAATAAATAGGTGAAACAAAGCTGTATATGGAAGTACAACTAGGATTAGCTCAACTTAGAGTTCAGCAGTAAAGGAAAGGAGATTGCAATGAGCTCTTTTGCAGAATAGTCTTACTTTGGAAGCAATATTGAACTTGTGGGGAAAAATATCTTTGCTCTTGGTAATTAATTTTATATTCAATTTGCCACTGGCAAGGTAGGAATCAGAGCTAATTTTTTTTTATTCAAAACTTTGGAAAACTCTAGGATTACATATATTGGACAACTTGTTCAAAGCTTGTGTTTTCTTCATGAATGTGTCTAGTAAGTAGTTTCTTCAAAGGCTCCATTCACCTTGCTTTCCCACTCTTCTGAAGGATTGTAGATAATTGTACTGGGGACAGTGCAGGAATCCATGAGACAAAAAGGACATGTTTGTCATAAAGCTGACCGCTGCCTTCTTGTACTGCCACTCCCTCAGCTGAGGGAGACTGAAAGAAAGACAATCGTTCTGCCTGTTTTTTTCTTTTTTTTTTTCCCCCCCCCTCTAAAGGAAGTCTATCCAGCTTGTAGAACATCTTTCTATTAAAGAGGAGATGACAGTTTATTCACGTGCGGCACAAATCTTTCACTTGCCTAAACATAAAACATTGAAACCATGACCTTGTATGGATCCTTTTATTTGCCAGAGATTCATAGTCTGTTTCAGCTCAGAAGCTAAACTCTCAAGCAATCCACATCTGAAATCCTTGATGATCCAAATGATACAACCTTGTTGCTGCAGTAACAGTAATTCAAATCTCCCCTGTGCGCACATCTACCACAGGAGCTATAACCCCTGGCGAATGTGGCCAGCTTTGTGAAGTAGTAGCAACTTTAACAATTGGAATTTCCATGACTTGTTTCCTTCCACTTTAATTTAGCATTGACACTAGTGGCTTTTATTTCATTCACTTAATGTCTGTGCACTCCCAAGCACGCAGTTGTGGCTCTCCCAAAGTCAGTTCACTGTAATACGCACAGCATGGTCTCCTAGCACGTGTGAATTGTTTCCGCTGGTGTAACATCTCTGCTGCACTTGTGGAAGGACAGCTCTGCTCCAGCTCAGAGGCATTTGCTGGAGGTGGTGGCACTCTCCTCTGCCTGGTACCCATCCAGCTTCCTTGCAGCTGTTCCTATCAGTCAGCTGGGAATAGCTTGGGGCAGGAGCGGGGGTGCCTGGGGAGCTCTGGACAAACCTCTGATTTGATATGTGTAGAGAAAATGTCACCCTGCTCCTGGAATATGTTTTTTGTTTAAATGTCACTCCTTACATCAGTGACCTCATCTGACTCAGCACTCAGCATAGCTTCTCTGAAGGGAGGGAGCTTTAAGCAAGTCATAGATTTTGACATAGCCAGAGAATGTAGGGAAGAAGGCACACAGTGAGAATCAAAATACTATTATCTGAGCAAACAAAAATTATTTTTGAAACAGACTAGCAGACAATTAGGTAAAGCAACTTAAAACCTAATCTAAACATCACAAGCCTCTGAAAAACAAGGAAATTGCCACTTCTGTACACACAGTTTATTTCAGCCTCTGGTTTCCCAGAAGGTTTTGCTCAGGTTTGTGCTGGTAGCTGTGGTGGCACTGTACCTGCTGCACTGATGTCTCACCTTTGAAAACAGGGCAGGGCAGAAACAGCCATCTGGGTGGATCACCAGTTTTTTTACTTAGAGGCTGATTGTACTAAAAGTGTAGAAGGTGAGACCTGTGCTAAGGGTGTCCCTAACAAATGGATCTGTGACTACAGCATGAGCTTCTGTAGCATTTTAACTTCATTATTAGGAGCAGAGCTTTCTTCAGGCAGGCAGAGGGGATACAGACACAGGAGAGAGGCTTGGAGAGAGAAAACTGCAGAATATTCTTTTTCCAGATTGCAGCTGGTAGGGATAGTGCAGATGCATGAAAGAGCTATGGTTCTGATGTGTTGAAGGGAAATGTTGGCCAGGACGCTGGCATATCCTCTACACTTTCCTTTTAAAAATGCCAAGCTATGCTGAACATTCGTGCAGACATGGACAGAAACCAAAGGAGTAGGAACAAGTGACCTCAGTTTAACATTTCATTCAAATGACAGAGTCCCAAATGCGATGCCCGCTCTTGTTTCTTAGCTCACCGCTCAGCCTGAAGGATCTCTCAGAGCCTTTCAGATGTCCTGACAAGCAAATACCATGTTATAGATGTGAAAGTAGGACAGAAGCATATAGGGTTTGATTAAACAACATCTCTGTTTCCTAGTGCTTAGCTCTTAGTTCAGTTTGTTGTGCACTTTTATTCTGTTCTGGGTTTTGCTTCCCCCCTTTTCTGTTATTTACACAAATGACTGAAGATTTAGGTATGGGAAGGTGACATGCACAGAATTTACAGTCCATAAAACTGTGGTCTTTCTTCTAATACTTATTTATGTGATACTGTCTTTAGTAGTGAAGCAATGACTCGTTATGTTTCTCTTATTCCTGGTTTTATTCTGTTCTCCTGAACTCTTGAAATGGAGCCAAGAAAGGGCAGGAATTCCTAGGAAAAAACCAGCAGTGAATTCCTAGGAAAAGTAAAGGGAAAAGTACAATGATAATATACTTTCAAACTTTTGTGTGTGCATGTGGCTTTCTTAAAAAAAAAAATCAGTACTAGATAAACTGGCAGGCCAGGAAACTGCCATTTTAAGTCCAACAAGTCAGTTTTGCCTCTCCTCAAAGTAATCATCCAAATATCAGTGCTTCTGGACTCACGGAGGACAGGTTATAAATACTCTCAATGTAAATGTACCTTCAAGGTATTTGTGAGACATCAAAACCCTGCTTTATTCTCAAGCTGTATCTTGCTATTTGCTTTCATTTTGGTTGGGGCCAGTTCCACTGGCTTAGTGTAACTTTTATTTAAATCTTTGTGAATTGCTGTAGTTTAATGTGGATCTCTGGCTAAAACAGAGGGTTATATGGTTTAGTCTAGTGCCTATGCAGAGATTAATTATTCCCTTGTACAAATGGCTTTTCTGGCACTGTGAATGCTAGACAGAAACTTTTATTGCTTCATGGTTTTGAAAAATTATTGACCATCTCCTTAGACAAAGACTGAGTTCCTGGTAGTGTTTGCTCTCTGCTGTTTTGTAATCAGATATTTATCATGTTTTAAGATAGATGTATTGGCAGGGTGATCAATGTTCAAGCTGAGCTGCCTCACTCTAGTGCGTTGTGTGGGTTTGCTTGTGGTTTTGATTATCAAAGTAGAACTCATGTTTGGGGGACCTTCCCCCCCCACCTTTTTTTAATATAATGGCAATTTCTTTCTAACCAGAGGATAAAGCAGGATAAATGCTGGAAAGATACAGAAGAAAGCTTCTGGAGGTCCTGCACAAATTAATGACTTGAAAGGGGTGAGCATTATTTAATGTTTGTAGCTTTCCCCTGAGAGCAGAAACTTTGTTTTTATCTGTAGTTCTGCCAACAGCTTCTTCCCTACCCTTGTGCCCTCTGTATTTTAGCAATTTCCAATCCAAGGCAGAAATTATATCCAGCATTTTTGAACAGGGGTTATAGTTTTATGGAACTCCTAAGAAATGGAATGTAAACATGAAAAAATCAAGGAATTAACTAAGGAATCAGTTAGCTAACTATTTGTATTCTTAGACCTTCATTCAAGTGTCACACCTTTAGAAGACTTGTATTGAAATGATGAAACAGGTATGTAGTGAAACCGTGCTTTTATCACAGTAATTAAATGCTGATTAGGTCCCATGATCTTTCTGCATTCAGAAAGAATAAATGTTAATTTTTCCTAGGGAAAGCAAGGGCTGTGGAACCAAGAGCCAAACATGAAGTTGTGGGATTTTTTTTTTTGATGATGCAAAATACATGCAGTATATACTTTTTTCAGTTTAACAAAGCATTGCAGAAGAAGGTTAACACTTTCTTGGTGCCTTTTCTGCTACATGTGGAAAGATCTATATAGAAAGAACTTGTATTATACATTACAGTGCAAGACACCTGTGTGCTGAAGCAGAATTTAGAAATGGCTTTGTAGCTGTTAACAGGTTAGTGAAGACACTCGGGTGTTTGCTTGTTTTATTAAAACATGTGTTTTGTCCATAAAGTAACTGAGCAGCCTGAGGGGCTTGAGGAGCCTAGAAAGATCTGTCCCCTTCCCTGGGGACTATATTAGACCTCTGAGTCATGAAGTCTTGCATAGTAGGTGTCTGGTTACAAACCTTTTATGGGCCCTACTCAGCTGGGATATCAGCATCTGCATTATAGCTCCCATCTATTCTTAGGTGGTATCAGAGCACGACTGAACAGGCAAGGCAGAGAGAGAATTGCTTTCATTTATGTAAACCCCTTCCCTGTTCTCAGTCTGTTTTTTCACACTTTTTTCTGTCTGCCCCGTCCTTCTGTCCTGCAGTGCCCTGTTGCTGCCTGTGAAAGCGGTACAACATGGCTTACAGTGTGAATCTGAATGGACCTGGACCGTGGGGCTTCCGACTGCAAGGGGGCAAGGACTTCAACATGCCCTTGACCATCTCCAGAGTAAGTGTTCAAAAAACCTTGTTAAACTTGTTTGGGTTGGAAAATAGCAGTGATATGTACACTCTGACCTGGCCTAGCAGAACTGAGGATCTTTGCACCTAGGTGTGAATAAAGAGAATATAATGTGAAGTAGAAATGTACCAGTTTGAAGTACCACCTGGCATTGATAATGCCTCAGGAAGACAGTTCTGGTTCGTATATTTTTATGGATGGTGATACTGTCTCTTTTAAGTAAGCTTCCAGTTCTATTCTGTACAGTGTTATCTCTTTTCCTGCTGATAGGGGCCTCACTGGTACAGTTTGGGGGCAAGGAAGTAGAACAACTCTGAATGGGAATACAGAATTATCTTTCTAGAAAATAAACATGTAACTGCTTGTAAGTAGGTGAAGTCAGGTGTTAAAACTGAACAAAGACAAGGATGTGTTCCCTCTTGTGGTGGGGTGCAAGAGTTGGATAAAAATTAGACATGTCAAGCAGAAGACTCAGTAGTACTTAAAATGCTATCTTAAATTATGCAGAAGCCTTCCATTTGCAGCTGACAAACAGCATGGATTTAATAATTAATTAGCTGATGTATCTGTCAATTACATCCATATATTTCCTAGCTGCCTTTTTCTTTTCTCTTCACCTTGAAACATTATTTTAAAGTGTTGCAGTTCAGTGCTTCTATTACCTGAATTAGCAAGGTTTCTTAACTATTTTTCACATTGAATGGTTTTCAGGAAACTTGCGTTTCCCTTGCCTACTTTTCTCTTGTAAGATAGTTCTGACAGTCTCAAATCTGTTCCAGAATGTTCAGATCTTTCTAGAGAGGTCTTGGTTCCTCCACAAATCACCTGCAGAAGGCTTATTTTTCAGTACAGTGACAAGAGAGGTTACTTACATAACAGTATGTAAGAGAAATACCAGAATGATTTAATTAGACAAACAAGTAGAATGCAAATAAAAGGTCTTTTCCACTGCAAAAATAATAATAAAAAAGCCACCTACACTGCTTTTAAAACTGTGTTGTTTTTTTCATAATGAAAAAAATACAGTCTGTTAAGCTGTGAGTACAAAATGTACATCTCTGCAAAAAATGTGATTCAAAGTCAGTTGGTGAGTTTCTGAAATCTTAGTTATGCTATTTCATATTCATCCTGTGAAACTGTATCATCTGATCTCCCTTGTTCTTGTGCACATTATCCCTTTCTTGGAAGACAGAGCCACATTTACCTTAATGTAAGGCCTATGATGATGAGACGTACTTTCCATAACTCCTTTTGCAGCATAGTAATTGCAAAGAAGGCTGTTCTGGCAGTATTACCAAAAGCAAACAAGCAAAAGACAACCTAAAATACCCCCTATCTACAAAAATAAACTTCATAAACTCAGATTAATTTTGCTCCTGTAAATAGTGTTGGTATTTCTTTTCTCATCCCACCCAAGGTAAGTACAGAGAGGTGCCATCATAGTTTTGTAGGTGTTTTCATGACACTTTGCAGCCTGCACTGTATGGTGTTGATTATTTTCTTATAAGTCATTCAGTCATACCTAGAGTCTGTCAGCCATGGGCCAGGGCTGTAGCACTTGCCCTGTATATGACACAATCAGTACTGAAAAGCCAATTGTTTCCCAAAGAGCTCGTTGTCGCAGATCGTAATCTGTGAAAGTGTAAACACTATGCCCAAAGGCTGTATGATTCTCATGAGGCTTTTGAGAGCATAGGAGGAGCAGAAGTGAAACTGCAACAGCTGAATTCCCAGAGGTGTGGAGGAATTAGCTCTTCACACAGCTGACTGCATTTTCAGCCATAGCAGTGTCAGAAAGCACTGTTAAATGTTTTTTACCTCTTCCCAGTGAGGCCCAGTTTTTAGCTGGGACTACAGCTTTAGGATGGGATTGGATTTTAGAGCCTGCCTTATGAGGGCAGAAGCAAGACATACAGGAATTAACATAGCCTCTTGCAGGGGGAGCTGGGATAGTTATGCCTGCTGGTTGTAATGTTTTTAATTGGAACACAGTGTAATATATAACTTTTGAAAATAAACTGTTTTTTTCTTTATCATCTATCACATAAATATATCTCCGAACAGATCAGAAATTTCAGTCATAAGTGAGTTGACTTATAAACCATAGGTTGACCCTATGAACCAACTCAGCCATAGTTACAGTCTTACTGAGGTGGGAAAAAGGAAGCTGGACTTAAATTTTTAAGATATTCCTGGTGGGGAGGAGGGGAGAGAAGATAACTGTGAGGAAGATCTTCTTGGAAAGGGCACACACCTCTAAATGTTGCTAGTGGATGCTGTACACCTATTTATGGACCGGTTTTGATCCACAGCTGCCCTGAGATGAGATTAGACTTTCTATGTGCAAGATGAGTCCTAAACTTCAAATACTTCAACTGAAAGAGTATTATATTTGCTTTTAATATCAGATGTGCCATGGCCCTTTTGGCTATGTGTCCTTTAGTGTCCTTCTAAGCCAGCAGACTGGGTTTGCGTGTAGACATGTTCATGGGGCTCTGACTGCCCCCAATTAATTAGTCTGTGGGTGGGCTACAGAGAACAGAAAGATTCCTCCTTCTTGATGGCTCTGTGCTCTTCTGTCATGCTGCAAGAGCACTGCTTCTAAGCTCCTGAGAAAGACAATAGAAAGAGTCTAACACAGCAGGGTTGTTCATCCCATCTGTAGTATTAGACCAACATGTTTCCAAGCACCTTCCTGAAAGAGGAGACCAGTATTGTGCCATTATGAAGCTAGCCCATGCACAGACATAAGGTGGGTACCTGTTGACCTGCACTCTGTCAGCCAGCCCCATACAATTCCCACCCACCTCACACTCTACCTGGAGAGCAGGGGAGAAATGCTGAAGGTGCTGAGAAAAGCACAATACAGGATTGTGGGAATTATAATGTTTCTGTTCAGGAAAAATGCTCTTAACATAGTGGATGAGGAAGGGAATTACGCAGAGCTGTTTGGCATAACAGTTCACTTCTAAAGAAATCTTTAAAATGGTGTTTGAGGCACTGTATTTTCTCCCATTCAGGTAGGCTCGGGTGATCAGCTCATTGCTGAATAGTCAACAGCATCATGCACAGGAGTCACAGTCAGTCAGCTGGGTGACAGGTGAAGATGTGTTCCCCTGGAATGGATTGTTCTGCTTATCTGTTCTTTATCTAAAAATAAATGCCTGACTAACATAGGGAGTGGGAACAGGAAAACAGGAGACAAAAACAAGTAGGGAAGAGTTAAGGTCACTCTGTAGCTTTCACACTCCTTTAACAATAGCATCAGGAAATCATCTGTAAACTATTTTTCCAGTCCCCACCCTGCAGACCATCCACTAGAAAAATTCTGTTATGAGATGTCAAATTCTGTTATGAGATGTCAGATTCTGTCATGAGATGTCATGAGCAGGTAGCAGACATAGGGAAACAGTATTGACAGACTTAGTAAAGCTGAGCATCTGTCAGCCCTGCTGAAATGACTGAGACTTGCAGGTTGTTGGCAGTGCTAAGCGCTGTCACCAGTGGCATGATCATATACATAAATCTGGTCTTTCCAAATTGACGTGGGCAGCAAAGCTGTTTATTTTCTCCTTCTGCTTGAACTCTCTGGAAGCAAGCAGAATTCATTAATTTTATAGACCTAATCCTCTGTAAGAAGGCTTTTGGACATAGTTAATTATCTAAGTGCTTGGTTGCCATGTTACCTAAGATGGTACGATTGTACACAGTTGGATGCAATAACAGAACGTCTTCATATAATTCTGAATCTTTATTTCTGAACAGTAAACTTTTCTAGTGAGGCAGGCTGGCTTGCAGGTGATGCAATGAGCTGAAAGGTGTGAAGGAGCTATCATTATCTGAGGTAGTGGAAATATTATCTAAATCACTGTGGTAACTCATGACTGGTATATTCACTCTGCAGTTATCCATACAGTTTTGTATTTCCTAATAGAGAGGGGTTTTTTGCTGCTTAGGTTCCAAATCAAAAGCCAGAGCCTGAAACAGGAGATAGTGTTTAAACAAAACAAAAACATTCATGTAATACTTTTCTTTATTTGATTAAGTGATGAAAAGGTTGAAATCTGGTGATGATGTAAGTCCAGGGAGGGAAAATAGCAAACACTGTTACAAAAAGAATTAAATTAGCTGATCTGTATACTGACTCTGTATACAAGCAGCCTGAAACAGCTTTTTGAGTCTGGGGAAAACCCTGGTCTAGCAATTCTGCAGTCTCTCTCTGCAGGAGCAGGAAGGTTTTTTTTCTCATGGTTGTTAGGCTCTTTCCTTTTATCAGCATCTCTTGCTGATTGCTTCCTGTCCCTCCTCCGCTCCCTAGCATACATATGCCAACCTCTGGCTGTGACTGCCTTTGCTTTAGAGGAGCTATGTGAGAGTATTCATTTCCTGTGGGCTATTGCATATCAGTGCCTTACAACAGACAACTGAGGAGGGAGGGCAGTCCCTCTTCACTTTTCTCCTTCTATTCTTGAATGCGGGGAAGCCTCAGATGGTCTGGGTCAGGCTCTGTGCATTCTGCAGCTGTCCTTTGAATGGCCATGTGGTGCTGTACATAAACTGTAATCAGAAATAAGTGGTTTACCTGTATTGACAGAACTGAATCAATTCAGCAAATTCTCTTGAAGTGCTGGTACCACATCACCTGTTAAGCATCCACCTTTGGTGAATCAGACTGCTGAGTAGCTGTCCTAAAGCTGCAGCTGCAGCTTTGAGAGGGTTTTTTTTTTAATCTCCAAATAAGAAGTCCTTCTCGATACCAAAAGCTATAGATTAGTATTCATAATAGTTGATGTTCTACTAAACTAACAGGTAAAGGGTGTGTCTTCTAGAAGTCTTCCTCTTTAACCATTGCTTGGTAGAGATGTTTCCTTTTTCCTTCAAAGTTCAAATGACTGAGTCAACTTGTGAGAAGGAAGTGAGCCATTTAATATAATGACTGTCTTATGCCTAGACAAACCATAGTAATTTCTTACGCCTGAGCAGTTTCACATTCTTCCAGTCTTCTTCCAGCTTAATTCAAAATAATTCCTTGTGAGAGGAGAATTAAATACTTCCAGGCCAGCTTTTCAGAACACTCCGAAACTTTGCTATTTTTATGATAAAACAACTATTCTCTGGGCATCAGCATTTCATTAGGATAATCTGTTTAATTTGTGGATTACTTCTCAAGTAACAGTCACCTCATCTGAAGTTACAACATTCTGAATTTTATTACCTGCAATTATTTGTTATATATGCAAACAATGTCAGTATCCTAGGAGAGTGCTGGTTATCTGAAGTGGTATGTTTGCTTTCAGAACAATTTGCAAGCCAGTTCTGGTATGTTTACAGCTGCATCAGAAATGATTGTGTTTCTGTGAGCCTGAGCCCTACAGGTAACTCCTCAGCCTCCTGATTTGGTATTGTTTATTTGAGATGTTCCAGTAGACAGCATCTGTACTATAAATGGCAGTTCAGTGTCCAGGGCATTTGCATGATAAGGTTGCATGTCTCATCAAACACAAGTGTCATGTCTATGTCAGACAAGGAGAGAGGGAGCAAATTTTATAGTTGCATTCCATTTAAATAATGCTTGTTGGACCAGAGAAATGGGTTCTGGCACCTGGGGATCAAAAAATCCCAGGATACTGGGGAGGCAGTTCAATTCTCTGCTCTGAGTAAAACAGAACAGAGTTTTAAATGTGGCTGTGCAGGAGCTCTAAGGAGGTAAGGCATTAGTTATTCTGAGGTAGACAACATTTCCTGTCTTGACCAAAAATACTGTATCAGCTCTGAGAAGTAATCCCAGTGGATGGACCAGAGCCACTAACTCTTTAAGAGAAGGTTTGATTTTAGCTAATACCTGATTTTGTATCCAAAGCAGTTCCAGCTTTTTTTTTTTTAACAAGATGGGTTATTTTTCCCTTCTGGGTAAACAGTCATGATAGAAGTAAGAAGCTTTTATTCTTTTTCCTTGCAGAAAATATTCTGAAAAATCCATGAAGTTTGTTGTTGTAACTTTAAACTCAGGTTTATGTGTTGAAGAGTGCTTTTATTACAATTTTTATTTAAACTGTAGCATGATAACGTAATGTGATTTGAATGCATGTATTGTACTTGACAAAATAACTTTCAGGAACAGCATGTAGCTAGCTGCAGCTCTTGGTCAAATGATTTCTCCTTTAAATCAAGTAGGTACTCAGAACACAAAGGCAGCCCCTCTTATCTGTTTGTGTGATTAAAGTAATCACTAAATACTAAGTCCACTGCTGAAGGTCAGGGGTATATAAGGAGTATTATGTGCTCTGCACAGATACTGTGCAGAAATAATCTATTTAAGGCTATCTTCTTCAATTCTATCTGTTTTGAATTTCAGGAGAAACATAATACCCTGGTAGAATACAGGCCAGATAAATGTGAGTAACAGCCTGTAATAGCTGAGGTTCTGGTTTAAATGGTGTTAGATCATCAAACCTGGTGTTCTGACTGTTCTGTCACAAAATACATAACCCATGGGTTTGAAGCCCTTTCTTCATTTCATCTCCTAAGTGCTTTTTAATTTGGAGTGGGATTGTAGCTGAATCATCAATACTTGTGTGGCATTATCTGTGAAAAGAGCTCATTCTGTGAAATAACTGGGCTGAATAACATCTATGCAATTGCCAGCTCAGTTATAAAGTGACTTTGCAGCTTTCTTTCCTGCAAAAGAAAGGGAAATGCAGCTCTTCCCTTGAACAGGAGGTATATAGTGTTAGCTGTGGGAAACTTGGGCTCGAGACTGGTGAAAAACTGAGTTCAGAGCTGGGGACAATAGTAGCTCTTGTGATTTTATGGAAGAGGGAGGAAAGGGTTTTCTTTACCTAAGGAAACATATCCACAACTCAAATTAGTTATATTCCTTCTTCACTTGTTTTAAGATTTAACAGTGTGCCCTGGCAACTGGATAATGTGACACAATGTTCAGTCTTTGACCTAGAGTTTACTTATATGAGAATATAGGTGATGTAGTATTTCAGGAAGTCCTCAGATTTACATAATTATTATTAAAGTTAATAATTCTGCAGGTCTTTTAGAATGAGTAAACATCAGAAAGTTGCCATTAAATTATGAATTTAAAGCTGCTGAACTGTTAGTGCTTTATAGTTAAAATGCACAATAAGCTTTTTTGCAGGTAAAACTTTTTATTAGTGTCTGATGTCTGAACTCTGTAAATGACTGTCTTAATAATACAGCAGATAACTCTGTCATTATCTCCATTCTGAATACATTATTGCAAAATGTTCTCCAGCCAGTGGAACACAAGGAGAAATTAGCTCTGCAAATATGTTATCATTAACCTTCTATACTAGCAACAGCAGTTCCCATCTTGTTGTCTAATTAGTAGCATAAAGTGTATGGTGTACTATAGCTATCAAAAATGTGGGTATTTAAATACAAAATAACACCAACCTTGAGTAGCAATGTGGAAGTATGAAAATGGTATACAAAATGCAATAGTCTTCATTATAATCTAGCTTTCATGGTGGGCTGGAGCTAGCTGAGAAGACAATCTCATGTAGCCAGTTTGTGTGTAACTAGAAGTTTCTGCACGTGGGTACCTGAGGTGCCACCATTTTAATGCATAATAGAGCAATAGATAGTGTCCAGTGTAATATGAGATAATGCTCTTCTTTTCCACTGAGTTTTGTTGCAAGATTAGCAAAAGTATCAATGTGCAGGTAAATTATTAGTCCCCATTGAAAGACCTTAAGATGGGGAGAGCAAGAAGGAAAATTTCTGCTGAACATGTTAAAAATCAATTGCAACTGCAAGTTGTGAGGCTATAAATTAATTTAAAATTTTGTCTGGCAATGTCAGCAGTACTGTGCTCGTAGAAATGAATAATGCTAATTGGAAAAGAATGGTTTCTATGCACAGCATGTTAAAGGGCTGTTTCTTCTGTACTAGTGTAATTAAAGCCTTAATAAAAAGGTTACCTGAGAACAAAATATCCGAATAGGCTTTCTGTTACAGTTGTCTAAATTCCTAAATACTAATTTGATGGAAATATGCTATGATATTTAATAAATGACATTCATTAATTCATAAAGAATTTCATTTTTTCTGGTACAGAGTGAGGACAACGATCTCAATAAATATGCTGTTAAGGCACATTGTGTTGACCCATAATTCACATTATATATTTAAAAGCTAACAGGTATCACCTGTCAAAATGTGTTGCATAGATTATGATTTTTTTAAAAAGTATTTTATTTAGCTACTATCATAAAACTCAGGTCATAAAAGAAATAAAAGCTTGGTCACATAAAACTGTCCCTAAAGCTTAGATCAGCCTTACTGTTGGGTATCCTTTGGGGACAGTTCTAAAATCTCCCATTTTCCAGATCCATGAAGGGTGTAATATTTCCCCCAAATTTAAAGCTGTTTGTGTTCTTCTAGGAGATTTAGAGGAGAAAAAGCACACAAAAAATACAGGGAAGAAAGTACCTAGAATTAGGTACCCTCAAAAACTCATTTTCAGTTTACGAATGGCTCCAGAAAATATCTTGAATGGGCTTCCTACAAGGTGACTCCTCTCTTTGGTAGTGGTGGTTAGCAGCCATTTTCCCAAAAAGTCAATGAGGTCTTGCTCTTCTTTTAGGAAGATGAAATGGGCCAAATGTCTTAAAGGCATGTAAATCCCCTGATGAGGGTAGAGTTACTTTCTGCACCTCCCACGTGCGTAGCTGGTGTTGTGATCATCTGTGCCACAGGTGTTCAGTGCCTGGACACAGTGCATAAATAGGTTTTAACCTTTCTCCAAAATCCTTCCAAATACACTTGATTTGTAGCAATGGCAGCTGAGGATTAGGAGGAACACAGCCTTTCACATGGTCTCACCCTATTCCCACCTTTCCCTTGCTCAGAGTCCTAATTCCAGCCTCTGGGCTATTTTGGCTCCATGCCTCTCTTGCTTAGCCATACTTAATACAGACATAAACCCTTATTCTTATTAAAAGTAACAGGCTTAAGGGCACATGCATACTTTAAACAACTTATGGGATCTCAGTTTGAAGCCAGCATTAGTGACAATTAGTCTTTGTGACATGAATAAAAATATTTGCAATGCATTGTAGTACTTCCTATACCTGGTTAGGGTGCCATGCACACTCTTGAGAAGCCTCTGTGGGACTCTCATGCTATATTTAAAGCATCCAGTAACTTAGGAAGCTATTTTGAATTGGAACCAATGCTACGTTTACCTCAAGCTTCTGGAATGGGACATCTTATCCAAAACTCCAAAAATACTACATGTAACCCCAGATTCTGGTACATAGTGCCAAATCTGAACGCCCTGGTATTAGGATGAATTTGGGCTGCCTTTCCTTGATCCTGGGGGTCACTGGGACCATCCTGTTCTATTTGAGAATGTCAGCATTCTCTCCTTACCTAATCATAGCTGGTTCAAAAATGGCTAAGGGCAGTTGGTACTATGGCAGGTGTTTAAAAAAGAAAAAGTCAAAGCAAGATGATCTTTTTCATCAGCATTGGCTAAGGTTAATTATTGTAGGAAAAAATTAATATTTTTTCTGCTGATTTTTTTTTTACAAGAGTTTTAAAATACAAGTACCTTTCTAACCTACTGTCAAAATGCCTTTCCTGTCTAAAAGATTCTTATCTCACTGTTTGCTTAAATTATCTAACAAATTAGGCAAGATGAAATCCCTTAATCCTTTTGTCAACTGTATGGGGTGGGGTAGATGAGGATCTCTCTATTACGTGTGTGCTTTGCTTTCTGCACGACAAGAAGTGGTCAGCAGTCTGCAAGCATCATCAGTTGTGTGGACAGCAGCAAACCACATCTACCTGAACTGCAATCTCTTCCCTGTCTGATTTCCCACTGCTTGGTACTGCTTCTTTTCAGGGCAACACTTCTGAAATTGAAACGTGCTGGTTTGCCATATAGTTCTCATTAGTTCAGGCTGAGTCCACAGAGTTGTGGGTATCAGACTATTGGCACCTCATGGGAAGGGCGAACAGATTATTGAGGTGCCAGAATTGTTTGGCTGTTTCACCCCTGAGGAAGAGCAAAGCTCTCTTCTCTTTTGAGGGAGGCTTTATCCCAGCCTTTAGAGCTGTGTGCCTCAGCTGTAGTAGCCACCTGCAAGGACAAGTACTGATGGCTCTTGGCAGTCATCGTCACTCCATGTGAGATGGCTCTCTGCTGTCTCCTCCTTCCATGTGCCTGGAATGCTCATGTGGCCTCTTTCCCCTGCCTCCTTTCCTTGCTCTATTCCCACATTCTGCCTCACCAGAATGTGCTATCCTTTCTTTGCTTCCAGCTTCCCATGCTGTTCAGATTAAATGCACTTAGAGTGAAGGAGCAAAAAGATGAAGACTGCGTTTGGGAAGTGAAAGACTTAGACCCTCCAATGTCCTATAGAACCCTGAAGGGACAGAGAAGCAATGTGCAGGAAGGAGCTGGCTAAATATGGTGCCACATGGAAGTTCATGACTGCTCTGTGTGAAGCTGGGGGGTTTCCTGTTTCTCTGATTACATGTGTTGCTGTATTAAATAGTCTTCTCTAGCCTCTGTTAAGGAACCCAAGCTGCAAATAATACCAGTATCACTTCTGTGTTGACAATAGAGTGCATCTTCACTAAGATTCCTGGAAGAGACTTCTCTCCTTTTACAACCACACATCCTATGGTCCACAAAAAGATGGATTTGTCCCACTCAGCAGCAATTCCCTTTCCCTACATATGTGTGCTCAATTTTCTTCAGAGCAGTGGTTCCTCACTGTGCAAAATCTTAGATTGTAATCTCCAACTTTTTCTTTGAAGAAAATATGCTGAGCATAGATAGTAAAACACATTAATAGTCTTTTAAAATATATATATAAAATACAAGCAGATAGTGATTGAGAGCATTTCTATAAATTCCACATGCCAAAACATGGGGATTAAGTGATGGTGAAGGGAAACAAAACAGAATACACTTTCTTGAAGGTCTAGATCATTAGTGAATTAGTTCAGTTTTAACTTCACATGAGTTTTATCTAGACCCAGTTCTTTCCTAGAATGAGAAGAAGTCTAAAGATTGATAATTTACATGAACAGGTTGCTCTCTGGAGGAAAATAAACTGGTTTAGGTTTTTTCTAGCGTGTGTAACTTGTCATGGAGGTTATCCCAGCTTGTGGGAACATTCCTGGCCAAAAGACAAGTGATCATCCCTTCCACAATATTGAAGACATATTTGCAGTGTGATTGACAAGATGAGGAGGTGGTATATAATTTCTCTGCATGTCAAGGGACTGGCAGTGTATGAAACCAAAACTAGAACTTAGCTGCTTTATTTATCCCTTGAACAGATGCAGTACCAGCAGCTGCAATAAGATCTTTTATACATTCCACCCACAATTCCCTGGAGTTCATGTGTCCTAAAGACAACCTGGGAAGGAGGCAGGACACTCTCTTGTACAGTATTACATTTTATAAGTACAGTGTGAGATGCTGATCTTTCTCATAGGGAAAGAATTCCAGGCTGGATCTGAGTTTCATGCCGTTTGATGATATGGGTAGATGTCTTTATCTCTTGGTACTCTGAGTGTTTAGCTCAAATGCTTAATTTGGTCTCTAAATTTTGTTTTATTAAAACTCTTTATAGACTAGAAAGCAGCACAAAGAAGTAGTTTTATTATAATTTAACCCTTATTTGCCTTATTAACTGAACCTTTAGTTTTATCTGAGGGAAGTATTGTTAAGAGGACTGGTAAACAATATTACTACTTTTGTCTGTATTAAGTCTTGATCCTCCTCCACTGGTTTTGCAGAGATTGGATTGGGTTCCAATATTAAATGCATCTCCAAGCTTAGGAGGCCAGGAAGAGCTCTCACCATGTAGTTGATTGTTAAGCCTCTTTGATCAATGCATAGATAAAGGGTCTGGGTAGGAATAAACTTTCCTCATTGGTGTTTAATTTTAGAACATCCACAGTGAATGTTCTGGCCTGGATGCCACAAGTCTTCAGTTTCAGTCTTCCCATAAAGCATCTTGGCTACTGTCTGAGACTATTTGTACCATACATCCACACCAGTGTGCTACTGCCCTTTACTAATGCTGTAAAGAGAAATGTTTAGAAAATACTCTCTAAAATATTATCTTTTTCCACTGCAGGCAACACAATTTTGCTGTAGCAAAATAGGGATCAAGAACTGTTGAGAAAAGCCCCCAAATTTCCAGTTGTTTTTTTTTTTAAATAAAGGGTACATGACATCTTTTGAAGCTGTTCATATCTTCTCACCATTGCAACAATGACAATAATGGGATACTCAGAAAAAAAATAATTTTCTTAGTGTGTCATGGGAGAAACTTTTTTCTGGCTAAATTTAACACCTTAAAAGTGATGATGGTGACCTCCTTGAAGAGGTGACTTTGAAACATCTAATTGTTTCTTAGTATTTATTTGAATATTTTAATATATTTATTGAGTAAAGTCATAATAATTAAAATCTCCAAATCCCTAACTTTATCTGTTAAAAACAACAAATAATCAAGTAAAAGCATGTTTTTATAGAAAGATATCAAATTCTGAGAACAGATGACAAAGGCAGTGATTTGCAATGTCCTAAGTACATTTTTAGTTGAGCTCATTTTTAGTTGGAACACAAAAGATGTTCTCCCTATTTTCCCTACTGAGTATACTGCTTGGAACCTGTGTATTTATCTTTAGATGCTAATGGCCTAAGAAAACCCCTCTCTTTTTCTTTTTTTTTTCTTTAACACCCATGATGAACAGATATTCCTGATTACATATATATATATAACAATAGATATATTTTTTTTTCTCTGTCATTTGTCACACCATTACTTTTTGCCCAGTTTATCTTGCTTTGATACCAGAATACATAAATCAAGGCTTTCTTGATGATATCTTTGTACTTTTTGTGCAGCTTCATTTCAAGGACAAATAGCCATTGATTGGCTCTGCCTCTTGACACTTTCCTCCCTTCCTCTGGTGACTTGTGTCACTTGGTAGTGCAAGTAGGTTGCACTGTGATAGTCCTCAATTCAATTAGATAATGTAACAGAGAGAGTGCCATGGCCTCATGTTCAAGGAGAGCTGCCTAGAAGCTGCACTTAAAAATTGATAATATGAATTTTAACATCCTCTTTTTTGAAAAAAGTTAGAAATGCATCTTTCACTTCTGTGATCCTTGATATTGTCTTGAAGTGACTTTTTCCTTTCTATTCTTACCTCTGACACCTCCATAATCTGGGGTTTTTATGGTTAATTTTCATTGCAAAGACCAGTGAGAGAGACTAGGGCAGGACTTTATTTTTTTATTAAAATATACATTGTCCATTTTGGGACATGAAAAGACCATGTTACATGCTATCCCTTTTGTTGGCTTCACTCCAACCCACTGTTATCCATAGTCTCAACATATATATAACTGTTTATATCCTTTAAGTAGAAACCAAAGGAACTACAAGACTCAGCAAACTGTGCAGATAGTAGGAATGTAAGCATGTATTCCAAGATAGGTTGTTAGCAAGCATTGTATGTACTGATGGATATCTAAGCTGCATATGGGAATGGCTGGTAATTTTTGCTATTGCCATCTCTCACTATCTAAGCATTGGGCAATATTCTGCTAGGACTGGGATGGTATTTTGATATTTAAGTTTGGGTTAAGTAATGTCAAGACAAATGCCAGTCTGACAGAAGAGAGAGCACTGTAAGCCTACATACTGGCATGGGACCATAAGGAAGAAGTTTGAAATCTTGCCTGGCAATTGTCCTTCTATAACAGTCATTTTATTCTAGTGAACACAAGATTAATCTATTGTAATTTAAACAAGGAAGTCCTGCTTCCACTTCACTGCTTGCTCACAATATTTACTCTGATGTTTAGAACAGACCTGATTCATTTTTTCTTGCTCTGTATGTTATTTTAAATACATTGTGGTGCTGGTAGTTGGAAGGAATGTTCCCCCAGAGGGGTAAAAAAAAAAAAAACACCCTCACAGCCAACTAAAAAACTCCAAAAAGTATATTGTCAATAGAGTGAGAAATTACTGGACCTTTAAAGACCTAAAGCTATTCAACTCACAGAAGTTTTAGTAGAATATAATTAAAGAATTCTTTTGGATTTGTATAGTTGAGACTGAACCCTAAGTTGTAGTGGCATGGCCAATCCCAGTGTCAAATCCCCTCTTCCCCCTCTCCCCCAGTTTTATCAAAGCATGAAAGTCTTGACTGAGATGCTATTGTTGGCAAGCCTTTGATGGACACTCCTGGAATTTCATTGCAGGAGCCATGACTTCTGTTTTATCTGAAATCTCACTGGCTCTTGATGACAGACAAACTCTGTTTTTAGCATTGCACTGAAGGTCAGGCAAATGACTAGTTTCCAAATAGAGTAACTGAAGATACTGGAACAGATTTATTCCTGGTATAATTCCACTGGTTCTATGAAGTTACAGGGGAATATACTTGTCAAGAGAGCCTTATGAGTTGAAGGATAATACCACTGTTCTCAATCACTTGTTTATAAAAAGCTTGGAAAACATACTATTTAACATAACATTAAAATTCTTCTGTTGGAGAAATTCTACACTTACTAAGATAAGGGCAATATTTTTAGCTGCAATAAACTAATATAACTCCGTTAAGGAGACTGACCACTGTAGAATGTATTTTTTTTTTTTTTTTAATAGATGGCAATCTAGGTTTGGCTTCTTTAATTACAACTGAGATTGAGGTTTTCTGGCTATGTAAATATTTTAGGACTAATTTAGGAAATGTATACACTGCCTAGGCTGCTTTACTAGTGGCAGTAGGGATGATTCCATTATTTTTTACAGATCTTTAATTTTAGTTGCATTTTTTGCACTCAAGTCCATCAACTGACTATCAAGCAGACTGGTTAGATATTTTAGTTAATTTTTGCAAGTCAATCTGTGACCTTAATTCATACAGAAAGCAAAAATTTATTTTGCAGATGGATCAAGAAAATGAAAACTGAATACTATAGTATCATTGAGGTTTTGTAAAGGAATAATCAGTGTCTTTGTAGAATGACATTGCAAAGGCCAGAAGTACTAGGTAATGTGAAAACTTCCTGTAGGAAAAAAGTTTTGTGGGAAAAACTTTGGCGAGATCACAACCACGCTGACGTTTTCACGTTGATTGTGGAAAGCAGAGGAGCAAATGTCAGCTTGTGGATGCAAGAAGTGCATGAGTGCTGGCAGAGAGGTTTAGCTATGGCAAATGAGGAGGGGCTTTCCATATCCTGCTTTGTGGGAGTGAATTGGTCAGTCAAGGTTGGGGACATAAAGTCACAGATGCAGAGAGATCCTTTGGTGAAAGCTGTCACCTTCTATGCCACGTTGTCCCTGAAGGGCTAGAACTACATTGATTACCAACATCCTGTGACACTGGGAGTTGGTGCAAAAATACAAGATTTAAGTTTTTACAAAGAAGGCATGGTCAAGAATGGGAAAGAAATGTAAACTATGTTTTCTATTTTGTAAAACAGATGCAAGTATAATTTTTACAGTTCTTTGGCGGAAATGTATCCCTTAAAGCTCAAAGAGCATGTTTTAATAGTTTGGTCTTAATGTCCCCAAGAGGTTACACTTCAGTGAGCTTTTCCTTAGAGGTGTCAAAATGTTTCTTTAATGACAGATACCCTGACTGTCATGAAGTACAAAGAACTGTTGCCATGACAAGGCAGGATTTCTTCAAATTGAGTTAGCTTTGGCTCTAAAGCTGTACCCCAAAGGCTCCACTTTTCCAAACCATTCACAACATATGCTTTTATAAACCCATCAAAAAATCTTGCACTCCTTCTATACCCTATGTTTTAATGTCAAGGCAAATCTATGTTCTACTTGTGGCACCTGCTGTGGCACATACTTCAGCTACTTCAGGGGAGTACTAAGCATACCACCATACTTAAAGTCCTGTCAACATAGCTGTGATAAAGACCCTTTGGAAAATGTATAGCTCCACCCTAAAATAATAATTTATCATAACTCATAAGGGAGAATTAATTGGCATTTAGTACATGTAATAATATGGATTAGTGCCCTTCATGAAGAGGGCCATGTATAAAAGCACAGGCCACCTAGAGGAGTACTTTTTAACAAGGCAAAATAATTTCTGTGACAAATAAACTCCACTTCTAAAAATACACTTTGGACAGTCAATATATTGGTAAGTGCTGCTGTACTGAATACTTTTAAGTCAGGCTTCAGCAACATCAATCTGTATTACTAAATATTGAAAATACTATCATAGCTTAAGATACAAGTTTATATTAAAAATAAACTTCTTCCATTATCAATACCAAAAGAGTTTAGATGATGGGTTAACAAAATGGCATGTTGTAATATTGCTGTCCACTATAGAAATATGTGCACTTTGCACTCATAAATACTTTATCTATAGCTTATGCAAAAAAATACAGATTCATCAGGCTTTTGGCATATTAACATATTGTGACTGTATGTGCACTATCTACACATGGATGATGTTTCCCAGTTGATTGTTCTATTTATTACAGAAAGCTAGAAAGGGAGTGAAAGGTTTTAAGGGGGAAAAAAAAAGTTATTTTCTTAGTATTGATTCATGTTTACTTCAAAAGGTTCTGTAGTCATCCTTTCTTCCCAGTGAGATGAGTGTACAACTCTGAAATCCAGTCTGTCCTACATCCATTATATGTATATATTTTTTTAATGGATCTCTATGCTCCATAGGTTTGTTATGACAAAGAGATGCTTAAATGAACTACAGACAAATGTAGACAGATCCTTTTGATCCTGTGGAGCATTTTTCTGACTTTCTGCCACTAACATGGGCTGGTTGTCTGCATTCTGATAACACAGGCAACTTCAAACTTTAATTTCTGTGATTTAAGCTTATATGTCATTCTAATGTTGCAAAGATAGTGTGCTTTGAGTGTCTGCACTGGAGCAGAAGTTGACTCTGCCACAAAAATTTGTTCTGGCCCTAGCCATAGTCATCAGAGAGGGTTCCCAGATGTAAGGGTGAGATGGACTTACAAGTTCTTATTTTGAGAAGAAAAGCAAGGAAGTTGCTTTTTGGGACAGAAGCATCAGGCTGCCTGCCATCCTTAATTTTACTTCCATACTCATAAAACCAACATGAACATAAAACTATAGAGGAAATAGGAGAGCTTTTAGAACTTTATTGGAAATTAAAGTTGTATTTCCTGAATGTGATTTAAAACAAAATCATTGATGTCTTGCCTGAGGTGAAAATGAACATTTTGATTTACCATTGCCCAGTTACGAAGGCATTTGTAGTGCAAAGCAATTAACAGAGAAACTGAAATACTTGCATTTGCACTGAAGAGAATAAATTTGTGCAGAGTAATGGGGAATTGGGATCATAATATTTTTGCTCTGCTGAAGTTTTATTTCTAATGTGTTGGCAGGACAGCAAAAGTTCTCTGGTTATGCAAAGCAAATGGGCTGGGGTCACAGGAAGAATGTGCACAATGGAATTAATTTCCTGCATGAGACTCCTTGACTCACTAACTTTCTCAGCAGCTTGATTCACACCTTACTTGGGGAAGGTACTTGTAATGATGCTGTTTCAAAAGCTGCAGTTCTGTTCTTTGTCCTTCCTTCTTTAGAGGAATTTAACCACTTTAGATATTCAAACTTTCAGTTCTCCATTCTGCTTTTTTGCTTTGTTTTTTTTTTCCTGAGAGTTGATTATCAGTGTACCCCACTGATATAAGCACAAGACTTTCTAATTGCACACTGATATACCATAAACAGCACACAGCCTTCTTATCAATTTTTACATAAGATGGGCATGACTTTGTGTCATATCTGAGCTGCAGCCAGCAAAAGCTTAGCTTGACAGCCTAGTTCTTTTTTTCCCTCTAGATGATTGCATTGCACATTCTTACAGAGTCATGCACAATAAAAATGGCTAAGGGGCCTTCAAAGAGAACTTGACCAACACCTTATTGTCTGTGGAGCTTTTACCTCTGCACTATCAATGCAATTCTGTTCACAGAGGCTTCAACAGGTTCTGGAATTATTACCTAGACTGCAGAGCAAAGGAGCAAAGAGCTTGAAATCCGCTTTGTCATATCAGTTCTGTTTGTCTTTGGTATTCACACAGAGCAGCAGATGAGATAATTTTAGATGTTTTGAAGTGGAGAATATCTTGTTCTTCTCTGAAACTTGTAAAATAAGTTTTCTCTTATGTCTCAGCTTCTCTTTTTTTCCCTATTTGTATTTTTATAAGGAACTCCTTTAAATGCCTGGATGATTTATTTATCCAGTCTCCTGTGTCATTTACCCAAAATCTTGTTTGATGTCTTGTTTGTTACTGTGAAACATGCTGATTCTTTATCTTCCATACTTGTTTTACCCTGAAGTACAGAGCCAGGGAAGGTCTGGGCCCTGTTACACCCGGTATGCGAAGTGTGTGGAAGAGCCTTTAATTCCTCACTGTTTAAAACCAGAGCATTTCCTCCAATTACTGGTGTGTCCCATATCAAAGAAGACTGCTAGGTGAATCTAGGCTTACTTTTATGTTTTCCCTGAGTGGTTGATGCATATAGCTTTGATATCAGCTACTGTCTATGCTTCATATTTTCCTCTGCAGCCTTGTGAGTCTCTCCAGTTTGATAAAATTTTGCAGGTAAAATGCTATTACTAGTAGTGAATGTTCAGTCATGAACATCATGACATTCCTCATTAAATTAGTTCAGTCTTAATGCAAGACAGAATAGTAGGAGTCTAGTTCTTACTTTGGATAGCTGTTGAAGAACAATGTCATGAAATAGTTGCTTTCTAGATATAGAATAGTAGGTAACTGTGTGAAATTCCTTTCACTGGAATGTGTGCTGGACTGGATATGACCCAGAAGATTGTCTGGTATGATCAGGAATTAAGCAGTTCTTTTCTGAGGATTTTATGTAGGAGATATATGAAAAGTGTGAGCAGAAGGTAGAGGGTGAATTTCTTTCAATCCTTAAAATGATGCAAAAATGCAGGGGGGAAAGCCATTCAGAAGAAAATGCCTGTCACCAGCTGAGAGAACCAGATGGACATAATATGTGGTACTATTTAGAGCAGGTCTACTAAAAGTTTGGGAGCATCTTTGGATTTTATTAGGCAGTTTCATGTAAAATGCATGTGTTGCTCCTGTATCATTTACGTATGCAATCTTAAAGTTTCTTCAAGGACTGTATAATTCTATAAATAGAAGACCCATCCTAGGATAAGGAGAGATTAATAATATGGCTCCATTTGGCACTTTTGTCTGCCCCAGGAATCTCCCCAGCTGTCCAATAACCATCCAAGCATTCCTAATTTTCATTTATTTCCGCTTCCTGGTATCTGAAGTACAAGCCTTCTGTTTGTTAAATAGGTGCATATTCACTTTGAGCAATGTTTTCTGCTGCCATTGCAGTTGTTACAGTGTTGATGTTGATCCCATCAAAGTTCCAGCATGACAGTTTTTAAATATTTTCTCTGCAAACATGATTAATGAAACTAAGCAAGGTTACTGCACAAGATGTTGTAAGAGGAAGAAGGACATAGGAAAAAAAGGAAACAGATGAAAAATGAAACTAGAGAGGGTGGCCAAGATCAAACTCTGACAACATGTTAAAACTCAAAAATGCCTACTAACTTTGTTTCCACATGGGTGTACAGCTCTGAAAAATATCACTGTAAATGTAACTGCCCAGAACGGAAAACTTTTATAATTCCAACAGTCATAATACTGGCTGAATCTGAGATTTGCATGCTGGTATTAGGGAATACATCAATCTGCTTCAAAGTAATTTTTTCTTTATGCAGTCCAAAATGTCACTTTAATTTAGTCATTCGGATGTTTGCTTCATGACAAAATACAGTGATGAAGCTCACTGTCCTGCAGTTTAACTAAGTCCTCATTTGAGATCAAAGTGGAGGGTTAACTTTTTTTCTGTGTTCCTTTCATTCCTCATTTGTATCAGGCAAAGAATGGTTTCACGAGCAGCAGGAATCCCTATTAAAGTAACTGTCATATTTTCTCATCTACACAATTCATTGTTCAGCAGTTTGTTTGGTGCAAAATTAAGGGAAAAAGACAAACTGGACACAGAAAGGCAGACCACCTTAGACCTTCTGAAATGCTTTCTTGGTCAAATGACAACTTTATTGCTGCCTCTTCCAAACCAATTATTTTGACATGCTCCATTGCAGAAGTTAATGTCTAATGTAGCCAAGTAAAATATTGTTAAGGTAAATTCTGAACTCGATTGCATTTCTTCCATGGATTTAAATAGATGTCCTGTGAACATTTATTCCTTAACAAAATACACAACCAGATTATCCTAATTAACGTATTTACTCTGGAACAGGAGAGGAAAATTCCTAATTTGGACAAGCAGAGTTTAGAAACCCATTGTGACTAGGTATGGAGCTCATTACAGCCTCTACTTGCAGTGCAGAGAAAAAGTCTGCACTTATCATTAAAGAAATTAAAGATAAAAGTACAACTTTGAAATGGAAGTGAGGCACCCTGCAGAATTATTCTGTTACTTCAGTGTAAATTACACAGCCTAATGATCCTTAAGGAGCTATGCTCTGAACTGAGCATGAATGCCTATCTTAAACTAAGAATCAGAACCATATTCTTCTCTTTAAAGCCTAGTTAGGTATCCCAAGCAGGCTAATGATGATTTTCACACAATTTATGCTCCTAACTTTTTTTACCTAAGAATATTCATTAGATACGAATGTTTAACCCATTTTGGAATACCCACACTAAGTTCCTAAAGCATTGATTGTGCTACCAAACTGGTAGAAATATTTGATGTTTTCAAGTACAGGTAGTCACCTGAAAGAAATAGGAATGTACAGAGGAGTGAGAGTTGGGGGGGAACATACGTAGTCAGCATCTTCAAGGCCCTTCTCGAAACACTCCATTTAAACATATGTGCTCTGGAAGAAAAACACTGCCCTGTCTTGCTGCTTACACCAGTAAGTGGTGAACACCAAATCTAGATGAGATAAAACAGAAAAGAAGCAGAATACTCAGAAGGAATTGGCAGAAATGTTGGTCCCCAAGTTAACAGGTAAAAGTATCGCTAACCAGCAATACCAGTACCACAGGCAGATCTGCAGGTTGGTTTTTGCAGGGGCCTTTTGGTTTGGCAGAAAGTGTCCATTCACAGTTGATGGGTGCCCACTTTGCTGTCTGTAATTAAAACGATGGATGTTTTCAATTGAGCCTCTGGAATGTAGCACAAAATAAAGTTGAGGGATGTATTAAGATGTGACATGTCTTAGCATTCCCAATGAGACTGAAAGCTTTCTAACCCTCACCTGTTAATCAGCAGGGTGAGCAGCACAGAAGGGGAAGGGCTGTCCGTAGCAGGATGTCAGCTGGAGAGGAAACTCTGATCTGGCTTCTCTTCCTGCCTTAATACCTCTTTTCAAGTGCCAGTTATGATCATAGGCTTTGCAAGTTGGAATCCCTCTCCACACACACCTGTGCTGGGTAACTCTGCGAGGAATTCAAAACATGTCAGCACAAACAAGGCTGCAGAAAATACAAATAGAAACCCAGTACCTTATCCAAAGATAATTGAGGCTGCACACACACTGCACTCTGCTGAATTAAGAATCGTGAGATGACAGACTCCTGCCTTTCTCTGTAATGAAATATCCCCAAGAACAGCTTTTCTTCTGGTTGTTGTTGGGAATGTTTGAATCAAGTTTCAGTCTGAAACTTGGGCATAAAAATGGAAGACATGGTGCAGTGGAGGTGAGTGGCATTGTTTGGATCTTCCAATTCAAGATCACTTTAAATGAAGAGCCATTCACCATAGGCAAATATTTACTAGCTGAGCTCTTCAATTTCTTAAATAATCTCCTTCTAAATCTGCTTATGGCTTCTGAACTTTATGGGACATTCCTGTTAAAACCTTATTTCAGTATACCCCTCTTGATGTTGCATTTTCTTAACTTTGCAGTGTTTTCAGTTGTAGTTTTCAGGATTTGTTGGCTCACAAACAGTAATTGTGTTTAATGAAGACTTTTGGTAAACTTCCGTAATGTAATGTCTTTGTTTTTTGTGTAAAGTTTTGTAAAAGATGTTTACTTCCAATTCTCCCTAGAAAATGGTGCAGGCTGGGAAGGGGAGTTGATGAAGCAGTACTCTATGAAGAAAGAGGACTCTCAGCCTAGGTTACTTTCATGTATAGCCAGATGATCTGACGTCTTTTTGACCAGAAATTAAACAAACATTAGTAGTTGAACCAAAAATTAGTGTATCTTTCTCAATAAATGATACTTCTTCCATCTTAATAATTTGAGGTTTTTTAAAAAATGTTGAGTCTTAAATAGCCTTTAACTACAGACAGTATGTTACAATTAATTTCTACTATTTTATTTTGTCTGTAAACAGGAAGACTTTCCAAAGTCATATAATTTTTTTTTTGAGAATTATGGAAAATAATATTTGCAAAAAACCCACAGAAAATCACATTTTGAAAACTTATCAGCTTAATACTGCTCTGTGCAGTGAAGCCACTGAAAAATGTGTGGGAAGATACTACACTTATGCAAGGCAGGGTTGTAAAGCTAATGGATGTAAAATTCACCTAGAGAGATGCTTTTAGCTTCCAGAAACATCCATGTGACTGATTTTTCTTTGTCAAATGAAATCATGTGTATGTGTGTTGTTATACTATGCAAGCTTTTAGTGGGAAATCTTTGAAGATTGCTGTACCCAATACTTTTAATGGGTTAGAATGCCCAAAACCAGCATTGGCATCATACTATCAATAAAGCTCAATCCTTGTCCTCAGCAATAGCCACATTCCTCCTCAGAGATGCTTTTGGTTTTGAAAATTAAGAAAAACAAGATCCTTCCTTTTTTAAAGTTCAGGTTGTGTTACTTTAACATAACAATCTTCAACATAACAAGATTTCCCTTTTAGATTTGAGATTATATCAATACGTTCAGATTATGTCCTGTTAAACGAACATGCTTCCTGTGGCTTCCCAAGGGGAATGGCCTCTGTGTTCAACTGAGCATCACTAGGAAAACAAAGTTTAAGTCATGACATTTTTACAGGTACAAGAAACATCTTCAATCTCTACCATTTCCTAGCTTCCTAAAACATCCCACAGTTTATGTACCTGTTAAATGTGTTTAAATTTTATTTTACTTGCTACATCTTTAAATTTCCAGGGATCCTGCTGGGATGCCTGGCGGGATGTCATGTTATGCACTAAATGTGATACAGCCTATTACAGAAGAAATTGGCATTGCACTTTCTCAGGGGAACTTTGCTTCTATTCTGTTTTATTCATTTTGATCTTAAAAAGAATTCTTCATTTGCTGAAGTTTGAAGCCTGTGCTTTTGTTTATTCTCTCACAGAGCTTCGATGAATGCTTCAGGTACAAAACCATTATTCCTGTGAATAAAGAAAGTGTTTAGGGAGGCATTGATGCTGTATCCTGGCAGCTTAATGCTGGGCCCTCCACTTGGAACAGATTCATGTTGGGCACTGTGGCCTCCTAAAACCTTAGATGCAAAAGGGCATGATACCAGGTGCCATTCCTGCAAGTTTAGTTCTGATTCAGCACCTCTGTCACTGTGGACGTGTGTTATGTTTCATTTTCCATCACACAGCTGCCAGCTGGTGTGTGCTATGCTGTTCTACCCTCTGTAGGGAAAGCACAGAGCTCAGTACTAAATACTTGTGGTCAAAAGACAGGACTGCTGTTTGCTGTGTTAAACTGGCAGCTCATATTTTAGTGAGCAGAGGTAGACTGACTCCCCTGGTATTCTGGTGGCCAGAAACAAAGAGAGCTCAAACAAATGCATTTAAAAAACAATTAAATGTAAGCCTGCATTCATGTAATAAGTACCCTAATTTACAAGCATGCAGGAGCAGAAGAGTCACTTACACATCAGTCATATCTGTGCCAGAACCTCAGGACTTGCTCAAAGTTATTTTAAATTACTTAATATCAGAAGTGGCTGAAGGCACTAACTGCCAGACTAAGCCTCTCAGTATTGTCTCAAATAGCCTTTCAGTCAGGCCTTATTGTTGCTGGACCAATCAAAAGCCCTTCAAGGTTATAAAGTATCATGATCTTAGTTACATACAATGAGATACATTAAGCAGAATGAACTTGAAAAAAAGAAAATCTTACCTTAGTGGCCAATAGCAAGACATAAACCCCTTGGTTTATTGCTAATGATTGTAGGGGGAGACAAGACAAATTGTGTTTCTGTGAGCAGGTTAAAAAGCTGCACAGAATGTAGAATTCAAGAAGCTGAAAATGTAGCAGGCAATATTGAAAACTGAGATCTATCTGCTTGAAACACAAAGAAACATCCCACTTGATACAACTGCCTTAAAATGAATTCAGTTTTGAAAAGAAGCAGGGAAGAGGATGGGGAACCTGTTCTGATCCTGCAGGCGCTTGGAAGCTGTGTGTATATTTGCTGCAGGGGGTTGTCCTGTGGAAGCTGACAGATCAGCTCATGCATGGGGCTGCCAGAATGCTAAGGATAAGTACCTCAGTTTAATTCTTGGTTTTGATTTGCATTCAGGTTATTAAACTCTTTGATACCAAATAAGAACTCAGTGACTTGTTTCTCAAAACCTGTTGTAGCAAAACAATCGACATTTGTCATTATATGACTCACCTCTTTGCTTCCATTTAATTCCTGTGAGATACACAGCACACACTACCTTGGCACAGTGTGTGGTGCTAACTGAGAACAGACTGAATAGATCTAACAGATATATTTGGATAAAGATTGGGAGAAGGGATATTGCTACTTGTCATACCATACACGATGTGAAGAGCTGTGTAACCTTCTAGTTACACCAACATATCCTGTTAAAAAGCCACATCAACTCTTTTACTATCATCTGTATAGTTGGTGTAACATAGAGCAGTCATATTTCTAACAAGCTAATCTACAAAGTCCACAATGCTTTTTTTTTTATTTTTTTAACAAAGGATTGAAACTTTTTCCATCAGATAAGGTGGAGGTGGGGCAGGGAATGAAATGATCTTCCAAATTGGAACAGGTGTATTCACACTGCCTCTCAAAACATCCCCCAAAGCCTTGCCTGGGGCAATTCTCTAAGCATTGCCTTTATGCTTCCTTTCATTTCACAGCTGAAAGTCTTTTACATTTGGCTTATTTTCATCACCTGAATCTAGTTAGCTTGGCAGGAAGGGCTATCATCTGTCTGTCTTCTTCCATGAAGAGACTATATATTGTGCATGAAAAGCAGCCTTGTGAACGATGTTAAGTGGAAGGGAAATTTTTTGTGTTAATCAGGGTGGCATTATTCCAGCCTGGCTTGGCACTCCTGAGAATGAGGTAAGCTGGCTGGTTCGAGTGCCCCTAGCCCTTCTGCTGTTGGAGTACAGATTTCAGCACAGGGTGTCCTGAGTTGTAAGTGCTTTACTCTTCATCCCACAAAATCTCTGTGCTGCTGTGGCATTGTGATTCCTGGTACCCGAGGGAGGTAGATTAGAGCTATTTTGGGTGTTCTCACATGTATTGTAATCTCCATTCCTAGCTACAGATGAAGCCTGAGAGGCCACTTCAGAATGTCTTTGCAGCTTGCCAGTGCAGCTCTGCTTAGTATAAATGGAATCTCTTCAAGGTGTCAGTGGCATATTTTGTACATGCCATGAGGGTTCATTTCATTGTTGTCTTACTAAAAACAAAAAGAAAAAGCCAAAGCAACAAAAGAAACACCAAAAGAAAGAGGGGAAAAAAAGCCATTAAAGCCCAATAGTGAGTTAAAAATGATGAGACATACTGTTTAGGCAAATGCTAGCTGCAAAATGGAAGTTTTCCTTAGGTTTGGTTAGAGATACATGCAAGGATGTTAGTTTCAACTTTCTTACAGTCTTGCCTTTACATTTAATTGGTCTTGCTCAGCTCTCCTGTCTGACACAGAGAGGTACAAAAGCCATAGAATGCTTGCTTTATGGTATAAGTTATCTAGGCTGTTTCCTTCCTTGTTTATGTTTTCTGGCATAAACAGAATTTTCTTGTTATGTATTCTGCTTCCTTATTATGTATTCTGGCAATGTGTTAAATGAAATGGTGACTTTCTGCCTGATGACTTATTCTAGTGGGTCTTATTCATTTTCTTTGCATTTTTTTCCTGTCCGAAATTGACTTCTGTTTTCTAAGAAAAAATATTATTTTCCCTTTGGAGCTCTTGCACGTTTATTGTGGGAATAGGGATGACAAGAGACTAATTTAGGAAAAGATAATATAAATTTCGTCAATTAACTTTCTAACTATGGGAGAGGAAGATATGTCTCTGTCTAGAGGTAACTACTTGGATTCATGTGGGCATTCAGCAACTGTTCTGCAGTGGGGTCTCAAAGTATGTCTCTCCTTTCACTAGGTCATGCTCCTGTGTATAAAACAAGGAAGTTTTGCAGCCTCTTAGAGCTTCAGAGCTTAGAATGACTCTGAGAGTTTGTTGGAGTCTTCTGTGCAAAAAAATACTTGCATAAATATAATGGGGGGATATTCAAATGCTGTTTTCTCTATAGAGGAAACATATTGTGTTTTCTAGTGTTCCTTAGTCTCTGTCCAATCCTTTTCTTGAAAGAACACATTATAGTCCCTGACTTTCTGATTATGGAAAAGAACATTTCTTTTTAATTATTTCTTCAATTCCAGAGATCTTCAAGAGGAGAGGGTATTAATTCCATGTGCTTTTGCACATTTCTAGTGCTAGTGAATATCTGGTTATCTGAAATGTTGTTCTTAAATGAGAAGCAGAAAATATAAATTGTTGATTTTGGGCTTGAGGTCAGGATAGTCAGGTATAGTTTAAGTACTGGAAAAAGAAGAGGCCCTGGCTAATGCTGCAGGCTATATTAACAGCTTCTCATTTGTGTAGGCCTTCTTGTGTATTTTTGTCTGCCTTGTAGATCAGGAGGTCCTTGGGGATAGGAAAACTGTGTCCATCCATCTGTTTATACAAGCGTTCTCGTTAGTATTTGAGCACTCATCCACTCAAATGCTGCCTGATCCCTATCTCTTCCCTTTGGAGTGGAGTTGAGGGTGCTTGGCTGGCAGCATGTGCAGTTCTCAAGGTGGTGCAGCAGCTGCTCTTTGTACTCTGCCTCCCAGAGCTCCTGCTAAGTAGTATTTACAGTGAACCCAGAGCAGATGAGTTTTTTTAGGGCACAGCTGTCACTGTGGTACTATATATTCACCCAGTGTGCAGATCCGCTCACAGCAGAGCGTAGTAAGAATTCTCTGTAGTGTGTTCAAAGTAACATGTGATACTTCCAGCCTGCCAACTTGCTTTAAGCTGGGGATGTTGGAAGTCAGATGTCTGTCTTGTAGGAAATTTGTGAGGGCTGAAAATTCCCATCTCTGAAGCAGCACACATTCCTCTGCTTTTCTGAGAGAGGTGAGATGTTTGGCTTTTCAGGATGAAATCTGTGCTTGGGCTTGAGGCACTAAAGAACTACTATTAAAATTAGATCTGTTGGTGTTACCCTAGATTGGATTTTGTAAATCATTTGGCAGAAATAGCTGTACCCTGAAACTCTGACTAATGTCTCGCTGTAGCATTAAATAAAGGCATTTGCAGCACCTAGCAACTGAAAACAGTGTTGTAGTCCAGAGCAAGTGAGTTAAGACTATTACAAAGGTTTTCTGAAATCGTTCTGTCTAGAACTGGCCCAGAGATTTGCTTTAGGAAAAAAAAGATTAGTGGTCAAATTGAAAAATGCGTATTTATCCTTGACAGTAATATATTCCTCTAAATTTGTTACTTCTGTTAAATTTGTTACTTCTGTTAATAGAAGAGAGACTGAGATAAGAGCAAAGTAGAATTTGCTGTGTAGACAGATCTGGATTTCCAGTCTAATTCTAAGGTTTAACTAGAATTTGTCCTTCAAAAATATTTTCAAAAAATATTTTTAAAAAGAAAATATTTACCAAAGATTTTAGAAAGACACAGTGAGCTCTTCTCTTTGATTATATTTAGTATATGTTTTAGTAGATCAGAGATGAATTTTCAAAGGAAAATACCAACAGATAAAAGATAAACTCTGCATTCCATTCCTTTCAGCTGGATCTTTAGAAATGGGAACAAGATAGTCTTGAATGTGCCTTGACACTACAAATCTGTCTGCCCTTTATCTCCATCTGTACACTGGTATTTTGTTCACAACAATTACTGACTATTCTCGATGTCTGCTGGAAATGCATGCTGTGGCTTCACTTGGAACTCTCACAGAGATGTCTCTCGGGTTCTAACTAAACTACATGTAATTTTGTACTTTGATTATCATGTTTCATACAGATTATGCATCCAGTCTTTAATCATGCCTTCTATATAAAATTCCACAGGACCAAATAATCTAGTATGCTTTTAACCAGTGGGAAGACCACGAGAAGAAGTAATTCTTTCCTGATACTTACTACTTGTCTGAACTGCAGATACAATACATTAGATCCATCTTTTATACTTGTGAGTCTTGCAGTCTGTGAAGTAAGGATAAGCTGATTTTTAGTGGTAAAGTCACATCAGTGGAGTGCTGTCCCCTGAAATGGGAATTGAAAAAATAGAGTTGTATGGAAGAATCCCACCCAGAATTTGCTACCTGTATACTCAGTTGAAGAAGTTGAATCCCTTTTCCCTGAATTCCTCCTGAGGAAGTTTCATTTCCTTTTTAAGTAATGACTGACTGAGCCATGATTGAGACTGTTTCCTTGTCTTTCACAGTATGGTGCTCCTGGAGCTCTTTGCCTCAGTGTTGCAAAGTTAGAAAGTCATGTAAATTACAGATTGAGTTACTGAGGGCTTTTTGTTTGGGAGATTCTTGTGATGAATGTTTTTTCATTTAGGTCGTGTTTTCTAGAAGTATTAGGCAGAAAATATCCCATTAAAAGAAGTGAAATTAGGTCACTCATTACAACCATCTCCCCCCCGCCCCCCCCTAAACTGACTCTCATTCTAGGAGGTTTGTAGTTGCAGTTTCTTTATATTAAGGATATAGTATTTACATGTGGGGCTGCTAAAAGCAGAAGTCAAAAAAAGTGAGAAGGAAGACAGTGTGTTAGAGCTGTGTTAAACTAGCCCCAGATCTAGAGTGCATTATCCTTTCTGTGGAAGCTCTGCTTCTCTGGGCTTATTTTGTTTGAGGCATCACTGGGGAGTGGAAGGAGAGATATATGTGTTGAGTAAGAATACCCAAATTAGGGCAGACATTTGACTTCCAGGAACTGGGTTGATGTTCAAAAATCAGTCTTTGTTCTTGACAAGAAATAATGGGGGGGGGGGGGGAGAGAGTGTCCCAGAATTTGGAACCAGCATCGCACAGTTAATTTGGCAAGAACTTGTATGTTTCATGAGGAGGTTAAAAGTGGTGTCTTAGAAAAGTGATGTGTGAAGATTATTTATTTAAAAAGGGATAATTTGAAAAAGACAGAAGTGTCCTACTTGAAGAATTCAAGTCTTACCGACTCATTTGTCTGAGTTTGGCTTTGATTTGCTTTTTATCCTTTCTTTACCTTTTATTCTATTGCAGATTCTGTTTCTTGACATATTTGTGGGACTGGGCAGGGAAGTATCTTTGAGTAACTATACAAGTACATGTGGGTGTACAAATATTCCATATTCTTTATGGGCTTCTGGATTCTGTGTACTTGGCACAATGCAAATCAAAAAAAAGCATAGAAGCTAATATTTGTATAACAGGTTAGGAAAACTATGCTTGTAATACAAATATTTTGGGTTTTGGTTTGTTTTTTCTTCTTGTGAGGGTGCATTAGACTGCATAATAAAACTCTGTCTTTGAAACTACCACAAAATATTTCCCTCATCCCTCGATTACTTAACACCAGGAAAAAACATTGGGGAATAGTACTGCCATTATCAGTCAACTCTACTTGCATGAGGACATTGTATCTGTGGCTGTCCTTCACTCAGAAAACATAGAACTCATTGCTTCTATCTCAAATGAAAAGGTATTAAAACTTGTCTCTTCCAGTCAGATCAGTTCTGGGAATTACTTACAGTGCCTAATTCCAAGGTAATCTTTACTTTTAAATAGTCTGAGTATCCAGGGTGCTGTGTGTTCGAGCACTCTGATACTGGAACTAGTGTTCTAGCAAACTGACACCTCCCATGTCAGACTACACTGTCAGCTGGACTTCTGGCTTCAGTACTGAGCACCTTTAACGGCCTGTTAGGAAAGGGTTTTTTCCTTTTTTTTGCTTATTTGTCTTTGCCAGTAAAGCACATAAACAGTCAGTCTAGGGAATTGTTTTGGAAAGAGGGTTTTTTGGTGTATGTACATGTTTATAAGTGTTTCAAGGTTGTATTAAGGAAGGCAAGTTAAGGAATTTCACTTTACACTTAGAAGTGTTTGAATTTGTGTTGGGTTTTGGTTTCCCTAGAAATTTAACTTCATGGTTTCAGCCTGGCTGAATTCACAGGGGACTTTTGACTCATAATCAAACACATCTTTCTTTTTTGTTCACTGTACCAAAGGAACAGATTTTTTGAATGCAGCCTTTGTTGTAGTATTTTAGATTATCCTTGGGGGTTTTTTTGTGAGGAATGTAAGGAAGTGAGTCTCTAAGAGCAAAGACCAATAGCTTATATCCATGCTCTTTATGTACTGGGAGCTGAAAGCAGAGGGCAACTCTGGTGTGTTCATTAACATTTGTCTGGCTGATGGTATGTGAAGGCTTTTCTGGTTTAGTACTGTACTGGTGTCATCCATATGGAAGCTGAGAGGGCTGTGTAAAATTGAGATCAGGGTGCTGTCCATTGAGAGAAGATGCAATTCACAAGCTAACTGCAGCTAACACAATGTGTTGCCATAGTGAACGAACATATCTTCTGGACTGTTAGGTTTGTGATTGCAGCACTGTGGCTTCTTATTTCTGAGAGTGCTGGTCTTTGGAGTATGAGGTCCAGCAGGTTGATGAGATGGGTACATAGCAATCTGTGTTGGTAATAGAGCTGCAGTTGTATAAGGGTAAGGTTAAGCAGAATAATTTCCTCTAAAGCTTGCTATGAAAAAAACAAAATGTGCCCAAGGCCACTCACACACATTCATTTTCCACCCCCTCAGTAAAATGAATTAATTTGGGGAAAATGGTTTTTAGGAGGAAAAATACAATAAAATGATGCAGTGGATAGTGGTTCATTAATTTTTCTGCTTCTGAGTAATGTCTCTATATAGTGCTGCTGTATAGAGATAATTATCCTCTTGAGACAGTGATAATAGGTGGTAAGAGAACCACTGCACTGGGCTTAACCTCTCAGAATGGAAGTAACAACAAGTAGATGGTGTCCTGGACCTTTGCAGAAGTGTGTTTATTTTAATCTTTAATTCCCATAAGTTTTGATTTTTCACCCATACAATAATGGGATACAACTATTGTTGTATGTATTAGTGTATTTTTTGCTGTATCTATTCTGTACTATAATTCTGGGTGAGTTTTTCAACTGTTTTGGATACAGAATGACTTATCAGGGTAAGACTAACTTTTGTCTTTTCCCACACAGATCACCCCTGGCAGCAAGGCAGCACAATCACAGATGAACCAGGGGGACCTTGTTGTGGCCATTGATGGAGTCAACACTGACAGCATGACCCACCTGGAGGCCCAGAACAAGATCAAATCAGCCAGCCACAACCTGAGCCTCACATTGCAGAAGTATGTTGGTATAACTTAAACTCTTTGCATTCCTGAGAACAACCTAGGAAACTTGTGACTGAAAGTTGTTTTATCTGAAAGTGTTTTATCCCTGTCTGTTAGATTTATTTAAAGTGCTCATGGCACAGATACGAGATGAAAAGCCAAAATCTGCTCTGATTCTTGTAGAAGTCAGCATGGATTCCTATAGAAATCGAATGGTTATTTGAGTTTATCTGTGTGGGATGTAGCCTGTTGAATACAGGTGTAATTTCATATCCATTCAAGTTTCTGTTAAATGAATCCAACAGTGATGTTTCTTTTGGTTATTCTTATGTGGGCAACACAGTTTAGTTTGGCTAAATTATGAACAACTGTTCTAGAGACAGCAAACAGAACAAGTGTTATGAGTGCATGTGAGAATTTGTGCTAATGGTCTGGTGCAGTGAGTTTGAAAGTCTGCTCTGCATCTGACTGAAAAAGAATGATGTAGCCCAAGTGCAGGAAAGGGAGGCAATAGAACATGGGGAGGGCAGGTTTTATCATAGAGATGTGATAAAAGTTGCATTGCCATTAAGAAAGCAGTTAATAGGCCTTTTAACTTCTGCTGGTTAATGTTGCTTCCAAGGCAACTTGTTCTCAAGTTAGATAACCTTCACAGAGGATTTCTGTAATAAATGCATTAATATTTAAAGCTCCATAATTATAGAAAGAGAAGTAGCTGTTAATTTTCTTGCATTGTGAAGAAGATAATTTTTGTACAGGGTAGGCAAAGAGAAGTACAGAAAGCAGACTGTAATGTGGAAGTACAATTTCTGAGAATATACCAAAGAATCTCATACATGAATGTGCAGTAGAGATAATCAGTATCAGGAACAGACTAATAGTTAAAGAATAAGGAGTTTAGATGAAGTTTCCAAGACAGGACAGGGTACTGTAAAGCAAAATGTATGGCTGATTTTCCCCCATGGCTTTAAGCTTGTCTTTGAGTGTTCCACATAGAGCAGAAAATCATTACCTTGATGCATGTAGTTGAATTCTTATCCTATCACCCACTCCAGCTTCTTTTTTCTTCACTCTGAGTTACAGTGTTATTACAAATATATGTATGATATCTTATTTTTTCAAAGATTTAGATTGTTCTGAATATTTTTTATTTGAAAGTTAAGAAAAATCCTTTCTGATTGTTTTAGAATGTCTGTGCTTTTTTGTTGAACCTTTGTGGTTTTGCATTGAGAGAAAACATTTCTTATTGTGCTTTGGGTTGTTGCACATTTGGTATTAATTTTCCTGAATATTGAACCTGAAAAGTTCTCCAGTGTCTGCCTCTAAGGCCTGGCATAAATGGCTTAAAATTACAAGCCAACAGCTCTTCTTAATCACAGAAGAAGGATTTCCAAATCCATGACTAACAAATCCAGATTATCCTAATACATATCACAGAGACAAGTCACTTAAAACAGTAATTTTGATCAAGCATTGTCAGGGATATTTCATTCGAGTAATCATTGTGCTTTTTTTATTTGCTGACCTCTAAATTAGAACAGCAGCAATTCTAGTGGCTGCATCATTAAGAAAAAAAAAAGTTATTGGAAGTACCTTTATTAATTGCTTTCATCTCTATCTATCGTTCCTTCTATTTTTTTAAGACTTTCCCTGTCTCTTGTTTCCAAAACAATAATATATAATTCAGATACTCAAGTTATGTGGGTAAAGAACAACCAAAGAATGGCGTGTTCCACAGACTAAAATGTGCTTGCATAGATAATAGATGCAGATGAACTACGATCCATTTTGAAAAGAAGGAAAATGGCATAAAGTAAAATGAAATACTAGTAAACATAAATAGATCACAGAACAGCTTTTTTTATCAAATGAAAATTTTCTCAGATCATGTTTTTGCTCTGAACTTATACAACTAATGGACTCTCCTCTTCAGCTGCTTTATGATGTGAGCTGTTAGTTCGCCTTGGTGACCCATTCAGCCTCATTTGGAAAACCCAATGGAAAAGACTGAAAAGTAATTTTTTTTGGATAATTTTTTTTTTGTAGATGACATGGGGCTAATCAAAAAAGTCATGCTCCAAGCCATTAAGCTGGCTTTGCTTTGCACACTTCAGAATTTATAGAAGCTAAACCCTAGCAGCAAGTGATATTGGCCAACTGATGTATGCACAGGACCCTATTAAAGATCCAATGTCTTGAACAAAAGGCATCTCCACTATATTCAGGAAGTTATATTAATCTTGCCTTAAGAAAGAATTTTTTCCCTGAACATAAATGGATTAATTTACCTAAGGACAAAAAGACTGTCAGTTTAGTCACCTGCCCAAAATTTACAATGCAATATCCTTTTTCCAGCAAAAAAAATTTTACAAATACTGGGTTGGTGAAAAGAATAACAGTTAACGTGAAAAGAAGGTAGCAGTGACAAGGGATAGTAACTTTCAACCAAATAAGAACAAGACAGAAGAGAGGCAAAATCTCCTGGGACATGGTTACCAGGAAAATGACTATGCTAAGAGATCACTTTGACTTTTTTTAGACATGGCTTGCAGCAATGAAACTGGAGCAGAGTGTTCTACTACTATGGAAAAACAGCCCTAGTTGCCATAAAGAGCACAGAGATAGAAGTGCTCCCTTATCCCATTTGTATAAAAGTTTGGAAACATTGGAAATCCTTTCCAATGGAAAAGGCACATATGTGCATTAGGAGATTGACTGTTGTGATAGGAAAAGTTAAGCTCTAAGTTGTGATAATATTGGACATGTATGTGAAGTAGTCACATGGCTCTACAGAATATGCTTCAAGGTCATGGAATGCCTTGCCAGGCAATCTGTGGCTTGGTTTTGCTGTTGCAGCCCTGGAAGTAGAACTGATCTTGCTTGTTTAATCTGTAAGGCCATGGAAGAAGCAGGAGAATGTGGAATAGCGACGTAAATGCTCCAAGATGGAAAGCTTTTTATTTTTCTAATGGTTCTTGGCTCTCAAGAGCGCTGGCCTTTCCCTTTATTGATTGTGGCTGTGAAGGTTTCATGAGTATTGTTTATAACCTGACAGTTAAGACAGTGTTTGCTGCTACTCACTTTTGTTATAACACTTCATTCCCTGCAGGCGTTTTTCAGGGTGGGTAACTGGTTGTTGTTTTAATTTGGCTGTCATAAAAAGCTGTTCATGTTGTCAGCACTTGTGCAGGACATCCAACTGTAAGGCATCAATCATAGAAAAAAGTGTTAAGAGCCCCCATTCATACTTGCCTGCCTAAACAATGGGATTCTGTGATTTCCTGTATTAACTTAGTTTTAATTCAAGTAGCACCTGTACTGTTCAAGGCACACTAACATAGATCTTCCATGAATTTTCAGTGCTGGCCTGAGTGGAGTTCTCCATGTTTCAACCATGGGTTCAGGAATTTGTGGATGTCAAGTGTTTTCTTACAACTTCCTTCCCTAAACTCACTCTTCAGTTTGTTCTTATCACCTCAACCATGCTATGTTTTCACATAAGCCCACAAAATTAGACTGGAAGTCTCACCAGCTATGCCCAGAGGTTTGATCAGGCAGTCAGAACTTGTTAGTGGCTTGAGCTGCATTGTTTGGTTGCTGATTTCTCTGGAGCTTGCAGCGTGCCTCCCTTTGCTGCTTCTGGGAAGCTAAAAGATGCACACAGGCCAGTGCCAGGAAGTTGAAGTATTTGGACTGTGCCCGGAGAAAGGGACCTGTGATCCAGTGATGTGGTAATGTCTGGGACCCTCCACACTAGCACTGCTTCCTTAAGTTTAGAGGACAAAGTACATCTAGGAAGTGAATTCTTTTTTTGCTGAAGAAAAGAGCATGAGTGAGAGGAGAAGGAAAGTGTCTTGGGCACTGTGCACTATTACTCGGCAGAACTCCCATGAGGCACTCAGGCAAACCAGGCTGATATTCTAAAGTGTTACATACCTCTATAGATGCAGCTTATTCCTTAGAAACCTGCATTGCTCTAGGTGTACTGAGGGGGGATTGGTGCTGGTTCTGCTGGACTGTGCTGTGGAATGCTATGATCATAGTCTATAGTGGCCTGGGTTGGGGTGGAAAAAGACATTGCTTTGCTTTTAGTCTTTTTGTGACCTCCTAGAGTTGAGTTCTCAGTCATTTTTCAGTATCAGTTTCTAATCAGTTATTTGAGCTACACAGCTGCCTTCAGGCATTTTAATTCTAGGCCAGTCAAAGTTCATCTTTAACTGTCTGTCTGTCCCACAGATATTAGGCCATAAACATTGGGTCGTGCAATATTCAGTTCACAGTGAAAAACAAAATGCATGCAAAGTCTATTTTTATTTCACAAAATGGGTTTCTTTTTCAAATGCACAGTAAATACAAAAAGAGAGCAGCATTATTTGTCAACATGTTTCACTGGAGCATCCACAACATTCATTTGATCATAACTCAAGTAATCTGATCAGCCTCCTTGGAAGGGATTCACCAAATGTACTGGCTTAGTTTTGGAAAGTGCTGTAACATGAGTGTGCCTCATTCTGCTGGCACAAACATTCCTGTGTCACTCTAAGGCTCCACTTTGGCGTCGCTCCGTGCTGCTGGAGAGGAGCAGGGGAGGTGGAGACTTCTGTGCCTGGTGCACATTGACAAAACTTCCCCCTCCCAGGGCATGCCAGTGATGCTACCTTTTGCTTCCAGACAATCACAATTGGCTGTCTTTTGCTGGAAAATCCTGAGCTAAATAATTCTTTTCTCTACTGAAAGGGAAAGTGTCAAAGGCAAGGCTATGAGAGACTTATGGTAAATATTTAATAGCTTTCCTTTCTTGTGCAGCACCAAAAGATGGCTGATCCTGCAGTATTTATTTCAGGCCTACTATAAATAAAGCATGTGGTGACAGCAAGCTGCAAGCAAGGGGAACTTGGTGGTTATTGTAAACTGCTTTCTTTTGTCTGATGCTGGGTGTAGTAACCAATTCTGTGCATGTTTTAGGTCTGCTGATGAGCATATTAAAATCAGAACCAGAATAGGGCTGTATTTATGCTCAGAAGAACTAAAAGATGGTATCTGTCCCTGTTTGGGGTAAATTGGAACTGTATATACAATATTGATAAAAGCATGGTCTGAACTAGTTGGACTGTTCAAAATATTAAGCAGACTAGTAGAAAAAAGAGCACTGATGGTAGACATGACATGCCATACTAGTTAGCTTATTTTGCTTAGATGTGTGACTCTGGAATGTCTAAGAGTCAATATCCAAGGTTTTTTTCCTTCCTGCTGGTGATTCTCTATGCTTAAAGTGTTAAAAAAGATAGATCCCACTACTGGGTTAAGGAAGCTAGACTGTGTTACTGAGAGAGTTGGTCCTCCCTCACTCTGTGTGAAATTGAGGTGACTCCCATTGTGTGCCCACTTGTCTCTGTATGCAGATATGAGAGGACAGTAGGATTTGTTTACAGATGTCAGGCTATCATTTGGATAGGACTGTGAGCTACTCTCTCTGAGTAGTAACATTTAGTGCTGATGAAATTAATGAGCAGCTATTTCCATGGAAAATGAAATAAAGTATCAATGTCAGTCACTGCAATAAATACAAATATATTCCTTACATGAGCCGTTTAATTTAGTGGATTGCTATTTACACTCACTGCATAAAGTGTCCTTGTTAGTTTTAGAAAAGAGCCTGGAAACTGTGGATATATGCCAAGACTTTAAAGGGCAGTGAAGTTTTCATTGCAACAAGATTCTACTTAGGGATTAGAACTGTTCTCAGAGTGCACATCACTTTTTTTTTACCCCCCAATACCGGCTTAGAGGTGAGTTTGAAATTCATTGTTTTACGTGAGAAATATTTTCTGGATTCCCTAAAGTTAATCTCCATGGGAGTTCTTTCACATATTATATTTCACTCACCATGGAAAGGTCAAGATGGGTACCATAGGCCAACCTCACTGAAGTCAGTGGGCTGACACAGCTTAGTAAATATCCATGGCAGTTGTATTCTTTCAGACAAACAGTTCCTGTCTGCTTACTGCAAGGAGAAAGTAGATACATTAGCCAAAATGTTACAATAGACAGCAAGGTCACAGTCTGTTCATGCTGGGACCTTTTCTTATTAATGCTGATTAGCTTAAGCACAGTCATGGAAAAATGTAAATTACACACTTAAAGCTAATTGGAATGGATGACAAAGTATTTTTTAGAAGTGGAATGAGCAATTTTTCAATCAGGTAAAACACTGAGGCTTTACTAGATAAGTCTTGTAAATGTTCTTTGTGCCTATGAGTTTTTTGGTTTCCTTTGGACCTCTTTCACTGTAGTGTTTCTTGCCCATCAACCCCTATAAAAGCTGTCTGCCCTATTTTTTTTTCTCCAACAAACTCTTAATTTTTGGCAACTCATAGTTTCTTGCAGGGATACAGCGAGGTCTGTTTAGCCTGGCTGTCGGATGCTGTTGGGGTCGGGCAGCTCTTGGTGTTTGTGCTGTCTCTGGCTGGTGGCTGCTGATGCACGTCGGGGCTGAGCACTGGGCACGGGCTGGCCCAGGGGTGTTACTGCACCGATGTAATGACAGCCCCAAACAGCACTCAGATACCCCCAAGGGAGACAAATTCTTTTGACAAGTCCTGGCTAACTTTATCCGCTTAGTTTTAAGACATAGAATTATGTTTTTAGTCAAAGTCTCTGATACAGATCTTAATGGAAAGTTCACTGAAGTGTTTTAGCTTGGAAACAGAAAGTGCAGGCCTAAATGAGGTAGACTGTAGTTAAGGTCTGATTACCATGTTCATTAATTTTTCTCTCCCATATATGTTCATGTTCTAATGTTCTAAAAGCCATAGGACACTGTAAGGCCCACATCCCAATGGAGAGGAGTTACAGGAAAATTAACTAAGTAAATACACTTCATTAATAGCTTCAGGAAACTAATGTGGTCAGGATGCTTGAAGTACACTGAGTTAGGCTTTTGCTTTTAGAAAATGTTCAGTGGTAAGGGAAAAACCAGACGTTTTCTGTGTAATGTTAGAAATCTCTTTGGATTTGGACAACACTTGAACTCCTCTGAGTGAACAGAAGGCAGTTACAAAGCCTGATGCTATTATTTTGAGCATCATCGTATCTTTGAAGTTTGGATGTGATTTCCTGAATCTGGAGCTGGCTGTTTAGGGCAATTCCCTGCATCATTGCTGCTCTGAAATCTGCACCTGAATGACTTTCACCCATAACAAAGCTGCTAAGAAGCCAAGAGTTGCAGGACTGTGGGAAGACCCTGATGATACTGGAGTGGGGGTAGTCAAAGTCTCAGGTGCACTATTTGCATGGGAGGTGAAGAACAAGCAGAGGAAATCATTTTGGTTCTCTTCAGATATTTTTCAACTAAAGAACTTACTTAAATATTTGATACTAAAGTCTTCAAAACTGTTATTATGTTTACTGGGGAGAGTTGCATCACATCTTAAGACCAGGGTATGATAGGCTACATCCAAGAACTGAATCTTTATTCAGTGCATCTTCTGCTCTTTATTAATTATTACTAATTATTTGCTTTACGTACTAGATCATTTCATAACCCAAACATTTTTTCTGATTATCTTAAATGAACAAATCTTTTTTATTATTTATATGTTTACCTTAAGTAGGTTTTTTAGCATCTCTCAGTAATTATAAATAATCTAATAATGAAATCGTTAATAATAAATAATTATGCCAAACTTTAGGTTCCAAGTGAGCCGCTATATCTGAAGTTTTTATGCCATTAAGCCTTGATCCCACTGATAAATCCGATTGCATGTCAGACTCTTGTTTTTGATTCTGAACTGACATTGTCTATAACTAGGCAATGCAAATTCTGCAATTAACCAATTTATTATTGGTGAGAGTAGTGGCTTCCTATTTATATTCAATACCGATTTAGGTATTTCGGAATATTTCAAGAGTATGTTGGGTTTGTCTGCACTGGGCTGCATGTAAATTTGATATAAATTAATGTATTTCTTCAATAGTGTTAATAGCAATACACATCTACATACAAATTCAACCCATGACAGCATAAACAAGTTTTGTAATGGAATTAAAGTTCCTTGGTAGGAACCCACTTTTTTTTATGGCTTACACAAGTGGTATGTAGAGAAAATTTTTGGAAATGGTTTAAAAACAGTGCAAAGACAGGAAGAAGGGGACAGAGAAATAACCTGCCTGAGTAAAGGTGTCCGTACTCCTTGGAGGTTGTGTGGAGCTTGCTGTGTGAATTGGGTGAGTGCCAGGCACGTGCTCAGTATGCATACTTGGTACTCTGTGGGTAACTGTCACCCCCAGGGCAGAGCTGCAGGGACACTGGATCGCCTCCCTGTTTGCCCGTAGAAGCTGCTGGGATGGAGGAATTTTAGGGTCAGTACCAAGTCAATTAAGAGCAGATGGAGGCATTGACAGCCAGTGGCTCCATTCAGGAGGGAACAAGCTGGAGGGCACAATGTGGGGCAGCTCAGGAAAGGAGGGATTTTCCACAGCAGGGGAGGAGTCAGGAGGATGCAGCAGGGACTGTGCAGGTGCCAGAGAAGTAGAACGGGTCGAAGAGAGATTGGGAGAGCCTTGGAAAAATCTCATCTTTTCACATACTGGCTTCAGTTTGCTTTCTTTCCTTCCTTTGACAAAAATCTCCAAAGCTTCTTCCTTTTCACTTTCCCTTTCTAGCCCTTAATGTTTGTAGTTGCCTCTGACTCGGATTCCTTCTAAGGGAAAATAGGTATTACATACTTCCAAATAGCTTTTTTATTGGATAGCTGCTCCCTTTTGGGCTAATGCCCTCTATACGTAACAAGCTTTTGTCCTTACGTTGCTGTGAGCATGAACATAAGGTCTGGAAAGTGTAATTGCCCAATTTGGAATCTGAGTGCATGCAGGGAAATAATTAATGAATCAGTTATCCAACCAAATGCTAATACTTGCATTTGCCATTGATACATAGAGGGCTAAAGTGCTGGTGGCAGTATTTTTCAATTTTATTGCAGGCACAGATGATACCCTGAGAGAGGGAAAGTAGGTCTGATCCTAGGCCCAGAGTGATCACAGCTGTATTTGAAGTACTGTGAAATGTTCAGGGCTTTGTCTTTGTGGTTCTCATTGGAGTCACTAAGATTGCTTGCTGATGTCCCAGGCATGGCATAGAGAATTACACCATGACATCATGGGACACAAGGTTTTCTGGGCAAGACTTAGAAACAAGCAGCGGCTTCTGCTGGGCTGCCTAAATCACTGGTTAGCTGAAGATTTAACAGGCACATTAAAATCTTAGCACTTATTAAATGGACACCTCAAATTGGTAACCATGAGTAATACTTCATCTTTTTATGTCTCCCTGACGCTCCCATCATCATCCCCAGCAAATCTTCAGGAATATTAATACATTAAAACACACACACACACACACACATTATATATATATATCAAAAGCCCTATTTCTACATGTTCTTTTTTGCATCCTGCTCTGTGCTCACCTGATCCATTCCAGAATGCCTCCATTTCATTTAGGTGATAGCTGTGTAAAATGTTTTCTAAGCAGTTCTAACTCTAATCTGTGTTATTACCTTTCCATGCACTTGACACCTTTTCATCTTTTAGTAGTTGAAATACTAGGATACAATTATTAAGATATTCAAGAAGCTGTAGATAAGTGCTCACGTGTCATAAAATGACAAATGAAAAAGCATACTGTAAAAAAGAAATGTTGATTTTAGTTTTCCTGAGAATTAGAAAAAGATAGACACTGACTGGTGAAGATATGAAATAGAAAAAAGCCCCATGAAGAAGAAAAAGAGCTACTATCTCTCAGATCATGTTGCCTCTTTGTAAGTACAATATTGTGCTCCCCTGAGGATGCAATGTAAACTGATACTGCATCACAGAACACCTTTGCAGCCTTTTCTTAGGCAGTCAGTTGACTTAGGCAGCAGTTGCACTCCTCAGTGCAGTTGACTTATAATAAACCTTTGTTGTGAGTATAGAAGTACCAGAATTGAAGTCAAATGCTCTTCAATTAAAGATCTATTTAGGTGGGAACAAGTAGAAATTCTAGCAGTCATTTGAGCAGTGCTGTCAAAAATAAACTGCTTTGCAAAACTACATCTATCTTGGTTTTGAACTTCATTACAAAACAGAACCAGTATTGAGGGAGAAGTGTATCTGTGAAAAGGAGAAGAGTTAAAAAAAATACCAGAACTGTGTATTTGATCATCATTAGAACTGTTCTAAGTTTTCATTTTAAAATGAGGTTTTTATTACCATCCTTAACTTGGAAAAGGTAGAAGAAAATATCTAAAAGTTGAAATCAAATTAAATGCCTAAGAAAAAGCATCTTGATGAAAAACTTCAACATCAAATCTAAAATCATCACAATCATCTGTGAAATTTGGGCTTTCATCCTTCTCATAGCCCTACTGAGCAGATACACCCTCAAGTGTATGGAATAAAATAATTTTGCAATAGGTGTATTAAAATGTAAACCTGGACACGTATGTTTGCTACAGCACCATCATCACTTGAAAAGCAAACTTCTGTTGCTACAGGATTTGATCCATCTAGCAAGAGAGGGAGGAAAAAAAGAATGTTCTGAACTTGCAGATGTTTTTCCTGGAGGAGTAATGACTCTTATGTAAATAATCACTTTATTCTGCAAGTGCATACAATTTCATTCCACAAATTGATTTCACCTCTTCTGCCCTTTCTCTGGTGCAAGCCTCTGCTGGATCTAGCGAGCCTCATTATTCTGCTTTTAAATATCAAAGCTGTAAACATCCAAGTCAGAGCTGTGTAGGAACATCGTTTTCAAGTAACATCTTGAAATCTCCAAGTTGGTGTCAAATACAAATCTTGGCTAACACTGTGAATGACAGATGTATTTTATCACTAATGTGGAAGAAATGTAGTTTTTTAGCATCATTTTCTGTGGGCAGGTAATGAGAGAGGAAAAACTAAACATACTGTAAACATCAGAAGTGATGGAATAGTCTGGTAAATAAATTCCTTTTCTGCAATACATCTGTTTTCCAGTTAAGCATCAAACGTGCAGTGTGTGGTTGTTTGCTACACCTCTGTATGTGGCAAACCACATTTACAGTACTGAGCAATTCTGGCACTAAAGTTCATCATCAGTGAGCAGAGCAGGGGGACACTTAACATGGTATGCCCAGGTCCACAAACATCACCTCACAGAATAACTGGGTGTACTCAGAAATTGCAGTAATGGAAAGAGGAGCAGAATCATCCCCTAAATTTTTGTGTGTTCATAAACTGTCACTGTCAGTTTTCAGCTACCCTGTGTTATGAGCTGCAGTTGATTTTTTTCTCTTTTGCATGTCTCATAACTATGATTTATCATTTCTCTTTTTAAGCTAACATGGCTGGAGGAAGAGTATGGCATTCATTCCTGAGGGAAGATAACTTTCCTGAGGAAAGTTTGTTTTAGGCAGTTAGTGAGTAGCTCTTGTTCTTAGAACTTGAAGGTATCTATTTCTCAGATAATTATATCTTGGGAGTATATTGTGATGTATTTCAGCTGTGAGTGTGAATTACAATTTTCTAGCCTATTGTTTCAGGAGTACTTTGTCAGTGAATTTCACAGGTTAATTACACATTGTTTAACAAAATGCCAGTTTTCATTGTTTCCTCAGACTGTGTTCATTTTCGTAGTACCTGGTTGTAAGGTAGACATCTATTACATCAGCTTTGTTTTCAGCTCTCAAAGTAGCAAAATTTCCATTCCTTCAAAGTGGAAATCTTCCAGTTCCTGTAAGGATTACTCCTTTTTCCTAGGTGGTCTTTTTTTGTATGCTTACTACTGCTTATGGAAAAAATGTTAAGTGTGGCAGCTAAAGTTAAACCTGGAGCTCTGTGTGAAGCTGGGTATTAATGCAGGGATTGTCACTGGGGATGAGCCCTGTTCCTGTTGAGCTCAGCTTTCCCTCTCTGATAGATGCCCCTGGTAAGTATTTCAGAGGAAAGTGCAACACAGCCTTCAGTAAGGAAATAATGAACCTAACACAGAAGGTCTTTTAAGCTGTGCCATGAAAAATGAGAGTCTGTATGTTTACTTATTATACCCAGTCTAAAGCAGCTCTTGGGGTTTTTTGTTGTTAAGTATAACTGTTTGATCTTTTCTGATACTCTGCTCTTCTCATAGTCTCAATGATATCTTGTAACAATGAGTTTCACCTCAGGTTAATCAAGTTCTCTAGAAAAAGATGTTTGCCTTTATCAATTTTATATGTGTTGTCTTCTCAATTTCACTCAATGTCCACAAGAGTAGTTTTATTTCCCCTTTTCTAGCATTCATTATTTTCTAAGCCTCTGCAATGTCTTCCCTTCTTCATCTCCTGTCTAAAGCAAACAATTCCAAATGCCTTAACTGCTTCTACTTGATTTGTAAGCATTTAAGTATTTTTATTTCATTTTTGTACCTGTCCTAATTTTGAAATGTACTCTTTAAAGATTAGAATTTGAGGCATAATCCTGATCTGTAGGTTGGAAATGGAATATTACTTGTATAATTCTGATTCTTTTGACTGTTCTTGTTTTTAATTTCCTTTTTTTCTGGTGATCCCATATGTACTGGAACGATTTCAGGGGAACTTCTGCTGCCAGGCAGATTCTCACAACACCTCCCACAACATCATCTTCACTTACCTGGGCACACTAGAAGTGCTTCAGATGACATTTGCCACTGTGCTTTCTCTGTTGTTCCAAGGAAAATGCAAACTGTATGTTTTCAGAGCATTTTAGTGGGGTTTATTTTGGGCTTTTTAAATGATCAAGGACATATATTTGTCAAATACAGGTGAAAGGTGCCTAGAGTGGCTAATCCAGTTGTGTTTTGCTCATTGTGAAACTCAGTTGTCTGAAATGAAGCCTGTGTTTCCTCCTGAAGAGAGGTTTAAGTAATTGAAGTTGTAGTTGGACAGTTTAAGCTATTAAATAATAACCTTTTGAGGAGTTACCTTGAGATGCCTCAGCACCAAAGTTTAGCCTCTGCATTTTAAAACATTTTAAAGTCTCTTTTTCCAGAGTGCTACCCAAACTTAAATTTATCTAGTTGTGGCTGACTTTCATCTATGAAAATGCTATTTGTCACAAGTATTGGAAAACAGATGATCTCCCAAGTCAGAGGTTGCTTTCATAACTGGTGGATTTTCATAATTCAGAGAAACTTTCCCAAACTTTTTCTCCCATTTAATACCTTAAATGAGGATGTAGGAAAAGCTTGATGACTGACAGAAAAAGTCTAGGCTATGCTTAACTTTCAAGTCCTGATGTAGCAGCTTTTTGGCATGAAATTAGAGCTGAAAAATAGGAGTGCAGATTGCACTGTTTTATTTTCTCTTTTTTTTTTTAAATCTCCAGGTCTAAACGTCCAGTGCCAGTTTCAACCACAGCTCCCAGAATTGACTCTCCCAGGGCTGTAATTCCCCATCAGAAGGTAAGTGACATGTTTTTCCTCAGCCAAAGTGAATACCATCTTTATCTGCTCTGGTGAAGGTAAATATCTATTACAGGAAATAGCTTTTGCCTGCCCCAAATAATTAAACACTGAATGAATGCACAGGCAGCAAAACTGCTGCAAGGCAATGTATTAGTGATCTGTATTTTGCTAATTTCTGATTAGCAGGACCAAAGCATCCAGGTATCCTCTGATGTGATTTGGTCTAACCAATTCTCAGCAGCTGTTTTCATCTAGGCTACAAGAAGCCACTAAAGCTTCTCAAAATCTGCGTTTGCTTTCATAGACTGTTGGGGAGAACCATTAGACTCTGCCTCAGTCTATCCAAATCCTGGCTGCAACTGAAATGACATTGATTTGGAAAGAGGACATGAGGGCATTTGAAAGCTTGCATCATATAGTGTTCTTATCATAGAATTCAGAAGACCTGAGAATAAAAAATAGAGGACAAGTCAATTTAATGAATAACAGCAAGTGGCAGAGGAAATGAATGGCTTGGTTTCCATTGTCAAAGCACATCATCTTTCATAAAATAAATGCTCACTTTAGAATAAACACTGACTGTACCTGGCAACTCATCTTCTGTATCTTTGGAGACACCGAGGAGCAAGGGTACCTGAAAGATGGTGTGTATGTCCCTAGGCTTAGGCTCTGGGTAGGACATTTGTATTGCTGATGCATTTGATTAGATAAATGGGCAGGAGCTAAAGTTTCCCTTGCTGCAACTTATCCCTGCTGTCTGTGCCACTTTCATTCCTAGCATGCATATAAAAAACACTGAAGATCAGAATACGTGGGGAATTAGATGATTTTCTACTGGTTTTGACAGTTCCAACTTCCACAGATCAATTTTAAGTAATTTTTATAAACACTATACTTTCCAAATTCAGAGCACAGATGGTAACATCATCCCCGAAACTGCTGCAAATAGGTTCAAAATAGCAGAAGAGAATGCACCTGGGGGAATAATGGGATTCAATTTTATTTTGTGAAATTTTAAATTAACCTGACTGGCCATTTATTAGTTGGGGCAGAAATTGATATTTCAGACTGGATCTTGTAAGCTTTTTTGGCAAGGGAAGATGAAATTAAGAATTTATCTTGCTCAGAGTTGTTCCTGTTAATATCACAATTTTATAAAAGTTATCTTGGAGGAACTTATTGGAAGAGTCACCAGTACTGTGAAATTCCTAGAGCAAAGGTGATGGATCATTCTTTTGGTTAAACTGGTGTTTGACTGCACCAACAAAGTCATAGGGACAGGAAGGGGAAGGAGTTCTCATTTTCCCTGAAGACCCACCCAGAATGCTGTTAGTGTTCAAGGCAGTGAGTAGATCTGTCTCATTAGAATTATTCACCAACACAAGGTTGACACCTACCTTTTGGAGCTCTATAGCACCTGCACATGTATGAAAATTTTGTCTCCTTCCTCTGTAGGCACATAAAGCTCTTATATATTGGATTTTCATGACTCTTTTAGGTGCATTTTGGGTGCATTTCGTCCTTGGCAAGTGTCAGTTTTAAAATTGCTGCTATAGGTCTTCAAAGCTGTTTGCCACAGAAAATACTTTCCTCCCTTAACTATGTACTGTATAGAAAAGTTAACTTTATGCAAGAGTTTCTTGAAGGTCCTAAAAGACCCCTTGGAATGAAAGCCATAAAGACACCTTACATTTCCTATTCTAACCCTTCAGGGAGAGATGAGGATCAAAGGACTCAACCCATTTTCAGAAGCTTGCTGTCTTAGATTTGAGAATTCTGTGCAAGGTGCTCAGGAAAGGTTTGTAGGAGCTGCTGGAGGCAGCCTATTCTGAACAGGCTACAGGCAGTACCAGCAGCTGGAAAAGAGAATTACTGGGACCTTTCTAGAGGAAAAGGGTGGCATCCAGGGGAGGGTATGGTGGGAAACAGATTATCCTGCAGTATTCAGGAAGATCACAGGTGTAGGGTCTTTCACCCAGGGGAAGAGGTAACATTAGAGTGCTGGGGGGGAACCCTTTGCAGGTCAAGAGGAGTGACACTTGTGTCACTTGTCTGCGCTAATATTAAGTTTTAAGTGAAGAATTCTTCTTCTCTGGAGGTTGTTTGGAAGGGTAAAAAGGCATTGAGCCCTCAGAGAAGTCTCAACATCCAGAATAAAAACACTACTGATAGAAACAGTTTAATGCTGATATGGCAGTAAGGGGTGTTAGAGTAAATGCACTTTAAAACCAAGGTTTCTTTGCTTCTCCCTTTATTATTTCTAGTAACAGTGTCACTGTAGAAATGAAGAATTCTGTGACACACAGGCAGAAGTCACCTCCACACCTCTGCTTGACTGTTTAGACTGATGGTTCACATGAAATGAATTTGATGGTACTTTTTAAAAATCAGCAAAAAACTGCATTGCAAGACAGTCGTGACAGTGTCATCCTCATTACATCAAGAGAAACTTTCCTCACCCTTCTCTGGTTAAGGTTAAGGCATGGCAATGTTATCTAAACAATCTGCATGTGCAGCTTCAGTGTCTAGTTAAAACCATAAATCCTCTTGTACATTATTGCTGATCTGATTGCAGCTTCCACTAATTTTCAAGCATGCACTTCTTCTTTCACTTTTTTTTGTTTTAGGGAAACAAGCATAGTTTTTTCACAAAGATCAGTCATTCTTTCACAAAGCTGGTCCATGTTATAGATGATACAGGTTCTGCAACCATAAGTATGTATGGCTATTATTGGAAATAAGGTTTGGTTGCTTTTCAGTTTCACTATATCTGACATAAATCTCAAACTAGAAACAATTTTCATTTAGTTTAGTCAAATATTTTTGATTTAGTGAAGTCTTTTTCTCAGGTGAGGCATAGCTGGAAGAAAGGACATAGTTAATGTTGAAAGCATTCAAATAACAGTAAGAGTAAACTTGAGCCCAAGGATTTAAACTAAGCCATCAATCAGTCAGTGAGTTCCTGCAGCTCTTCAGAGGGGACACAACACATGTGAAGATTCAGCTCAGTGCAGTTCAAAACATTCAAGCTGGAGTTTTAGGGCTAAGCATGGCTTTAACATTTGTCCATTTGCATGAAGGTATTGACAGCCTTGTTAATTCTAATAATATGGCTATGTGTTGTGCTTTCTGTGAAACACTACTGAACACACTTATTTTGGAGCCCCAGTGAGGATCTGGTCATACTTGTGATTTGTTCCTGCCAGATTTGGGAGCCTATGTGTCTGAGAGAAAATAGATGGAGATGACTGACTTTTTAAGTAGAGTATAGGATGGAGGAGCTGGCTCAGCCAAAAGCAGTTTGATCATGTCTTTGAGCAGAGTCATTCAGTGCCATGGTGCCTTCATTCCCTTTATCCTCTAAAAAATTTAAAGCAACAATTGCTTCTTGAGCATGTTGAGTGGCCAAATTCACTGGTATACTGTTAAAATTGTTCTCCCAGAAGTGCAAGAGGTGAGTAATGACTCTAGGGACACAGCAAGAGATAAATAATGAGTTGTCAAAGGGAGAGAACCTGCAAAACCTGGTATTGTATCTCCCAATATAAATTTATTTTTCACTTCCCTGATACATAAGAAGGAACATTTGCCTTTCAAAGAAACTGGATTTTTATAAAGAAATAATAATATTTCAGAATGGAAATTGAGCTGATTCCTAGCTTCCTTCTTTTTCAAAAGGTTTGGGACTCCTCTACATTTATCCGTTTTAAGCTCATTCCCTTACATTACACAGTTTTCCTCATGCAGTAAGGGATTGCTGCATGATCCCAGCATCTTTCTGGAGGGAAGCCCATTGCTCAGTGTCAGAGCCTCCTCTCCTGGTCAGCTGGAGGGGTAGCATCAGACTCCCAGAGCTGGAAATGTCAGCTTGCTTCTCCAGCCACTGAAACAGAATGGGATGAGAGATGGGGAACAGGGGAACGTTTGTTATTGTTGGCTGCATTTCATGTGATGCAATGCTGAAAGCTCAGTGCTGCTGCTCAGTATTAGACATTTGCCCTTCACAGTCAGAAATGGGTGCAGAAATTCTGCATTGATCTGATTTTGACACTGAACTCGAGACAAAAAATAATTCTACAGTATTCTCCCAGGAATAAACTGAATCAGAGATTTTTTTGTTAGTCACAAAAGGAAAGCTCTAAATATGCTGATGGTGGGGCAGTAATTCTTTAGAAGTACATCTGTTCCCTTAGACACTTCCTGTTTCATCCATTTCTTCCCCCACAACACAGGGAAAACAACTACCCTAAAACTGTCCAAAATACGAACTCAAGATGGAGATTGCTAACCTGGCACTGCTGGGTTCTGAAGAATTCTAATGCTGATTTGCCAGTATGCTGGTGTTCCAGCTAGAGATTGTTTGAGGAGCAAAACCAGAACTCCATTCGTGCCAAAAGGGACCTAATCATCAGCCTTCATTTTTTGCAACTGTCCTATTATTTTCCCTTTGCCTGTTGTTATTGTCCAGAAACACCAAGACTATGAAAATGCATTAGGGTTAAGGAAATATGTGGCATTTTTCTCATTAGCAGTTGAAACTGACACTTTATGATCAGCTCTCCTTGCAAGTCCGTTTATTTTGGGGTGTAGGAAGAAACCCACAGTTAACTAAAAGCTGCAGAGTTTTCAGGGTAACAAATGAATATAACTCCAGCATATTCTTTTTCTTCTCTGTTACCTCTTTGTTTATTTTTTATGTAATAATTCTGTCCCTCTGTGCTGACATGTAAAAATGGTTTGCCCAAGTGATTACTTAACTTTTGAACATAGCCCTGTGTGTTTGTGCCTCTTTTTGAACACATTTTCAGAGAGAACCCCTGTTCTCTGTTTATTTAATGATATCTGGAAGCTTTCAATAGGCCACTGGAAGGGATTGGTTTGCTGTTTTCAGTGTCAGGGTGTAATGACCAAAGTATGTATTGTAAATGTATTATTTAAAAAGGCACGGTCTGAAAATGCTTTTAGGATTATCTGTTTTGACAGCCTCGGGGCAGCTATTAATGCCAGCTTAAAATCTCTTCCTGTTTATCACTAAAAAAAAAATTATCTTAGTTAATTTTTTATCTGCCTTACATTTTTGATTCAAAATGCCATAAATGTGTTTAATGTTATGATTATTTATATCCTTAGACCTTAAGGGGTTTTTTTCAATAAATTTTAATTAATCAAGGCATATTATCTTGATTTTTTTTTCAAATGTACGCTCCCTAAATTTATACATGCAATAGAGAAAAAATCTAAAAGAGCAATATAAATATTTATTTTTCTCATGAACCATAGTATCATAATTAGTAAATTACGTTAATGATAATAGCAAAAGTGTATAATTAGAGGCCAGATTATTCTCAGGCCTATATTTCATGCAAGGCTATGGGGAAGATGAGTGCAAGATGTTAAAGATGATGATTGAATTGCCAGTGAATGAGGCAAAACATCACTGCAGGCCACCACCTGCTCTTGAGCTATCTGGCTATCATTGAGGCTAGACTGTGGGCTCCATTCGTGCTTCAGGCTGATGTCCCCTGCCTGTCCCTGTCCCCTGGGCTGGACTGTGGCAAGTAGCCAATATTACTGGGCCTCTTAACTATGAGCATTTTTTTTTGTTGATATCACATCTTATTTTGGTTTCACGAAGGTGCATTTATAGTGAATCATTTATGAAACTTAAGTTTTAGACTGTGTTTTTCCAGGATGAGTTTTTGGTAGATTGTTTTGAATCTGAGCACCAGCACAGACTTCTATGGGTATAGGTAATGTAGGAGAGATTCCTTTGGCTAAGGCAATACCTGCTGCTGTCCCAGTTAGGAATATTATCTGGAAGAGGACTGTAGGATCATACACACATCTACATACTCAGCACACATTCCCTCAAGTGGAAGTTAAGCAGGAACAATCAGCACAGGAGCAACCTCTCTGTGGAGCAGTACCTGTTCTTGAGTCCTGTTGGTGTCTCTGCTAACCCTGCTGCATGTCCTGATCAGCATGAACCAGAGCCCAGGAAAGCAGTGCATAACTTCCATAACTCCAAGTGCACTCATAGGAAACAGAATGGTGTGGTTTAGAATCATTGTGTCTTTTTAATAATGACATTGACTTTTATGGTTGTACATGGTCTAAAATTATTCTTACCTCAAGACATTTTTTTTTTAAGATTCCTTGATTATCCTGGAAATTAATGGTCTGTGTTGCCTTAATATAAAATTATTGCTGTGAGGTTGATTAGTAGCAAATGCTCTCTTAATGTTAAGCTTTTTTTGTTGATTTCAACTAAAACCTAGTAAAAAAATGCCTGAGTTGGTTTTGCTTCCCTTATTTTAAAACAATGCATTTCTTTGTTGAAAATCTTCTCTGAAAGTTTGAATGCTTTGGCCCCAATCTGTTTATTGCTAGTTTATGACTATGTTTACAGCATTAATTGCAGATATGTTATTTTTGCATGTGTTCTATGATTGCTCTTTTCTTTTTTTTCTTTTCTTGGCCTGCATGTTTGCTACTACAGGAACCTGCTTGGGAAATCAATGGCAACAGAACAACCTTCAGCCCTCTAACTAACACGCCGACTGGGCCTATGGGTAGTGTTTTAGCAACCAATGGAACCTTTTCAGGCTACCTCAACCAGCAAGAGATCAGCCTTTCAAATAGCTCTTCCTACCTAAAGACTACCACAGTTAGATCTTCCATGTCCTCTCAGTCTGTGACTCCTGACATTTCACCTGCAAAGAGCACTTTAGGTTCCAAAGCAAGCCCTGCTTTGGCTGGTGGCAGTAGCCCTGCACACCAGCTGAGCCCTGCAAGGCAGTATAACAACCCCATTGGCCTTTACTCGGCAGAGACCCTGAGGGAAATGGCTGAGATGCATAAATTGAGTCTCAACCGAAGGGCTTCGGAAGGTGGACTGCCTAGAGGGTAGGTAACATGGTAACATCTTTGATTATTTCAATAAGTAATGAACTTGCTGAACAGTGAATGTAATGGTGCTTACCCTATTGTGCATTTGTCTGGCAATCGTGATTAAGGTCTGGATCAGTTATTAAATTTTCCAGTAGTCCCCAAAACATACCCACATTGCCATTACGGGACAATGCTTGTTGGTATCTGACGTGCAGCATGGATTGGCAATAGTCAGCAGAGCATGAGGGGCAGCACTAGGACTGAAGTAACTGTAATCATCTCAGGGTTGTGACACTCAGCAGTTCTAACTAATGCATGGAGTCTCAGAGAACCAAGTATTGCTGTCAGGCATCAGAGCAGCTGCTATAAAACACACCTGATCTTTGGTACTTTGCTAAAGAGAAACGGCTTTGACCAGCAAATCTGACATGCTCGGCTACTGGAGTGTCCTGCTGTAACTCCTGCCTTAATATGTTGGCTTTCCTATGCAAAATGAGGCAGAACTGCAATATTTTGAATCCTCTGGTTTGAAGAATGTCTTGCATCTGTTAGCTTTAATGTTAACTTTGCTGTAACAAGGAATGATCTCCAGATACTGCCCAGACAGTTGGATCCCATGTTGTCGAGGTTTTCCATATTCCTATATTGCAGGTCATCTGTTTTATTAGTAGGTTTGCAAAGTGAGGAGCTTGGACTACAGTACATAAGAAAAAGCAGTGAGAAATAGGTTTTCCTAATTTTTTTGCCTTCATGTATAAATCGTCAAACAAATCTAGTTTTTTAGTTTATTTGTGGGTTTGGTTTGTTTTTTTTTTTTAAATGAAGATAAATTTCTTGTTAGGAATATGGGGAAAAGTGGTTTTTTGACACTAGGGACTTGGCTATATAAGGAAGACCAGAAAATTCCGACAATCCGCTCAAGGTCTGATAGCAAATGCCTGTCTTCAAGTACTTTTTATCCCTTTGCAGAAGCTTTTTGCAAAAGTAAAACCAAGAGGTTTTAAGTTGTAGCAAAGTAGGGATATTTCATATACACCTGTTCTAGATGATTCAAGCAGTTTTAGATGATTCACTGCCACTCTCTTGAGCACTCAGCATTAACCATCCTAATTAACTTACCTGAGAAAATTCTATCCTCCCTTCTCATACTGGATAATTAAGTAAAGCAATTACCATTTAAGAGAAAATAATTTCAGTTAGTAAGCAAGATCAGCAAAATAAACCTCAGAATACTTCTCTCTTAATTTACAGTTTTCTGAAGAATACCAATTCTTGTCTTATTTCAATATACTGGGTTTTCTGGGAGTATATCTTGTTGTCTTTTTCTCCACTATGTTCATAACCCTCCTTAATACCTGCAGGGGTGGGGGTGAAGGGGCTGAATTTTGGATGGCTCAGCATTCTGACTGTTTATCAGAATTACAACACACCTGCATCCATCACTCACCAAAGTCAATGTGAGCCTTTCTATTCAGTTAGAATGAAATTTTAGGGAACTGCTGTCTGCCTTTACCATCTCAAACACTGATGAGCAAACAAAAAATAAGAAAACCCTCATCCTGCAGTGCAGGAGCATTCTGAAAAGATGAAAGAGCCCAGAAGCACTAAACAAATGTGTCTTGTCAGGTAACTTCTCTGAGATTTAGAGAACTGTACATCTCTGTTGACATGCAGAGACAATTCAGAGCTCAATAGTGCTGTCATTCCCACTCCCACTTGACTGTTATCCATGAAGTAAGAACTATCTTGCCTCCTGCTCTGTGGAGAAAAACACAGAAATTGTAACTATCTTGGGACTTGGTGGCATCCATGATAATCTCAATCTCACAGTGCATATATGTGAATAAGTAAGCACTGTGAGCACTGCAAAATCAGCTCTGGTCTTTATTGGGAACATTCTTACCATATAATACAACATGGTTGTAATATTGTAGTGCTCCAAAACTGAATTAATTGTGCTTTCACAAACATGCACTTAGCTGTTTGGTAAAAGCCACAAGAAAGTTCAAGCGTGAGGAATGATCTTAAGGTATGTTTCAGTTCTGTGCCCTTTTCACCAAATGATTTAAACTTAATTGTGTGAATTGTTGTTACAGGTTTAGCTAAACACATTGGAAAATCAAGAAGCTGAAATTAATTTTGGGATTATTTCCTTGATCTGTGAAGAATAACAAAGCATCTGTTTGTCTGATACACTTTACATTAAAGCTTTATCACTCTGACCCAAGGGGAAAAATAAGATAGCCTGTTAGGAGTGTGGAACGTGATGTGCTGAAAGCTCTGGAGTGTATGAATAAATATAAACAGTGAGTCATAGTTTGTAACATGTGCATCTTTTTCATTCCAGTGTAAGTTATTTTTCACATTGTAGGTCAAGGGCAGTAAATACCTGTCCCACAAGTACGTGTCAGGTGGCTTGGGTTACTGGCCTCTTACTGTGTGACCTCTGCAAGCAGCAAGTTGGGTGTTCCAGACATGTCCCTATATAGAATCAAACTGAAATAATGTGTGGGTCTGAACTGGGAGGGATTTTCTTATCACATCCTAAACATAAGGAAAAGCAAAGCTTTATTATTTTTGAAGGAAGCTATAGCAGCCTCTTCACATCTGAAAAATCTTTACTGAGATGTGACTGCTGAGCTGTTCTTAGTATGTGCACATAATGTTTCTTTTCTTTGGACATACTTTGATCTTCCTTTAATTAAGGTGTATTTTAGTGGTTTGGTAGTTCTGCCTTGAAAATGTTATTTTATATGTACAGTAGATGCCTGCATGAGTCAGAAAATAATACCATTATACTTGGTTTCATTGTAAATGAGTGCTCAGCTGTCCCACATACACCTAAAATGGATATAGGATCACTGATGTGCTTACAGGCTGCAGCTTGTTCCTAATAAATCTCTACCAGTTCCTGTAAAAGACTGATAGATTTGGTTTAATGTAGGGTTTATATAGCTAGAAGAATATTTTCAAATCTGAGAGTCTGACCAGTAGCTGCAGAGGGTGATCTGTGATTGTTTTACCATGGAACCACAGAAGTGCTAAGCCTTTACTGCAGCTTTGGCTCATTAGAGTGCTTTTGATCATGAAAAGTGCTGTTAGATGAGCCAAGGCAAAAGGATCATGTGTAGGAAGCAGCAGCAATATCAAAGGTTCTAGAAGGAAAAAGCAGGAGGAGCCAAATCCACTTGGAATGTCACTCTTAGCATTGTAACTTTGCTGTCCAGAAATGTCACAGCAGCAAGTTGGAATCCTCAGTGCCCAGTTCTGTCAGCAGCATTCCATGCAGCCAAGAAGAAAAGTTTATTAACTGACCCTGGATCTCTTCCTCTTTATTTTGCACAAAATATGATTAATTAGTCTTCAACCAAGAAAAGAGCAGAATGTGGGTATTCTAAGCTTCAGGGGGGAAAAAAAAAAAAAACAGAGAAGTTAAAATAAACATCACAGCCTATTTGTGCAACCACCATAAAGAGTTATTGGGAAGAGCACTGCAGTCCAGACTGAGCACACTCTGTTCTGCACTCCCAGCTTTATCCTGTGTTATGGTGCTTTGGAATTACTGTGCAAACATCATCACTGGTTTGTGCAGAGATGCAGGAATGGAGTGTGAACATACCTTTTTTCATACTGTATACATATCAGTTGGAATAAAATACCCTGATATAGATATCCCAAAAAAAGTATAATGCATGGCTCACTTAATTTCATGTGGAATAAATTAGGAATGACTATTCCAAAGTTAATTGGTTTATGTCCCTCTTGGCATAATGTAGGTGCAGTCATATCTAGCAAATGCTTTGTTATATACAAAAGCATTTTCTTCAGTTTTAGCTTTAAAATTTACCGATATATTCTTTGGGTCTCCAACTTGTAAAAGACCTAAAAATCAGTCTTGCAAAACAGTTCTGAGGGTGGCCTGAGAATCGTCTTCATCCCTGAATATTCAGTATCTAAGAGAAAAATAGAGTCTCTACCACTCATTTGCTATTTTCAGATGAGAATATACTCTGAAAATCCTCCTTCTTTCCCTCTGCTCCCTCTTCCCTTCACTTTGGTAGTAGTACTTTTCAGGATGCACAGCAATAAGATCGTGATCAAGGGTCAGCCAAAATGCCATGGTACCCCACTAAGTCCTGGTGGATCAAGTATAATCCCTGCATTTTTTCCTTTCTTAATCATGGTGGGGGTTTTAGGCATACATTTACTTTTTGTTCTTATTTGTAGATGGCCTGAGAAGAGCTGTAGTAATCTTTTGTAAATATCTTCTGCCCTTTGCAGTCTAGAAACTATTGACTTTTTTCTGTGTGGTTGGTTTTGATGTTGTTTGTTCTCTTTCTCTTCTTCTAGGTCATAACCAACACCGCTGCCAAGTTAGTATCACCTCTGTGTAGTGCCAGATATTTGTGTGACGCTGTGTGTGTGAAGATGTGTTTTCTGGGGTAGCATGATCCCCTGTGTTCCTGCTGTGTCTGCTTGCAAGTGCATTTTTTTAAAGTATTGCAAGTATATTTTTAAACATCTGCTTGGTGTGGCAGGTGCCCTGCACTGCCCCTGCTGTCCAGCAGTGCTCTTGCTTGGCATTTCTTGGTGATGCTCTAATGCTGTGAGTGGAGCTGCCACCTGAGCCTGCCCAGTTCTTCTAAAAGCTTTCAGGTGGTTTTGCTTCTATGGGCAGGTTTAAGTCCTCTTGAATCTTTGTCATCTTGATGCCCTCAGAGTTTGGAGAGTGTTATCTGAGCCTCTTTTGGTGTGTTATTAGTAAAGTACTTTTAGCTTCAGTGTTAAATAAGTCTGCTAAAATTCAAGTTCAGGTTGGAGTAAGATACTGATATGGGAAAAAATCTACAGTGTGATTTACCTTGATAAATCTATTGCCCAAAGAAGAAATAACTATTGATTTGAAAATGTGATTGATCTCCTTTATTTAGGAGAGTTCAGAGAGTCCTCAATTTTGACCCTTAGTTTTCTAGGGGCAGAGGATTGTCTCTAAACTCTTGCTTTTTGCCTCTGTCCTGACTGTTGTCCCTAAATTGCTGGAGACTGGGTTAAACTGAAAATAAAAAAATTATTCTAATAGTTAAATGTCAAATTTACACTGACAGTATGAAGTTAGAAGCAGTAGAAAACATGAAGCTGAAATAATATTTAGTGCATATAATTTGCACCAATCTGGCATTCGCTGTTGATTTCAGTGAGGTGTGGGTGTGATGATGTAACTCCTTTGGAGTGAAAAACCCTAGCCAGTTAACATTAATAATTATTCTGACAAGATTGTCTTAGAGAGCAGAAGTCACTTTATAGGGGTGTTAGTAATCTTACTTGCTTTGGGATTTATTTTTCCTGATCCTTTTCTAGCTTAGGAGAAAGATCCCATTCATTTTACAGAGGAGCTGTCTCTGCAGCCTTACCTCTCCCACTTTGTCCTAGAGCCCAGCACCCCTTACAAGCACTAACATCTTCTGTTTGCTTCCAGAGTTAGAAAAAGAACTCAGCAGTTGGAATCAGTACTTTTTTCTGTTATTTTTATGGGAATCCTATTAACTTCAGTGGAAGTTTTGCCTTGGTGTATGTAATGTGACTAAAACCTCTTGAAAGACATCACTAAAACTGTTTAAAGACCACAAATGAAAGCCCAAATGACTCCTGCTGCTACCATGAGGGAAGTTTAGGCTGTTCTGACATTAGTAGCTTTGATTTCTGTAACTGACTGTGGAAACTGATTGCTTAGAACATTATTCTTTAACAGTGGCATATTTAACCTCTGTCCTTTCCTTCACACAATCTTCTCAGATCTTGCATTTACAATTTGTTTAGTACTTCCAACAGTGTGAAAGAAAGAGAACACTAAATTCAAGATCTCGAGGACCTGTGTGTTTGTAATTATCATGTGATTATTTAGGGTACTACAAATAAAAGAGATATTGTTGAAGTCAGGCATGTGCATGCTCAGTACAGCAACCTGCACGTCTCTGCACATCACCCCTCAAGAGATGATGTCAGTGTAATTATAGAATTGTCAGAGTTGATGAATAGTTAAGGGAGATGTATTTTACATGTGAGAATGTGTTGGTAAAAAGATAATTTTCACTTTTTGAATGCATAATGCCACTTCCCAGTTCCCTCCCTTAAAATGTTGGCATGTGCAGCTGAAGGCTGTGGCTGTAATGCAGTATGTGCACCTGCGTGTCTCTGGTCCTTGTGCATGTGGCTGTCGATGTTCTGTCAAGGATTTGCAATGATATGTGACTGTATCTCTCTGTCCATCCTCAGTCAGGGCATCCCACCAAAAAAAAGGCTGAAAACAGAGCAGAATCCCCTGGCTGGCTTCAGAGGTGGCACACAACCTGTGATAATCTCCAGATAATTAAGTCAGATAGCTGCCAGCCTTACTTGATTTTACCTTTTCCATCATGCTGGGTTGAGGGTTCAGTTTTAACTCTTATCCTCTGGGGCTGCCCATGGTAAACAGGCACAGTGTTGTGTGTCTAAAGAGAAAAACAATATTAGCCATTAAACTTACAGTTTAATGTCTTAAACTGAAAAGGAAAATTGTTCTAATCAAACGGAATTCGGTTCTTCAATATTTCTTCTGCAGGGGGAGAAATACCCATTTCCAGCTTTTGGGCAAAATTCTAAATGAAACATTTATGAAATATGTTATTTCACAAAGGATGGAATTCCCAGTTTTGTCCAGTTTGGTGAGTGTATGGAATCTCTCCTGCTGGCATCCTCCTGCTGCTGGCAGGACAGGAACAGGTTGAAGAAGAGCAGCCACCTTAGTGGCTGACAGCTGAGGTTTAGCTTGTTCATTGGAACTCTGGGCAGTGCTCAGTCCTAGCTCTAGGACTAGAACTATGCACAACTCAGCCCTACAAGAAAACCAGCTGCTCTTTGGCTGCAAGTCTGACATCAAATTGACTCATTCTGTTGTCATGGAAGCTTCAGTTAGCTTGCTTTTGGGGCTCAGTCTGTCAAATGTAAAATCTTTCCTTGTAAAGAGAGTCACTGGAAACTAAGGCAGCAACTCTTCTAACTGCACTTGGCCTGTTGATTGCAATGTTGCATATTTTGATCTGGGACTGAGCATTTATCATGCCATAGCAGCACTTCAGGCTGGCTGTACGGAGATTTTGGGAAGATTTAGTCTTTGTGAGGAAAGCCTTGAAGACTAAAAGGCGCAAGTACTAAATTTCACTGTGATTAATAACACAGACAGAAAGTGCTGAAACCTTCTAAATAACAGAGAGCCTGATATCTGTTTGCTTCCCTGTACTTTCTAGACCTTTGTAAGACCCTTCTGAAAACATGACTGAATGAAAAACAAAGTGGGAATTCTCTGTGCTGTGCATGTACATCCCATGGGCATGCATATATACATGTGCATGTTTGTATATGCTTAGATGTATACATGCATGTAACAACAGAATTTTAGTATATATAAGTATCACACAAATACTTCAGGATTTTTTGTGGTATTTTAATACAGTGAGAGCTATTTCACCTTTTTTTTCCTTTTTATATGTCATAAGCCAACCCCAAAATGACATCCATTAGCACAGCCATCTTTTCGCTGTGGCTTGGTACTTATGTTGTCTGCTCTTCTCTGATGAGAAGCTTTGGTGGTGAGATGCCATGAACAGACATGCACACTCCTCTCTTGGTGGTGCTTCCCTCACTTAACTTCACGCCTCTCTCCTTTCTTCCCCTCCCTTCCCTGTGGAACCTCACTCTTGCATAACCCAGCACGGACTTCACGGAGCGTTTCAACCCCAATGTCCTGAAGGACTCTGCCCTGTCTACCCACAAACCCATTGAGGTGAAGGGCCTTGGCGGCAAGGCTACCATAATTCACGCGCAGTATAACACCCCGATCAGCATGTATTCCCAGGATGCTATCATGGATGCAATTGCAGGCCAGGCACAAGCCCAGGGTGGAGAATTTGCTGGGTAAGGTTATTTCCTTCTGTGGAATGCCCTTTGTCTGCATGGTACTTGTAACATCCCTACCTGCATGACACATATGCTCTTCCTGGACTCCTCCTTTTTCCCTGGGGTGTATTACACATGAAAAATGTGTATCAATCCTAGACGGTGTCCAAAAGCACTTCCATGTTTTGAAGTTAAAAGGATGGATCACTAGAAAATCATAGCATGTTGGAAGAGACCTTAAAGATCATTTAGTTCCAACCCCCCTACCATGGTCAGGGGTACCTTAATTTAACCTAGCTTTTTTGATATTCCTCCTATAACTGGTAAACCCCACAAAAATACATCTAATGCTCTGTATATGACATTGGATGGCTTTTCATTCCTGCCAACCATGATTTGTAATAGTCACTATTACATGCATAGCTCAGAAAGGACAGAAAAGGGAGATGGAATTTTTATGGAGATGTGAAGAATGCAAAATATTTATGTAGCACTGGCTACTGTTTTATTCTTCAGAATGGAGTGTTTTGCTGTATTTTCCCTATCCCCAGTTTACATACAGTACATGTGTTTTACACAGGTCCTTTGGACTATGGCAAAACCTACTGATCTTTAATAACTCTGCTTTTCCAATGCATGTTTCTGGAAGTCTTATCTGATTAACTTATCCAGAGTTGTAATAACTTTACTGAAATTACATATGCAATAAATATAGCCAGGTTTCTCTTACCGGGTGCGCTTCTACCCAAAATAGAAATTGCCTTCCTTTGATATGGCACCAAAATACAGGTATAGCAACACACTTTAATGTAGTTTCTTTTCCATATGTTAGCTGCAGGCTTATTCAAAATAAGGGTGGCTTATGTATTTGCTTGTGCTCCCTTTTGCTGGCCATTTTTCTCTCTTTTTTATAATTATTTTTCTTTTCTGCTAACTTTTTGCACCAATATTGTTGTTCATCTCAGCTCTCCCTCGTGATGGATCACAATACCTTTAGCTGGCTTTGGCCATGACTTAGTGAATATCCACAGGTATTGAGTAGACTCATATATCCAGTTAGTGAAGTACAAAGAAGTTATTTTTGTTCTCTGTAAAGGCTCACATCCTTTATAGACATGGATTAGAGGAGACATTTTATGATACACTGGCACTTTCTATTAAATGCTGTAGCATCATATGATGCAAATAGTAATGTTTAAAAATTTTCCTATTTAAATGATCAGATGATTATAAAGTTAATGCTGAATATGTGGCTCCTTTTCATTTTATAAGTTTCCTTTCATTTCCTCTGTGATATTCTGAACTTTAATTTGCAGTAGAAACCAAGATGTTCTTTAGCTTGCTTAATCAACCAAGTCTGAGTTAAGATTATGCTTAATGCAGAAGTATTTGTATGAGAAGTTTTTATATAAAAGCAGACCAAATTGTGTGCTGATTCATTTTGTCTCAATTATCAGCCTATAATTTGGTCTTGCTTCTTAATTAATAATCTTAGTCCTTTTCATTTGTCCACAAGGGTCTGTAGGGTGGTAAGCACACTCAGACTGCACATCTAAAGGGCAGACAGCAGCTGGACACAGTTGACTTATTTTATCAATGATGAAGGACAGACAGGCTTAAGATAAGAATTAATTTTCTAGTTTGACCATTTGAAATCGGTTATGTTGTGACTTCATGAGATCAGAGTCAGGCTCTTGTCACTTAGGAATAAGCCACACTTACTGGATCACCACAGAAAACATAAAAGGAAGGACAGAATTATTCATACTCAGACTCCATGCGGAAACTTAAAGGTAGAAAATTTTGAATGCCCTGACTTTATATATTTTTCCACTCTTTGTTTTTCTGTTTTAATTGGTCTTGCTAAACCAAGAACCGAGAGTTAGGCGGGTGCAGTAAAACCGTGTGGACAGTGCATTTTGAGTGCATTTCTGTCAAACCACTTCTATATTCCATTATGCGGGTTTAGGCAAATTCACAAGTTGTATAAAGACATAAATCCAGCACCTTTATTGCGAATGAGATCTGACAGTTGAAGTAGCAGAATCAACAATGTCATTGTACAAACTAAGGTCTTGTATGTCCTCTACAATAAGTCATCTATTTACCAGTCTACATGAACTTTTGTTCGTTGGGTTGTGGGGTTTTTACGTCTTAGAGCTTTTTTTTAAAATAGCTGGAATCAGTGTAATACCTGATGTCACAATATTTTGTTGTATGTCTACATCAGGGGTAGAACAGTGCAGTGTTCCTAAGTTTTTACTTAATATCTACTGAAATTAAATCTGCATAATGACTTCAGGGAGTGATTCACATAGTAAACCATAGTTTATAATGAACTCCAAAAAATAAAATTCCATTGCTACTTATTCAGAGAGGTTTGACTGTCTTTAAATCTTGTTTTAATATTAAGAATGTGTGACTTAAATGATGATAAGAAAAAGGAAAATAATTTTTATTGACTCAGAATACCTTAGGCTCTAGAATAAAAACCTCCAACAGCTCTAACCCATTTGGGAAGAGGGTTTTTTACAGTAGTATCAATTTAAAGTAATATGCTTAAAGATGCATGATATTTCTGCACATCCACACCCAGATGGAAAGAAATTAAATTACAAAGAGGTATAACAGAGGTATTAACATGGTTATGTGCATCTTTAGGCTGTCTGTAAGAATCAGCTGTCACATTTAGGTTTATGAAATGCTCATAATCAGCGATGCGCTCTATTTTACACTTCCCTGCTGAGTGGCTCATATGTCCTAGTTACTCATCTACAATATAATTATGTTTTTTAAAAAAGAAAAAGGCCTGCTGAATTAAAGACAGAGTTGGAAATACTCCAATGTATTGCATTAATTTAGTTCAATTTATATGAGCGTGTTTCACTCTGCTGGGGAGGTTAATTCAGCAAGCTCCATTTCCTGCCTTAATCATCTACCATAAGGATATTCATATGTCATATTAATGCCACACATTGCTACTGTGAAATTTGTGGTCCAACCTCCAGCTCTAGTTTTTTAACAATGTTTTGAGTTAATGGCATATCTATACATAAACCTTTGAACTGCTTTTTTGTACACTGGTCATAATATAAGAAGAAAGCATTTGAGCTAGAGGATTTAAACAGAGGAATTTGAACTGTCTGTGGCTGGCACACCCCTGCTGCCACTGTGGTCCGTGGTTGAAATCAGCAGCACTGTCTATCCAGTCTTTTATTATCCACTCTAGAACAGTGTTCAGCTGGGAAATTTGCTGTCTCAGAGAGCAGGTTTTTAAGCTTCTGCAAGATTAAGAAGTCAGTGTGGGGATATAAAGCTAACTGTTGGCCCACATCAGGCAGTCACTTCTCGTATTCATATAGGGGCAGGTTCTGGGTGTGATGCACCCTGAAGTGCCTTGGGGACTTGCAGACAGGGTCACCTTGTGGGGAACATTACCACAACAGAACTTTCAGAGTAGCCAAGTATCAGAAGCAGCAGCAGAACAGTCCTGAGGGTGTTGCTGTGACTTACTGTTGGTATTACAGAGAATCTTTTCCATGCAAAGGCTATTCCTGCAGAAGGCAGGAGAAGGCAGAACTCACTACTGCACTTTATTTCGTGCCTCAGCAAGCTTTTCAGCCATGCGTGATGGGCCAGAAGAGCAGGACTGCTGCTCTCTCTCCCCTCTTCCACCTAAAGAAGGCTGTGGCACCACTTTGTCCATCGCTGCACACAGGAGCAGCACTAATGCAAGCCACTGATGGCACAGCCTTCCCAAAATAAACAAGTCTGCATTCTGCCTCCTGTACCTGCTAGCGTTTGGATATTGTAAGGATTGTGGTCTAGGAAACATGAGCTAAAAAAGGAGCTTGAAAATGCTGCTTCCTCCTACAGGACATCTTTCACACTGAGGAACTTTTTTACATAACTTGTATGTTTTGTGGCAGAGCTTAAACTGAAGTGTCAAGTTTTTCTCTAAATTCACCTTTCTAAGCTGTATTCCACCCTACAGCTGATTGTGCTGAAACACACGAAAAACTTAACTGGGGTTTGTACTTTGGTGGCTCCTCAAGAAAGTGAGAAGTTTGCATATTACGGTGGCTATGAAGAACATAAATACATGCTACTATGTGTAAATCCATCAAACCAGTGTATATTACACAGTGCTGAAGGAGTGTGTCAGCTGGGAAATGCTGATATTTAAGGCACTACCTGGTAACATTTGCATCCCACTGTATGTAGGATGTCAGACATATTTCCTGGCTTTTTCATGAGTCCTCTCAGGCTTTCAAATCACAGACCCAACTTCTCTGTAGATTTTCTCTGCACAGTGGTATCTTAGAGAGAACTAACTTCAAGCCTGCACCAAGGAAGCAACTGTTGGACCAAACAGCCCTTAGCTTTTCACAGAACTGTTTCTCAGTTTTCATGAAGTTGAGCTTGCTGCTTGCAAAGCTCTTTATGGAATAGCATAAAGCTGTTACAATAAATCACTTGCTTCAAAAATAGACCTTGTATTTAGAGCAGCCATGGAGCCAAGTTGCTCAAAGCACACATCATCCCCTCAGTGTATATTTCTGCAGCTCTGTTAATAGTTAATTTTAATTTTGCTATGCAGAAGTTATTTTCATTGGGAAAAAAAACCTATTAAGTTACTAAGCCTGTTTCTAGCCTGCATCATAAATCAAAGAGAGGTTATCTCACTTGTGCTACAGACCTGTGTAGCTTTGATTTTAGGTGTGCACAACTGTATCACTTTGCAAGATGTTTAAGCATGTTGTTAGACCCTGAGATAGATTCTGTCATGAAAGATTTCAGATACTGCAAGTCAGATATATGCAAGTCTTCAGTGAAAGTCTAGACTTTCTGTGCTTCACAGCTATGGCAGATGGAAGTTTAATTCAGTTTGAAAAAGAATCATCTCTAGAAAAAGCTATAAAAGCTTACCACACAATTTTTATAATAAAATATGGATTTATTTCTAATTGCAACCTTAAGGTACACTGGCCCAACACTGTAATTTAAAGAAAACATAAAACAGTACCAACATGAAGTTGTTTTTATAAGAAATAAGATGTAACAAAAATGGTCAGAGAAATAAGTATTTTTGCCTGGCCAACTCTCCTTTATCACCACATATTATTCTAACCACTGTACGCTTGTGTGCTTGCATTGGCTGAGGAATCATGAACAGGTAAGCAGATTTGAATGATAACAGGCCCTTTCAGAGACAGAATGAGCCATAACATAAAATTGATCTATGTATCTTTTTAAGAAGTGATCATTTCAAAGCCATGTTGGGGATGGCTGGGTGAGAAACCGAGACCAGAGAGCTGCTTCCAACGTTTCTGTTTCTGAATTGCAGTACTCTCCCTATAAAGGATCCTCACGTAGACAGTGCCTCTCCGGTGTATCAGGCTGTGCTTAAAACTCAGAACAAGCCTGAGGATGAGAGCGAGGACTGGAGCCGTCGCTCTGCCAACCTGCAGTCCAAGTCCTTTCGCATCCTTGCCCAGATGACTGGAACTGAGTACAGTAAGTTGAATGACAAAACATCCCCCTCATGCTGATTTTAGATTCATTTCTTTCCTCGCTGCCCTGCTATTGGCCACTGATGCTCAGGGAGGACTCATGTCCAGGCTCATGTAGTTGTCAGCAAGGGTGAAGATCCTGGATGTAACTTGAGGGAACTCAGAAATCAAAGTGAACAATCTCCCCTTATGCTTTACGAAGAAAATTCTTTTGCCGGGGCCTCAGCATAAAAGTATAACAGATTGTACAGTAAACGAGTATTTGGGACCCCATAGTTATTCCTACTAACAAACCGAGTCTCTGCAGTGCAATCTTTAGGTTTCCTGCAGCCTGGACATACAGAGCTGTCCATTCTTTAGACAAAAATGATGAACAAGTCATGTCTCCTTTAACAGTCTTCTACAGAAGTGACTTCTGGAGGTCAAAAAAAATTATGAATCACCATTTGTGTGGAATCTATGGCTCTATGAGCCCTGTTATCTAAACCTAGATCTGATATGAATGGCACAGAGCTTTAACCTTGTTGCCTATGGAAATGTTTTTATGGCTACCTGGTGCTAAGCTCACAGGTGGTTCCTGATGGACAAAGAAGGAAGGTCAGGGCCTTTTCCCACATCAGGGGGAAGTATTTAGTATTTCCTTCCCCCATTAATGTGCTGCTACTGTCTGTCCTGCTTTGTACAAAACAGGACCTCTCTGTAGAATCATTGCCTACAGCTGTGAAACGTTGCTAATAATGAATGGGAGAGTACTTGTAATAGCTACCTTCCTGCTAACATCCTCCTTCCTGTCCCTAGGGAACCACTCCTCTTCATGATGTTCTTACAAATTCCACTGCTGCAAAGTCAGTGTGAATGCACCTTTAGACAGGCTTTTGAGAAGTTTCTAAAGAATTTAACATAGCATAAAGCCAATTCCTTTCTTTCTGTTTTTTAACTGAAACATTTTTTTCTACAGTGCAAGATCCAGATGAAGAAGCCTTGAGGAGGTCAAGGTAGGCACCTCCCTGTGAAAAATACAGATTTCTCCTTCCTGATAACCCAATAATGATTTAAAATGGGATTAATATGAACTTCCTTTATTATATTTTTTGTCCTAAAATATTCTAACACGTTTACTTAAAAATCACTAAAATTAAAATGCTGTCATTGAGAGGCATTTGAATGAGAAGGATAACAAATTAGCATGTTTTTAGGAAAAACAGCGCAAAATTGCAGAAGTGTTTGTTCCAGTCTGAAAGCTCTCTGCTTATGCAATTTTCCTGTACTTTACTGGGTGTGTGAATGTGATGAGTTCCAAGCCCTGTGTAGCTACTTGGATGTGTAAGTGGATAAAAATATGTAATGTTGTGATAGCACTGAAATTTGTGAGCAATTTATTTGGATGACCCACTGATTGACATTTGATTCTCCTTAAATGATACAGTAAAAGAGTTGTTTCCATTCATACCCATAATCATTAGTTTGTTTTGTTTGGAATAAATATGACCTAAATTTGTAGAATATGGAAGCACAGGACTGCTTTTGCTAATGGATAAATGTATTTGTTTCATATGATGTATCAAAAACACTGAAAAAGTGGATATGTTCAGAGATATAATATGGAATTAAAGATCTGTCATCATCCTGCATAGCCAGGAAATAGATGTATTAAAGATTCTTATGTTGAGCTTAAAAACTGCAGTTGAATCAGGAGCATTCTGCATGCAATCCTTATTTTCTGTTTGCATACTTCAAATCCCTGTTTCACTTCAGCTGCTCTATAAGCCACTGGCTGGGTTTGTGGTGCTTGGTACTCAGTCCACCTCTTCTTTTTCTATTTTACTGCCCTGTGGGTTCTTTAAACGTTCTGAGCTTTTGATCACAGTGCAGGTTACAAATGTTGAATCAGTGAGAAAGATAGCTGCTGTCTTCCCTGTGAGAATACGAGAATGCTTTCAGTTGGTGTTTGCTGTAAACCCTCGGCTGCAGTTCACCCAGGTTCATGGCTGGGTGCCCGAACATCAGGCTTGACATTACAGCCCTCAGGGATTTATTTCTTCCCTCAAATGTGCAAGCCTAATTCTCATTACATGTATTGTGCATTATCTGTTCTGATGTAACAGCACACGTCCAAATCCTTATTGTGATAGGATTTAAAGCACTGGGCTGAACTTAACAGTGCCCCGTTCATATCTGAGAGTAATATGTGGTTTTAAAGAAATAATCTCTCTGGGTATAATCTGTGGTTTTGGAAAATACAAAATAGTGGAAATTTTACATGGTATGAGATATGTTGACAATAATTATCTGATGGCACATCAACACATGGAAATTGCACATTCTATCCAGTGTAACTCCAAGTACATGACTATATCCACTGTGCTTTGCACATTTTCTGCAGTCTTTAGGTATCACTGTGTTATCCTTTTCTTGCCCAAGGATGCTTCTGGTTATGTTCAGGCACAGCTGAACAGGTTTATGGTGTACATTGGTAGTAGAGGCATAAGGGAGCATATAGGTAGTTACACAGGGACAGTGCAACTGGTGTAAGCTCTGGTGCAAGGAATGAAATGGGATCTCCTTCCTACCCCACTGACACCATCTGGGTGCTTGATACCCGCCTCAAACATTGGACACACTCCACTGGGGATTTGGCAGCAGGGCCCTGGCTGTGCAGGCATCCATCATTGTGGCCTCAGGCAGGCTGTGAGCAATTTCTCTCTGGTGCTTTCTGTTGTCTCTTTGTGTCAGCTCCTCAGTGTAGCCAGCAGGAATTGCATGGAATGGCGATCAGGTTTCTTCCAAACACTTAGGAGTGCCGGGAGGAAAGATGTAGCTTATTTTTGGCAGAACTGTTTTACATAAAAACAGTCACTTTTAGATTGCTGCTTCCAACTTCATGATATATGTTCAAAGAAACCCATAAACTTGGGAATTTTTGGGTGGCAGAACATTCCTTTCAGTTAATATTAATGAGTGTGTTGCATGACTGTCCTTTGCTCATGCTGCTGCTATTTTGAAGGCACACATAAAAGTATAACTTGCTATCAAAACTTTTCATTGCTGGTGTGATGATTGTTGTGGAATATTTTCTGGAGAGATGGGATCCATTTCAAGCCAAACAGATGTTTCTGAATACCTTTTCCTTGAATGGAGGGGTAATATCTTCAAAGCCATAAGGGAGTTCTTAAATTACACGTCAGACCCACTGGAGCTAGTATATTCTGGTGTAGCTGAAAAAAAATACTGTCAGGAAGTTTCAGCTAGGGATGCTTTGTATCTCTTACCTGAAAGCATAAAAAATAGTTTGAAAAGTCATACATCAAGACTCCTTTAGGACTGTTACTTGCATGGCACTGTGTTATTAAGCACAAAAGATTTAGAAATATCAGTGAATTTGTTGGCATCTGTTTACTGTTTTGTGCTTTCCTCAGCCTGAGGAGTAAAACCAGCCCAGTCTGCTCCTTTCTCTTTGGCTGGTTTCACTCTCAAGTTCCACTGCATTAACACAATTAATTGTCTTGTGTTTTGAGTGTAAATAATGAGGAAAAAATGACCTTGTTTTGCAATGACTGCAAAAAGTTTTGCAAATAACAAGAACATTTTATTTTTCATTCTGTTTGATATACTTCTCATTGACTGTGCTATCATCTCACATCTTCCTTCTTCCCCTTTTTATGTACAAAAGCTGAATTTAAACTATAGAGCATGTAGAAAAGATTAAATCCTGAGAGGTGCTGAACATGGCTTGAGCACCCTAGTCCACAGTCAAGGGTAGTGGGAGGTGGCCAATACTTCACAGGACTCTGCTTTGAAAATCCACTGTTGTTCTGCTTTGTGACACAAATGACCAGAAATATCTATACAAATGTCAACACTAATACTCACTAATTCTGAGGAAGTTATAGAAAAGAACTGCTGAAACCTGGGGTTTGTGGTCCTTGCAGGAAGGACAGCAGGTTATATATGGGCTGACCTAAGTGTTACAGAATGGAAAATAATTTGCATTCATTTTGCACTTGTATGAGTTAACTTTCACTGACTCCTCAGTTATGTGAGAGGGAGGGAAAAGCCAAGAGAAACTGCTGGGAGGAAAACAATGGGATTACACTGCATTTCTAGCAAAAGCAGCCCTGTAATACCAAGCACAAGTCAAAGAATAAGAAGTTATATCAAGTTACTTCTCAGAAAAAAAAACACTGCAAAACCTTTCACACATGGTCCAAAAAGCATCACCCAGCCTTCACTATGCTGATTTGAAAGCTGAGGAAAAAATCCAAATAAATTGCCATTGCCCTAGTTGTAAGGCAGGGGAGTGGTAGCCATGGTCCCTAACCCCTTTCTTTCTCCCTCCTTTCTTTCTTCTGTGTATGTGTGTCTCTCTCTGTCTCTGTCTCTCTTTCCTCATGCCACAGGGAGAGGTTTGAAACGGAACGTAACAGCCCACGCTTTGCCAAATTGCGCAACTGGCATCACGGCCTGTCCGCGCAGCTCCTTAATGTCAAAAGCTAAGGGCCCCCAGTCAGAGGGCAAGCACCAGAGAGTCAGTAACACATTGACTGCTGGCCTGAGTTAGAGCCTGCCACTCGTGCAAAGATGTACTGCTAGGCACTGGGTTTCTGCTGTTAGCCTACTAGCCATTCACTGTCACCAAAGGTGAAATCATTATACAACCCCAGTCATGTTCTTCATGGGAAAGTAGTTTAGCTTTTTTTTCCCTTTATTATCTCAAACTTCAGTATACAGCAAAACATCACTATTGTAGTCTCTTGACTTTAATTCTAGAAGAAAATGAGAGGGAAGTTATTGACAGTATTTCTTTAGGAGGAAAAAGAAAAAAATTTCACGAAGTTTTACTGATGTAAAGATAATGAAGTAGGAAAAAGAAGGTTGAAAAGGAAAACTGATTGGCCTAGACTTTGCTAAATGTATAACACACTTAGTTTGCATAGTTGAATGATGCTGTTTGAAATAAGATATTAGCAATGTGAAGTCATATTTTAATATATTATACTGGCAGAAGTCATTTACTGAAACTGTTGCTGTAAGTTTTGTGTTGGAAACTTTAATTTATCATTATATAAAAGAGAGATAGCTGGGGTTACTCAGGATCTGCAAGGAAATGACATTTTGCTAGAGGTGATTTAGGAGTGAGAAGAATATATCATACTGCTGGTGCACTGAAGCTTTTAAAAGCATCTTGTAAGTTTTAAGGAATATGTTGCCCATTCTGTATTGCTCTTGCTTTGACTCACTTTTTTTTCTGTATATAGCAGCATGCTTTATCTGAAATAAAAGGTTTTAAAACTAAAATAATTATGTGCCTATTTTACACAGTACTTTATTCTGTTTTAAAACAATAGCTGCTTCAACTGATTATTGAAAGAAGGAGAACTTTTCCTTCCCAAATATAAAATTTGGTCCAAAAGCTTTCCATTATTAGCTGTAATTATTATTGACCTGTAAGTTGCATGAATTGGAATAAACCTGACAAAGCAGTTGAGTTAGGTGCCTTTATCTGGTAGCAGTAATTCCAGTCAGAGGGATTAAGTGCGTGAGATCAGATTGAAACTATTACACTTTTTGCTGCTTCCAAATTTGTCTCCGCAGTCTGTACAAGAGCTAAGTTCATTCAAACTCCCATCTTTTTCTGTGTTATAGAAATAAGGAAAAGCTACTGTTCATGGAGACTTTTTCATGAATCAGCCAAATACTGAAGTGTTTAAAGGATTATCATACATATGTAAAAAACCTAATTCTTCAGTATTACTTAAGAGTACATAAGCATTAATTCCTTTTAAAATGCATTTCACTTTTCTTAACTAAATACCAGAGCAGTTGAGGACATGCTACTTAATTCACAACATGCATTTATATTTTCCTTACGGGAACACAGATTCTGATCACACCATCTTATTAGTACCTGTGGTAAATCAGCATCACTGCATGAAATAAAAGCAACATTTTAACTTTTCCTGATTGTTGCCAGGAGCAACCTTTGGTGAACCAAAGTGGTGGGGAATTTTACTTATGTATAGGAAATTTTGATAGAATTTAAAATAGGCAATTAAGATTTTTTCATAAAAATGTACCTAAGTAAAATAATCTTCCAGTTCTAATTTTCAACCAAATTAGATGTTTTTATGAATAAGTAGTAACAGAGTCTCTTCATGGTAATAACAACTGTACATCCTTAATGTTTTATGAATATAGTACAGATACTACTCCTTTTCAACAGTCCTAGTGCATGTGTTAGAATGAAAATGTCTAGATTATATCTCAATGTTTACCCTTAACGTTAAATTGAAAGGTATTTTCTAATAATAATATTATCAGCTATGAAGTTAATGGACATGTAATTAAGGAATCCCTTCCACTTTGCTTCAGTGGTTTTAATGATATAAATTCAGTGCATATAAACCATGTAATCATATCGGGCAATAGCTTTAATCCCTTTTTCTGTAGGATACAAAATGGAACATTGTAGAATGTTGTAGAAGCTTGTAGAATGTCAATTCTTTATGCAGTTACAGGGGGAAAAAAAGCAATAGGAAAAAATCTTGAATATCTGGTAGCTTTTAGAACTTCTGCAATGTTAAAGACCTTTTGTGGAGGTGCCTTCATTAATTCTTACAGCAAGATGTTTACTACAGCATGTTTCAACTGCTTAGTCCAGTCCCTTTTAAAAAATCTCACAAACAATGGACTTTTGTGTTAAAACTGTCTGTCAAGTATTTCTATGTCATTTCTTTTTGATATTTAGACTAGTAATTCCTCAACTCTTACTCCTCAAAAATCTTCCTTTATGTTGTCATGGTGATCTTCAAGTCCAGAAAATGAATGTTATGGACCTTTTTTTGTGTAACTCTGAAGAGGCCTTGTTTTTGCTTCCTGAGGAGGAGGCAGACTTTGTCTGTAAGGCAGAGAAATTGGCCTGGATTTTTCACTCTACTGCATATCATTGCTAGTGACAGGAACAAACCTGGGCCAGATAAAAAAAGCATTAAACCTTTGAAAAAAAAGAGCAGCTTTGTTCTAGCAGAAGGGCAAGCCTAGCCTATTATATTTTAATATGTTCAGGCTTATCTCACTATATGTGGCCTCTGAGTGACCAACCCCATCTTGCAGTGTTTCATGAGCACTTGCAGAAGCCTGCTGTTTCACACAGGAAAATCAGTCACAATTAATGGCAGTGAGGCTTAAAATAGGTTCCTGATTGAAGACTCGATGGGTCATGTAATTCTTTAAACCAGCACTGATGATAGGCAGGTGTATCTGTCCCATGCTGAATATATTTTGACCTGTGACTGCTCTGCTGAGCAGAGAACAATGGTTAATGGCAGTACTGTTTTCTAAATAACCTCTATGCCAAAAATAAAGTAAAACACAGGATGTGGATAGTCATATGCACCCCCTGCCCTTCTCAATATTGCCAGTAAAGCATAGTGTTATAAGCATTTAATGAAGACACAGCAAAGCTGATGCCAGTAGGAAATCAAAACCAAAAGGCCTTCCAGGTAAATCTGCTTGTCTGGTTATGGCACAGGGACATGCTCCTTTTCTGCTGTGGTCCAAGGCTGTTTGATCTAAACTAACCTGTTTCCTGAATCCTGCTGCCCTGCTTTCTGCACAAACAGCCCCCGACCTCCTACAGTGCTCAGTTTCCAGCAGAGGCACTGACTGCATGCAGTGTGTGCTGATGGGACGTGGCTGCAGTGTGGCTTTAGGAGACGGGTGTGACAACTTGACCCCTCTTCCTTTCATGCATGACAAAATGACAAAAGGAGAAAGGTTCTGTGGCTCCTTCCTTTGCCTCCCTCTCCTCATGCCTGCCTGCACAGGAAGGACAGTATGTTTTTGCTAAGTGATACAGAGGTCACTTCATCACAGTTTCTCTCATTATGCACGACTGGGTGGAGCATATCTTCCATAGCAAGGAACAAGTATTCTTGGGACTACTTTATCACTTTTGAAAAGTCCAACTCTTGCACACCACAGAGCTTTCTGAAGCCTTCCTCAGGGGCAGAAGAAGTGACACCAATTTTTCAGTTGTGCACTCCAGTTCCCACAGGAGCTAAGTTGATTTTGTGGCTTCTTTGACTGTGTCTACCATGAGCTTCAGTGACTGGGATTGCCATTACATGTATCAGAAACTTTTTTGGATCCTTACACAAATCTGAGTTTGCAAAGTTAAAAAGCCAGAATTTTGGTATGGTGCAATGTATTACCAGATAATTACTTTCTTGAATCAGTTTGCCTTTAGTCGACAGCTTTCTGCAGGATACATGAAAATTAATTGACTAAAACTTAAGCACAATAACGTCCTTGTTCTATGCCTGCTAATCAAAGCCATCTGACACCACCAAGACAAGCTAAGGCATCTTGATCTCCTTCCTTGGTTGGCCAGAATTTCCAATGATTAACATTGCTGACCTGCCCAATTGCCAAAAACCTCCTATCTGCTTCTCAAATTACTAGAATTGCTACTTTTGAAAGACGTGCCCTATCTTTCCACAACAGCCTGTGAAATAAAGCAGACTTCTCTAGGTAGATTTCCCACTTAAGGAACATAATAAAAAAATAATAAGCACATCCATTTAATATCTTCTAATCCTTGCTTACCTTTTAACACCTGAAGAGTGACAAAAGCATAGGAACAGTGAAATAACTCAATTGTCTCCATGGAATCCTGAGTGAAATCAGAAGAGAAAATTGATCAAATATAAAGTCTTTCTTTCTCAAATTACTCCTGGAAGTTCTATGGGAACAAAATTATTTAGACATCGTAAATACCTTCTTTCCAAGTCAGTTCCCTGTAGGATAAGTTGGTCAAAGATAGTGTAAGGTACAGTGTGTTCACTTGAATGTACCCACTTAAAATTGAAAGAGTGAAGCCTCCAAATGTAATTAGAAAATACCATGAAACTTTTCTCAAAACAGTTCATAGAGAAAGTAATGCATAAGCTAACAGAGCCTGTTAAAGCTGAAATTAAACTTTGAGTGTGGGTGTACTGACCTATATGTAGCATCTTATCTCAGTCTCCTGCCCGTTCCTGTCCACTGTCTAACTTTTGCATGATCAGAAATGAATATTAACTTTCATTTCTACTGTGCAACCTTTAAAATTTTCATGTGCAGCCTTCAGCTGATGCAGGTGGCTAACCAAGACACCAGTGCTGCCTTCTCTCTGACTGCTCAGTCCAACAAGGGAAAAACAGTTCTAACATGCAGCAGGTTTTCCAACAAGCATTGTAACTCAGAGGCACTCAGCTGGGGTCTGTGGATCATCAGCCTGGCTCACAGCTTTGCTTAGGGTGAGCTGGAGCACAGAACTGGCACTGCTTCCTTTTATTTTGCTTCTAAATTGCATTAATGTCAGCAAAATTACCCTAAATACTAATAACTTCCTAATAGTTCATTTCCATGTAAGCATTTTGGTTGTAGCTGACCCAGAATGATATATGATTACAAATGAGAGAGAGGGAAGGTAAGAAAATCCTTAAGAGAGCTTATGAAATAAAATTTAATCCACTTTCAGAAAAAATGACAACAGTTCTAATTCATACCACTTAGTTATTTGATTCAGGAACTGAACAGCACAGACACATTTCTGGGTCTCAGGGGCAGCTTCAAACTTAGCTTAATGCTATGTAGACAAGTATGAATTTTCTTATCATCAATGTGCACAAATTAAAAAGTAGGTCTAACAAACAACCCCCTGAAAGTCAAACCTCTGAGTTCTTGTTCTTTCCTCAGCTTCCCTGGAGAAAAGTGAAGTCACGATGAGAAAGAACTCTTCAGTGAGAGGGGAATCATTTCCTGGCGTACAAAGCCCAAACTTGTTGTGCATTGGTTTTGTCTGCAGTGGTCACAAACACAGACTGAGAGTTTGGATCCTGTGCTCAGGTGCCTGATGGCAGATCCCTGCATTTTACTGTGGGGCTGTAGAAAGCTACAGGGAAACATTCAATTAAATCGAATTGCACAGTCCAAGATAGGCAATAATTATCTGAATTAAATCCCAGCTCCAATTGCTGCACATGCTCAGAATTTTGCAGTCTTTGTTCTTACAAAAGTGATGTATTTACCAATAAGGTAAAATTTAAAATTGGAGCTCATATGCCAAATATCACAATGTAAACCTTGGACAAGAGTTACCTTACCTTTCCCCAACACTGATGCTGCTGTATGTCCAGCTGCATTTATTCTCTGACTGTTAATTTAACAGCAACCCTGTAGACACCACTGAAATGCATTCGTAGGAGAGATTGGCTTGGATTTTAGTGAGCTGTTTTGATTGAGTTCCATACTATGTGTTGAGAATGAGCTGCTGGTTGTTTTCTACTGAATCTAGGATAACGCTTTCCCTATTCTGTGGCTCTGTCTGTACAAACCAGGATACCCCTGGGAGAAAAATATTTCCCTGTTTTGGAAAGCAGACATAGTAGGATATATTGCAGTTGTTTTGGCGTGGGCTGCTCACATTCTTAACTACAGTGGCTGAAAAAGAGAGACTAGCTCTTCTAGCCCCTTTTTGTGATCCCAAGCTGAAGTGTTAACTAAACCAGCATGATAGTCATCTTCTGTCCTCTCCAGTTTACTGCCTGTCATTTCTTTGTTTGTCTTCTGGTGTCTTTGTTAAAATAACAGAAATATGGCATGGGGGAAAAAAAGGCAAGCAACCTCAACAGTCATCTGACCATGGAAAAATTCTCAGCTGCAAATACAGAAAGGTAGAAATAGCCTCAGTGGATCAGAACAGCAGTTAATCTAGCTCAGTGTCCAGTTTCCAACAGTGTCAGTGTCTCGTGCCTTCAAATAAAAAATGTTTGGAAGGCAATTACAAAATAGTTTTCACACAACTTTACTTCCAGACATCCTACAAGAATTTCTTTAAAATTACTTTGTTAGTTCTACTTCTTAAAAGGAAATTTTATTTGTAGGCAAATATAAGTACTTTCATAAGTACATGCTAGGATGAAAGTTATCATAAGTCTGATTAGTCCTGCAAATCCACACTATTCTACTAGAGGAACAGAATTTTTAATTTCAATAAATATAGACCCTAATAATCTGTAGGTCTATTTCCCCTCTGAAAAAAGACTATTGTATATCTTTCAGACTTGGTAGAAGACTATTGGGTTCTCAACACAGTAAAATACGGATAAACTGAACAGATATATTTATTTTAAAATCTATAATACCTTATTAAAGAGGGTGAACTGATATTTTAAATACTCAGTTGGGGTTTGAGAGAGCTTATTTCAGTTCTTTATGCTGCTGTGGACTTTCTTTTAGACCATGAACAAATCTATTGAGTTTTAGTCTCTCATTTGTAAAATTAGAAAAATAGTCTTGCTCCACAAGAGTATAGAGAAAAAAACTCAATTAGAATATTCACTTTCTGCTTCAGTACTGAGAGAGTAGTTGAAGAACCATGTGGTCCCTTGGAACACCTTGTGTTTCTTATGTCGCCAGGTCTTCGTTACACATCATATGATTCTGTTTCCACGTTTTAGTGGAATAGAGCAGAGCTTTTCAGGAGAGAGAGTCTGGATCCATTACTATCTAAGAAGGAGGTAGATGGAAGGTGCACCACCTCCACATTTCAGCTTGCCTGCTACATGTACATGTTTGGGAATCTTTTGCGTTTGGTTCCCAAAAATGAAGTAGAATGGGAAAGCATTCCAATGTCCAGTACATACAGTTCAGATTTAACATACTCATTTATTGAAAACTCTGAAGATTCTCCAGGCTATTTTTAGGGTCCAATAGCACACACAAGCTTGGCTTGCAAATGAATTTTGATTTTTGTTACTCAAACTATTGTAATTCTTGGTGTGTGGAAGGGAAAGACTCTATTTCTGTCATTTCACTCTGCCTTTAGCACCATATCATGTAGCATATTTTATGAGAAGAAAACATTTCATAATTTCCACTGTATAATACACTGTGTAGTTGGAAGAGAGTATATTGCATAAATAAGTCTTGTTTGAAATACAAGTCCAACATTGAATTAAATCTGTGGGAGTTGCACTGTTCTCTCAGAGCAGTCATTGACTGAGGCCCTTCTATCAAAAGCCATTTCAGTGGGGACTAAAAACAACTTCAGACAAAAAAAAATCCCCCCCCACAGTAATTTTAAATCTCTCCCAGAAAGCTCAGAACTATTATCCACTGCTGTCAGTTATTGCAGCAGCCAGTGTAGACAGAGATACAAACAGCACATAATATTCTGAGCCAAATTCTTTCATGTTGTGAAGGTATTGACTTTACTGAGCCTGCCCAAGGGCTCAAAAGTAAAGTTATTTCTGCACTTAGTTAGCAAAAAATGTTTTGATTGTAAAGGCCAGAAATCCAGTCATCGGTTCCTTAAAATGCAAGTATTGCCAGTCAGAGGCATATCTGATCTTGAGCTTTTCTTCTTGGTAGCCAGATGGGAATTGCTCCTATTGACTGGGAAAAGAAATAGTTCCTCGAAGCAAAACCCTGAAGAAGTGTTACATGCCTTTGAACTCATTTTTCCCTTTACTCTCTGCCTTTTCCTTTGTTTATTCTGTGGAAGTATTTTTTACTATACTTCTCTCTGTCTCCTTTTAACCTTCACAACTCCCCTGCCATCGTTACTCAACGTTATCCAGTATTGTACACTTAGGGAAAAAGCTTTTGTGACCTCAAAGTGACCTTGAGTCAAGTGACTATTTTTTTGCCTCGTTCAGGGTAGCCACAGCTATTGGAGCAGTAAAGTTAGGATCAGATTAATTGTAGCAACAGAGGCTTAGCACTGCTTCAGCCTGACCCCAACTGCCTGCCTTTTGTTCTTGGCTGTAATTTCGCACAGAGCATTTGGCAACACTGGAGATAAATAATGCTGTATTTTGTTTCCAGGAGCTCACTGTGTTCTTTAACAGTGTTGCATGATTATGGCTCTCGGTAAATTAACACTTCCCACACCTGCACAGTCTCTAATCAGATGTCCTGCACCTTGTTTCATAGCTGGCATTGCAGTGAACTCACAGCTTGGTTACCATAAAGACAAGTGTTTGGTTTCTTATTGCTTCAGAGTGGTGAGCCATTGACCTCGTTGAGGGATTTCTGTTCAAGGCAGGCTCTTGACCTGCCTTGAACAGAATTCTGACCACAGGAACACCTTATTCAGACAGACAAATCTGAGGGGCATTTCAGGTCAACTTCTGGGTTTCAAAATCCATCTTCAATTCATATATTTTAGGGCTACATTTTAGTTAGAGGTTTGAAAAATTCATAGAGAACACCTATGCCCAAGCCTGTGCTGATCTTAACTGGATTGGTTTTTGTAAGTTTATTGGAACTGAACTAAGGAAAGAATATGTGACTGTACATATATATGTAAATGTATAAGTACATAAACACAATCCTGATAATAATGTGGAAAATATTTCAAAACATAATGTAAGTTAATGATTGGACCCCAGCAAATCCATATAAAGAAGTGTGTGTATTCCTTTTTTATTTTCAAAGGATGCTTCAGAAAGAAGGTTCAGTTGGGTAAATGAGGACATTTGCTTTATGGTTTGTAATTTTACATCCCACTTAAGAAAAGTGTTCTCATTTGGAATATTTCAGCTTTAAACCTGTTGAAATTTCAGCACAATTCCTTAAATAGGAAGGGATGGGATCACCCATTAAATTGCTAAATAGTGAGACTGTCTCAATTACTTAACTAACTGGATTTCAAACTTAGGTGTTTAAGGCTAATGGATTCTATTCTTTATGAAATTACTTGTGTCTTCTTACAGATAAACAATTGCTTGCATTTAAACTGATCAGTTATTTTTTTAAGAGTGTATGTGTGTTTACAGAATAACTGCTCAGTTCTCTATCAGTGGAACTGAGGCTGACTTAATCCTCACCTCAATGAAGGAATTATTTCCAGTTGAAGGAATTGTTTCTAATCCAATTTAGGTTGGGAAAACTAGTATTTGGATAGGGTGCAGAGTTTTTAAGTGATGCCAGGCATAAGAAATCCTTTTTCTGTAAGTCCTTGTTAACCATTTAACTGCTTATCACTTCAAAATATCGCATCCATGAGGACTGCCCAACTCTGATTATTTTTACTGCTTGGATTTGGCATCTAAGTATGTTCTGCTAGAATGTTATTGAATTCTTTTTTAAAAAAGAACTTATTAAAGTCAAAACTATTCCTGAAATTGTATACACACATACAATGTCTCATTTGTAACTGTTAATTTTCCTTTTACTTTATTATTGAAACAAAGTTGTTTGCAACTGATAAGAAGCATATATCAAACTTGTATATCTGGTGGTTTCACCTGGAAAGCTGAAGAGGTTTCTCACAGCTATATTTATGAGCAACCACTCTAGGATGCTTTTTGCAACCAAACATTTCTCCCCAGCCCATGTTCTTTTTCCCTGGTTATTTTGGGTGAGGGTTTTTTGCCATCACTGGCAATTGCATTTATTTCATACTGTATCCCCTCCTTTCACAGAGACAAGGAAAACGTTGCAGCAGCATCAGAAAACAGGTAATGTTTGCTGTGTTTGATTTACTTCCTGTTAAGAGTGGATCTTCACTTTCTCCATATTGTTCTGACCTCAAAACCATGAAATTTGTACACTGTTTGAGCAGATGATGAAAGTAGAGGCTTCAGCTAAGTGGGTTCATTAGGCATTCCTTTCTCATGCACTGTGATGTGGATCAGGTGGGGATTGTTTCTCAAAACTTATAAATCTGAAAAATAAGTTTTACATCAAATATTCTTGAAATTGAGTACTGTCAGTGTTTGATGGAGTTTTAAGAACAATTTCCATTTTCAACTTTGTCTAGACCATTCAAGACGTTTTTAAAATCTAAACAAGATTATCTTTTTAAGGATATTTATATGTCAGATCTTGATTGATACTCAATGGGTTATGAGGTTCAAAACAGTCTCTCTGTAAGTTCTTTCATGTCAAGTTGTTTTCTCCCAAAGGATCTCAGAACATTTTGCAGTTAGGTATAGAAATGTGTTGTTTTCTATTAGTTAATTTTTAAAACCCCCAAGTACTGATACACAGGTATTTCTTGAGTGAATCTGACCAGTTGTTTCATGGGACAAAGAAAGGCCTCTTACTAGTTAGTCATGAGAAGAATTTTATCTTACTGCTTTTCTCTTTGTTGTTGATTCCTGCCTCAGTGATATGCAACCTCTTTTTATTTTTGGAGTTTTTTTAAGACTGCTTATGTTTGAACAAAGGTTGCATAGAGTTAATATCTGAGTGCAAACATTATTTGTTAATAATGATGCAAGCAATAGTAACTGGCACTTGAACAGTTGGGAAAATTGATTTTTATTTTTAAATTAATGATAAAAAAAAGAAGGAAATAAACCCCTTGATTCCTGAATATAAATTAAATTGTAAAGAACAAGCAACACATGTTAGAATTTCACCAGCAATTTCATTTGTGTAAAACCATTTATAAGACTATGCAGCTGCTTCACTGAAATCTCCTTTTCTTTTAACTAATATTTTATTTTGCCAGGAGCAATTTCTGATATATGACTGGTGTTATTGTCCTCCTATGTTGCCTTAATCTTGTGTGATCTGTCATACCACAGCCTTTCTCCACTTCCATTACCATCACAGCTCTGCTTATTTTTGATATTCATAGCAATATGATTTCCAGATTTAACACAAGGTACCTTTTTTAATTTGTCAAGCCTTTCCTGGTCTTAAGCACTAATTAACCAATGAATTATCAAGATTAGTCATTACTTCATCTGCACTGTCATTATGATCTCCAGCTCCATCTGTGGCTGGAATTCTGTCTCTTCCTCAAACCCCTGCTATTACCCAGGAAATGCCTCATTTACAAACGCCCTTGTAATCTCTGTTACCCAGGCCTACAGGTACCGCGCATGCGCCCCAGTATGTGACCTCGAGTATTTGGCATCCTCCTAAGTCATCCACCAGGGATGCCAACACTGCCAATGCTCAGCCAGTGGCCTCCAAGGGGTCTGTGAGGCTTGGAGCGGGTACAAGCCAGGGGGAGGCCGGTTTTGGCCAGAAAGCCCCTCTTGCTTCATCCAGTAACCAAAGGTACACTGTGCCGTGTAACTGCATAACTGACCCGGTTTGGAGCTTTGCAATGGTTTGGTAATAACAACCTCTAACTCCTTCAGGTGGAAATGCCCATTGCCTCAAAGGCAGGTGTTCAAGTTCTTCCAGTTCCAGCAACTTCTGGTTCATGTGGGTGTTACATTTCCAGTGGCTCTTGTAGGATCACAGCTACAATACAGAGACATGTCATTAAGCATCTTCAGCAGAGAAACAGCAGCTGATATTTCTGTATTTTCAGTGGATTCCACAAACATTCCCATATTCAAATAGAAAATCCTTCCACATTACAGCCTTCGCTAAAGACTTTCTCCGGCATTTTTTTCTACAAATTATGCAATAATAGATTTTTTTCATATCCATTTTAGTTTCTGTTCTCTATATTTTTGATTCTTTGCAAGTGATCTGTTGGAGGATTAGAAACACAAAAACCTTCATGCATTACATAAAGGAGACTAAGTGCTGTTTTAATCATCCACTCCTTGTTATTTGGATAGAAAGTCTCAGAACCTAGGACTTCACCAAGAGAAAAAAGTATAATCTACACTTATATTTTAAATGTTAGAGTGCATTTGTTGCTGTGTTCTCTTTATGGTTGTTAACCATTATTATCCTCTTAACCTCTACTGATCTGTGTTCCTTTTCCTGAGTGAAAATCAGCTGAGAAGAGATGTGTGTTTGTTTTCATCCACCTAACTTACTTTTATGTTTGTTACCGCAAATATGAAGATGTTTGATTTTTTCAATTTCTTTTAAAATACAAAGTAGTGTAAAGATTTAGAGTCTACAAAATTATTGTGTTTAAAAACCAACCAACCAAACAAAAAACCCTCTGTAACATGTCTTAATGAAGCTGTTGAATTAGGTGATCTATTTTATAAAGCAGCACTCACATTTATCAATTCTTAAAATTCTTGTGTGCTTGAAGAAGTAAAGTGAAAAACCAGACTGAAAAACTAGAAAGGAAGAGGGAAAAAAAAACAGTTTGGTTATTGTATTTGACAATATAAATAAAATTATGTAAAATATATAATTGCTAAATTAAAACCAGTCAAGTTAGTCTTGAGCTCTTTCTACAAACTGTTTTGAGAATGTTATCAACTGCATATAATTTATGTAACCAAACCGCTCTGATTTGTATGGTTATATCCACTTCACTTATATTTATTCCAATTCCTTTTTCTGATAATTAATATATTCTACCATGAAGGAAGGTAAGCAAGCCTCTAACATTTTAATCACATAAAAAGAAATATTACAAAACACTATGCAAGATAAAATTTGTTTGTATTTCGTTTAAACTTTAAAAGGTATTCTAGTATATTTGCATTTATTTTATTTATATGGGTTCATTCTGTTCTCCATATCAGGTCCGTGTCCACACATACAGATTGGAGTTTTTAAACTTTCTTTTCAATATTTATCACTGAATATCTATTTTGATTATTTTGGAGATTGTTACAATTAAGTTACAATTAATTAAGTTCACTGTTCTTTTCAAGGTATGAAGTCATAAATCTTTTGATATCTTTAGCAAATTCCCTTTCACATCAGTGCAAATAGACAAATGGATGAAATCATAGTTTGTGTTTGTTTTTAACATATATATTAAGTTCCATTTTTATGTGCAGCATAGTTTCAATCTTTTCCTGTTTGCCAAATCAAAGATATGTAAGTATGTAAGATGGAAACTGTGACTCCACAGCTTTTAATGGGGTAATTCTGGTACCCACTGTGGCACAGGGAAAATTTCACAGTATTGAAATTCAGTACCAGATTAGCTGTGATGGATCATACACAGCTACTCTGCTACATAGGCTGTGAAACAGCCTACCTTGATAGTCTACTAGTAAATTGGAAGAATTTACATCATGAAATGCATCTGGATGGAAGAAGTCACCTGTCTCTCAAATGCATATTACGATGGAAGAACTTCTGCAAAACTGTTGAAAAACTTGGTGGAAGGATTTAAAAGCCAGAACTGCAAACTGGATGATTATTTTCAGGAACTTACTTAGTATGTACGTAATTGTAGATGAATCTCCATAAGGGAGAAAATACTGATTTCCTGATTTTTGTTGGGCTGCATTCAACTTTGAGGTTTGTGGGTATAACAACCAGCTTCTGTTTCAGCAAATCAAACAAAATATTCAGCTGAATTAAGACACCATCATGTAGACTATTGAACTCTAGAAGAGGAGGTGAAGGATGGGGGAAATGGGACAGTCCCTTGGAGAACAAGGGGTACCACAAATTAAGAAGTACCAAGCATTCTCATTCTAGGTCCTGAGGAGTGTAACTTGTCAAATCAGTGCTTCTGAGAGAAGCAAAAGAAAATATGAAATAATTTGCACAATGGATGGTAAATCTGCTTAGGAAAAAAAGCTGAGAGAGAGTGTGTTGGAGGGGTAATGTTGGCTGAAAAACTATGGAATTGTAAGGGTTTTTTGTTATTTGATACTTGCTGTGCTTAGGAAGGAGCATTTTGGGCATTTGTACCTTGAGCAAGAAAATCAGTGAGTTCCGTCATCCTGATAGGAGTAATTTGTAAGATCACAGAGATGTGACAATATACTTATGACATAGGTCTGAAGAAGTAGACATATATCTGTAATGTTTCTAGGCCACTGCTTATGGACAAGGCAACTATGTACAGTGATACCCTGATTTAAAAAATACCTGCTGACTTTGCTCCATTTGTCTGTCTGTAAGAGACGAGTTGTTCTCAGATTTGAGGGAGGTGATGGATGACATTAGTAGTTCAATAGGTTACTTAAATGATCACAGGATACAAGACTAGATTATTATTGTTCATTTCAATATAGTTGATGGAATTTATATGAGCTCACAAGACTGTGACAGGCTCTTCACAGCCATTTCAGTCCTGGGTGCCACATTTCCTACCACTGGCATCATTGGGAGCAGGACTGAAGTGCTGTTTAACACCTGGGTAAATTTCAGTCAAGCAGCACCAACAGTGCATTGCAGTCTGAACTGCACAGTGGAAAAGACTGGACAAATGTCGTTTTTTCCTTTGCATAATTGTGCTTCCTCCTCAGTAACCCAGCCTGCTACTATGTTTGCAGCTGCAGGTTCAAACATAGTAGGTTTTATGCTCTCCCTGTAAATGCCTGCCTTCTTAAGATGCTTCTTGTTTTATTTAATTTAACTCTAATTAGTACCCCTGTTGAGCATGCCCTGGTGGCTCCCAGTTCTGCTGCTCCTGCACCACATGCTTCAGCACCTCAGCCTGCTACTGCTGCTCCAAACACAGCCAGCCTGATGACAGCACCAGCCACCACCTCAGTAGTGCAGGAGTCTTTCTCATCCTCCTTCCAAAGGTAATGCTCCATTGCTTTATACCCCTCTGGCTTTGGAAATGCTGCATACACATTCTTACCTTAAGAATGTCGTATGAAAAGCTGTAACCTGGTTTATACGCTTTTATATATTTTGGGGGGCAGTTGGGGTTTTTGGGGGGTTTTTTGGTGGTTTGGTTTTTATTATTTTGTGATATATTGTTCATGTTTGCATAGAATTTGCAAAATAAAACCGCCCTAAAAATAACTTCATTTTCAGAAAGCAAGTCTGGGCTTAAAATTAGAAATGTTTTTACACCACTTACAATAAAACCGAAACAACTCTTCATATTAGTTGCAGTGAATGAAGATTCTTTTAATAGTGTTTCTGCAGTTGGACAAGAAATGGAAAATCAGAAAATGTCATTTACTCACATGATTGAGCTTACTGTGTCACAGCAGATATCAGTAAAACATGGTGGACACTTGTTGATTGACTTGCTCTGTAAGTTAAATCAATTCTTTTCTATTAGATTTATCTAATCTTTTTTTTCCTAATGAGAATTAGCCTTCGAGCTGAATTAAGTTGCAAGGAGAGGCATTCCTAACACTTGTAGCACTGTAGTTACAGTTGTATATTAAAAACTGTCAGCTTGTGAGGAAATATCTGGGATTTATACAGCTGTCACATTACAGTCATTTTGGAGACAGTAAGAGTGAGTTCTTTTGGTACATAATATTCTTTTATCTTTGGGGTTTGCTACATGAATATTCTTAAAAGATGTCTATTTTAGCACGCTTTTAAAATCCACGGAAAAACACACTCCAGTAATATAAACCACTCCAAATAATTGAGACTTCAGAGGTACCATATTTTAAGTATGTATAAATGGAATTGGAAATGTTCTCTTGGCTCTACTTCTTGATCAGTTTTTGCTAGTTGACTTGCATTATGTATATATACCAACTAATTAGTTTCTCACTTTAGTCAGTTTTTACCTAGCCATGACCTACCAGAATGCAGTGGTTTTATTCCAGACAGCAAAGGAGGTTTGAATAAGGTCTTATGCTCTAATTCAGAACTGGCCTGAGAGGCACTTCCACATAAAATAATGGTAAGGTTTCAGTAATTTTTATCCCTCAGTTGAAACCATAGCATAAAGAAAATGTATTACCTAATATCTGCTTCAGACAAAAAAATGCCTCTACTAAACTAATCATTCCAATTACTTCTGGCTTCAATAGGACAATCTTCTGTCTGGGACTGCTTGCATAGTAAAATTTTTATCTTGTATTTAGACTCAAACATCTTCAGATCTTTCAGATAAAAGCATGTGTCATTGACAAAAGTCCTGTCCTGTAATATTGTCTTTCTTAGTTATCAATAGAGCCTGGTTTTAAAATCTTTCCATAATGTGTGCATTTTGCCTTGTGTTCTGTAGGAATGTGCTTGGTTGTGCTATTCTGTAAGTCTGCAGATGTGTGCTACAGAAAACCTGTTCCTGGTAACTATGCAGCAGTCTTCCTGTATCTGAATCCTGCCAGAGCTTGGTTCTGATGTCATGATTTGTGTCCCTGTTGAATCATTTTGTTCATGCTTTCATGCTTTTATGTGTCTTCTGCAGAGTTCTTGCAGCCCCCAGCTCTCTTTCCCAGCCTAAGCCTTTCCATGGGCCCAAGAACATGTCATTAGCAGCTTCCACTATTTCATCTGCTATCTCATCTCAGTCTAGGTATATCTGTAAAGCTCTCTTCTTTTAACCTAATTTGTTTTGATTTTGTATTATGCTCTCTGATACGAGGTTTTCAGTTTCTGAAGGGATTGACTTGGCAGAGAAGTGAAAACACAATGTGTTTAAAGGAATAGCCCCTTCCTTATCTTCTGCATGACAGCCCAGCTAGGAGACAGCTAAGTTTTGGATGTAGGATGTGTGACCACAAGGTCCTTTTGGAACAGAGGTGTTTCACTTGGTTGGTTTGTGCTGCTTTTGCCATCCTGAAAATAAAATATTGGTCTAGAGACACTGGGTGAGAATGATGGACCTTTTTTTTTCTTGGCGAAAATGCAGGATCACAGGAATCTTTTATCACTAGAAAGAGAGAATGCTGCTGTACTGCCTCTCTTCCAAGCCTTTTCACTGCTTTCTTAACACTTGGACAACTAACAGAGGAAAAAGCAGTAGATTTTAAGACTCATTTGAACACAGTCTTCAGAAATAATGAAAAACTAAATCAGCAATACATTTGAGATTGTAATTATGCATGTGTGTCTTATCTTTATATAAAAAAATAGTTAGGAATTACCCAAAGGTGATGTTTGAAATTGATGAAGGGCACAAGTTTGAAGGCTTGAGTATAATGAAAGCAAGAAGTATAATGGTCTTTCTCAAGAGAATCACAGAACATATAAGTGCTGGGCACAGGAAGTACTTAATAGCAGTTTGGTTGGCTTCACATGACTGAAACCAGTGCAGAAATGAAATAGCTCCAGAACAAAACATCAGAAGAGTTTTCAGTTTTGGGATGTGAACATGTCTGTTTACAGCCATGGGAATTACATAGGGGAAGTAATCCCAGTATGGAACTGATAAAACTAACTGCTGATGAGTGGAAGTACACCAATTGTAACTTTAGTTTCAAGAAGCCCCTTGTACTCAGGTAAGGTTCCTTGCTTTCTAAGCAATAATAACTGTGCATATTTGAGTTTGATTAAAAACTAGCATGCAAACCCTATTATTTCTCTGGAGCTACAGAAAAGACTTGATTTTAGGGTTTCTCTCAGCTGAAGATTGAAATGGCTTCATCAGTCAGAAGATGAAATTGAATGGAAGCTTTGGTGACTACTCTGGCCAGACAGAGCACATCTATTCATGTTTCACCAGTCTACATCTTTCCTAAAAGCTTGTTTTCATTCCTGCCTTGGAAATCATGGAATCATACAATGGATTGGGCTGGGAGGGATCTTAAAGATCATCTAGTTCCATTGGCAGGGGCAGGTTAAACAACAGTTATGCATAATTTATGTATACACAGCTAATAAATTAGTATAAAGATAACCAGTACTTGCTGACACTACTTGCATGTCTTTCTTAGAGCTAATATAATATTATTTTTGATTGAGCTTTTTTCTTTTTCCCTTAAATTTCATATCCATTTAATGGGAGAGGGGAAGCAGTGTGAGGCCTCAAAACCATGTAAATTCATTTGTAGTTATGTACCCATATGGACTGATCAGTGTGAAACAAAATTTTAAAGAGAATAAAAAGATGGCATTGAGATGTTGAGACATTTGAATTCAAAGTAAATTAGTAAATTAGATTGACATGGACCATTGCTGCTTTTCATGCCCCTGTGAAAGGTAGTGACATGTCTGGGGAGGTTGTGTCTCCACTCTTGAAGGTTTTCAAGGCATCACTGGCTAAAACATGGAGCAACCTGGTCTGACCTCAGAACTGGCCTTGCTTTCAGCAGATTAGATCAGATTCTTCCTGAGGCCTCTTCCAACCTCAAAGACTCTGTGAATCTATGAAAAACAGCTGTCCATTTCAAAAAGAAATGCTTTAATCAGACTCCTAAAACCTCTTGCTGGCACCTGGCAATAGTTTTGGTCACATATAAAAGATCTACAGCATATCAACTTTATACAGTGCTGCTTTGGCAGTAGATGACACAAGTGTGATGCTGCCATCTGCTTCCCTCTCACCAACAGGCAAATGTTACTGTCTTGGGTTCAGCAAGTCTTGGGACATAAGGGCAAATCAGAGCCTTGTAGGACCTGTAAAAATTTCTTTCCCTGATAATCGAGTACAAGAAGTAAACTCTGGTTGGTTGGTTGGTTTTGGATGGCTGTCATGCAGCTGGAATAGGTTCTTTATCTTGGTGCACTTCTTCCATGTTTGTTTTAAAAAGTGTTGTGTATTATAGCTAGTGTATTCAAATGTAAGGGACTAAAACTGGCTTCTAAATTGATTTGTAATTCAAATTTTTCAGCATCTGGTAGTTTGCATGTAGAAATCAAGCAATGCTTTAGCATGCCAAAATACAGACTTAAAAATCCAGTTTCAGCTTGACGTTTACCAGAGAAGTATTGAGCATTTAATATAATTTTATTTCAAAATAAAATATGGATGACCTTAATTACAACAGTGTTTTACAGGATGGGGATATTCTTGGGTAGATGAAGCTGAGATTTTATCACCAGTATTCCACTGTTCGGAGATTTTTTCCTTTAAAAAGATCCACCAAGAAAACGCAGGAGGATTTCTTGATCAATATCCTTAACTATTTATATCTGATTTTAAACTTTAGTAGATTCAGTTCTACAGTGACTTAGCTTTTGTGAGCATATGCATAACACTTAACATCAGTAAAATCTTTATAATGTTCCTGAAGAGGACTGTTTGAATTAAATCTCTAATCTTTAACAGACTGTGTTACTCTTTTACATCTGCAGTGAAATCTGACTTACTGTTATCTGTTCCACTTACAATCTTACCTAAGAGAAGCAAGCACAGCAGGAGAGTTTTGAATAAGCTTGAAGCTCACCCCATGCAGCAGTACTCTGGGAATACAAAACCAGGGGAAACAATGGAAAGAGTTAAAATTATGGTTCTGAAAGTCAAGTGTAGCTTCTGATCTGGAGATTTTAATCCAAATAGTGTAGCCATGGCAAAGGGAAGAAAAACTCTTCTCCAGAAGTTAGAAAAATAACTGGCATAAGGCAGACTCCTGGTGATTCTGGGAAATGTGGCATGGGATTGATGCTATGTAGCCCTGCACTGCCCTGCAGACAGGAGCTCTGTTCATTCTGAATCCTCTTGTTTCTCAGATCATACATTGTGCAGGCTTTCAAGTACTTCCTGTATTTGCATAAATGACTCATCTGTGTTCTGAAATTATGCTGTTTCCCCAAGAAAAAAAAAATCTACCTGTTTACCTAAGACTGTAGCAGTAGAAAGGTTCTGCAAGGCAAAAGTTGAACATGGTTCAACATGGTTTATTTATTTTTTTTTCTGCTAATAAAAATAATTGGAGTTCCACAATCAAATAACAAGATCAGAAGAGAGTGACTTCTGGAACAATATACTCAGCTCATTATGTTACCACTCTTCAGGTTTCACTGTGATTCCCAGCTTAAATAAGAAAACAAAATGTAATGTAATACTCATATGATTATAAATATGTACGTGTCGTTTACTTCAGCATTTAAGAGCACTTCTTACTCATAGGACAAGATATCCCAATCTTTTTTATCCCAATCTTTTGTGTATATTTTTTTCAAATACCACTTTTGTCTCATTTTAGTTTCAACCGGCATTCTTCCACCTCCATCAGCTACCAGTCAAAGCAGAGGTATAAAAATGTTTTGTGCAGCTATTCTACCTTAAAAGCACTTAACAAACGAGTTTATTGCTACTAGAAGGCATCTAGTGAAGCGTTAACATAAAAATGATCTGCTTAGAAATATTTACTCTTTCTTTTTCTGACAACTAATGGTTTTCAGAGCCGGTATTTAATTTGCTGCCTGTCACATGCCATTGACAAATTCAATAAGGTTGCTTTCACTGCTTTTTGAGGTGCCAATGCTTCTTGATCCATTAAAGCATTTTTGGTCCTTACAACATCTTTTTAGTCTTTCTTAATTTCCTTATTTCCTTCTTTCTGTCTTGTTTCTTGGGTTGTTTGTTTTTTTTTTTTTTTGATCCTTTTAATTACATGCCATTTCCTTTTCTTCAGCAGAAATAATGATAAATCTTTTATTTCACTAAACCTTTAATGATGTAGTGTAACACTTTATTTCTCTTTGACAAGCTTTCTTATCTTCCTTACTGTATTTAATATGCATCATACACATGTAAAAGGGTTAAAAGGGTTCAGTTCTTTTAATTTTGCTATGATTTTGGTACTGTGAATGTGGGGGGGTGGGAGGGGTGTTGTTTTGGGGTTTTTTTAAGCTTCATTTCCCTGAACACAAGGAAATCTATGGTATGGTTTTACTAAGCTATTACATTTGGGAAACACTTGCATTTTGAATAACCATTTTTCTTCATGACAGTCTAAGTATTACTTATCTGGTTCAGAACTTCTTTATTTGTTTTGTGCATTAAGAGAGATTCAAATGAGTCTTTATAACCATTGGATCTGTGCACCTGGGAGTAGACTTTCCTGACTGGATTTTCAGATTAAGGTTGTGCAACACATCATTTTAAAATCTTTTAACCCACACTGTAAATATTGGGCACTGAGCTGTCTAGTTTACCCTGAGCAGCAGATTTTAAACCAAGCATCTTTAGATGGTGTGTTTAGCTGATGGCATTTTGAAAGCTGTGGGTGAAGCCAGTGTGCCCACAGTGTCCGTGTCCCTGTGCTGTGGCAGGAGCAGTGGCCTCTGTCCAGTGATCCCAGGCACAGTGCCTTCTTAGGCACCACTCAGGAGGTATCAGCAGGAAATAGATGGTAAGAATGGAAAACAGAAAGTTTTACAGTGCTTACAAGAGCCTTGGCAGTTACAAAATCACAGCACTGTTCACAACAGAATTTACAGTGAATACAAACCCACTAAAATAGTTTGTCTTGGAGAGTTGTGTTCACTCATGGTATAGTGGAGCCAAATCCAGGCCTAAGCCCTAGACTAGGTACAGAAATAATTAGCTATAGCCATTGTAGCAATAGCTAAGTTTCTAGGTCTTGCTAAATAGACAGAATAAATTAGCCTGAGGCAGCAGTGCTATGCATCTATCTATGGTAGAAACACTGGCAGAGCAGCAAAAAGCTACATTGCGAACAGGTTTATTTTGTTCCAAATTAAAAATTGAAAGTTTCCATTTCTCAGAATGTTCCTTAACCTGTACTGGAAGAAATCTGCTGGGTTTGCCATCTAAGATTATAACGTGTTTCCTCCAGATGGCATGTGTTTCCACTGTTAAAGAAAGTAAAGTTAAGATGGACCAATAGTCTGGGAAAGCTGGATGTTTCTTTTCATATGCTGACAAATGTTTTCCTATAGACAAATCCACTATGGAAATAACTCCTTAATTGTCAGCACAAATACATAGGGATCTAGTTCCTAGGGAGAGTGACACTGAAGGAAAAAAAAAGCGAAACAGTTTTCAGAGTGAGTAAGGTGAATAGGTTTTTCTTACTGCACACATCTCGTTATCTGTTGCTTCCCTTTCTTGTACTTCTTTATTCTCCCTTGCTTGCTTTGACTGTGATGCTGTTTTAGCAGTCTGTGAAGCATAGGCACTAGAAACAGAATCATCCCAAGTAACTGGCAGATAGAAGAGGCATATTTTTTAATCTGTTAGTGTAACCAAACTGAGAATCACCATCTAAGCCATAAAATCAAGAAAAACTGTTTCTTACTGATGTTTGGAAGCAAATGTTTTTATTCTAGACTGCAAGAAAGTGCATCATCATATATAATTTTTTTTTCTGAAGGATGAATCTGAACAATAGGAAAATTATTGTAAATTTTGGTGTCAGTCTAAACAGGGGAAAAGAGTTTCAGAAAAATTTTTAAAGGTCACTTCAATATTTTTGAAAATATTATAACAGTATATAAATACTAATTAGCATTTGTAGTAGTAGTAATTGTGCTTAGCAAGTATATTTTTAAGTCCCTATATCCCTCGTTGATTTATCTTAGACAAGACCAGGCCTTTTTGTTTGCAGAGGAACAGAAAACACAAACTTTGTATGCAGCTTTGTGAAGTCTGATCCCTAGTAAAACTGAGTTTCAAATTTGTCATATTCCCTCAGCAATCTATTTTCTGTGACGACAACAACAGCAAACTTGCCGTTACTTCAAATCCTTATTTGACTAATTTTTCCTTCCAAAGAATTGTCCAAGCCTTCCTTAGCAATGATAAAGACTGATGAATCTCCAGCATTCTCCTGTGGGTCTCACAGACAGTTCCTCTTGGAGTGCTCTGGACGCTGCCAGATCTGTTACTTCATGATCAGTAACTTTTGCTGTTTATAAAGTTCTTCACACCTACATTTTGCTTTTAGAAACACAACCCAGTCATATACACCAATGCCAGTTTCTGGAAGCTACAGTGAAAGTCCTGCTCCTTCTTCTGCTTCAAAAATGAGAGTGGTTACTACTGCCAGCATAAAGCCCTCTGTCTACCAGCCAGGTAAGGAACCTTCAAAGTACTGAAAAGATTCAGAAAAAAAAGCTCACACATTTATTTTGGAAAAGAAAATGTAGAAAGCACACATTTTGTACACAGATGTAGCAGAAAGTATTTATACATGTGGGACTAAATGTTGCTAGTTTTCCCTCAGATTATATGAAGACTGAGGATTATGTTGTTTTTGTATTATGCTTCAGAGTTAAAATGTGGAACAAACAGAGGGAAAAATAAAAGCAAGGGAAAAGTCTAATAAAAAATGTGTAGCCTGGTTTTTCAGAAGAAATACAATTGAAAAATAACACAGTGTATCCAATTAGGAGCCCAGTGATGCTACAGAATTTATAAAATGACTGAAGAATGCACAGTTCAGGAAGGAGGTAAAATAAGTGGAGTTTGCTTGAGTAGGATATATTTGCAAAATAGGTAAGACCATATATTGAATTTCTCAAACTTAGGCTTATATTTGAAATAAAAAATGAGGTATTAAAGCGCCTCATAATGCTATTCCATTTCACAGAGATCTAGTAACTTAAGGAATATATTTGGTCATTCATTCATTGGGAAAATATGCTCCTTGATAGTATTTAAATTCCTTTGCTATTAACGTGTTACAAATGGACTGAGCTTCTAAAACCATTGATGACCAAAATGTGAACCTTCAAACTGAATTAATTGAGGCAGCAATATAAGTCTAAAGTCAGTTCTGTTTCAAATTAAGGTTTTTCTGATCTTAGCAAGAGAATTAAAAGTTGATTTATATCTTTACAGTCAAATAAACATGAAAAGGCCAAGAATTCTAACAGTCTTAAACTCTGTCTTCTGTAATGTTCTATTTATGGATCTACTGAAATTAAACAAATGTAGGAATTTTAGTTAGACATAAAGCAGACAGACAAATCAATTGATCTTTATATTTGAGACATAAAGGTAGAAAAAGTCAAGTCAGAGTTCTCATGAGCTATTTAACGGTCTCAAAGTAAATAAACCTTCAGCTCCTCCTCATTTGCTTTTGGTTAAATGCACCAGTGTATACCATGTTCTCACTCAAGGCAAATGCTATTATTTTTTACTTGAAAAGATAACAGCAGATTTATTTCTGTAATGCAGAAGGGAGCAGACTGTGGCAAGTCAAAATATCTCTTAAATACACTGACTGATGTTAAGCCCTATGCTCATTTGGGGAAGTATAAACTCCAGTTCAATATACAAACCTGCCACAGAAATACATCTGCAGCTATTTCCAGTTATTGGCTGGATCTGGTAAAGTCAAAGCTGGCTGTTGAATTCTACTTGGAATAAGAGCAAAGGCTTTTGTTTTGTCCTGGGTTGGGAATCTTCTTTGCACTTCCTTGCATTGCTGGTGTTGCTTTGCAGTTTGTTACGTTGCTGCTTTTGAGCCTCATTGCCTCTCAGTGAAGGCTTAGTTGGCAGAGAAAGAAAAAGTCCTCCTGTACTGTTTAGGAGTTTGAAATATCCAATAAGGGATTCTAAACTACCTTTATAATTGAACCCTAAAGTGACTCAGGTACAAGAGAGGTTCCAGGCAGAGATTTTAGTGAAGATGTTTGGTTCTTGTTTTGGTACCTTTTTAAAGTGTTGTATGTTTGATGTAGTAGCACTTCAGAGTGGTTTTGGAGCATGAGCTGGCCTCAGAGACAGTTGCAGAGCAAATCGGAAATTGCCACTTGGGAAGAAATGGAGGAAGTAGCATTTTCTGTCACAGATGGGAAAATCAATAGTACTCAGAAACAAACCACCAAGACAGTTAGAAAACATCCTCATCCAACTTTGTCAATGACTGGCTTCCCTTGGAAATGTGGGCCAGCAACTTCCAGATTAAAACACCTATCAACAGGCTCATATGTTCAATACAGAGACACCTGAATCAGTCACTGAGAGGATTTACAAGGCTATTTTAATCTGTCAGATTGAAAAAAATACCCAAACGAACTGAAACAAGTCTCAAAATGAAACTGCATTGTTGAGTATCTGGCTCAGATGGGATTTAACAGGCAGATCTACATTTTCCCTAACCTAACTCAGGTGGGAAGTTTTCTGCTGCTAAAGATCTTTCGTTTTTCCAGTAGAGAAAGCTGTGACCTCTGAAATCTTCTCCATAAATTTCATAACGCGTTTTTTAAAGGAGCACAGCCTTCTGTTGTGATCAAGGCCCGCTAGATGGCAGAACGTACCTGGGTATTCCTTTCCCGCAGGCTTTCCCAGACCAGGAGAGCCTTTCACGTTTGCCGAGCAGCTCCCGCTCCAGTTCTGTACCGCGAAGTCACACGATACCCGAATGTAAGAAAGCAGATCTTTCCTTTTAAATCCCTAAGTGCAGCTGGGCCTACTTGAGTTTGCAGAATTGGTCAAGCGTAAAGGCCTGATCTGCTCTCTGAGGAATTGGTAGAGGGATTCCCACAGTTCTTAAGGAACTTTATATTGAATCCTAAGCACCTCCAATACTAAAGCAGCAGCTTCCACACCATTATTTCATTTTTAGTTCCCCTAAATAAGAATAGTGTCTCCACATAAAACATCATCTGCTTTGTCTGTCACCTACTCTGTACTGCAACACTGTATCAGAAAACTTTGGGCTTCAAGGATGTGGCCACTATGTGTAGAACAAGCCATATCAATTGTGGTTATTAATTTATTTCGTTACTGATAATAATAAAGAGTAACACTTACGTCATCTACTAACAAAGGAAAAAAAAAAAAAAAAAAAAAAAAACGTTCTCACAGTGCAAGTCAGTGTGTGACCAAAGCATTAGAGACTCTATAAATCTTTGCTTTACTACATGAGTCTTGGTAATGCCCCTTTTTGTCTAGAGAGAAAATAGCCATAGACAGTAAATGAAGAGCTGAGGGGGAGAATTCCAGCTTCCTCAGAAGCAAGGAATTGCCTTGTTCCTACTCCTGTTAAGAGAGACCTCTTCTCCTGCCATTCTCTCAGGATAACAATAATCCCATTCATTCTTTCCTATTCTAAGAGAACGTGAGGGCTGAGAGAAACAAGGTGATAGAGGCTAAGTTGCTGAATTATTTGAAGTATTCATTTTTTAACAGTTAATGGTTAACTCATGCAATACTGTTATTTTGAGAATATATTCTCTGAGATACTTAGTACTTTTTTAGCAGCAAACAGCCCCTTTTTTTCTCCTGATTAGTGTTGGAAGACTTTTTGAAATACATAAACATTCAAGGTGAATATGTATGGCAGTAGCTACTAAAACAAAATAATTGTTCATATAAGCTTAGGGGTATAGTTCTAAGAAAATAAAATAATTCTCTTTTAATAACAGTTGCTAAAATCTCAAAGTTAATGAAATCTTTCTAATATATTGCAGTGATACTATTTTGAAGCAATAGTAATTGCAGCTTGTTCACAAGAGGAAAATGTATTGTAGTAAATCAAGACTGTAAAATTAAATTATAACAGCTGAAAAGAGAACTCAGAGCAGATGCAAACACCCAGCATTTGTAATTTTGCAGTAATTCCTCCAGTACTTCCTTCTAGTAGCTGGAAAAAAATCCTATTTTGCTGTTTTATTTTACTTTCCTTTTTTCTGTTTCTTTATTTTACTGCAGCAAATAGAAAGAGTGAAAAGAAATAGAAGGTAGAGAGAATGTAGTGAAGTGAGCTGAAGTCACCTTGCTTAATTATCCTTATAGGTGGGAGCCTTATGAACTCATCAATTAGAGATGAAATATTAACTTCTAATTTGCTTATCTTAATACCATGATACATAAATAGCAAGAGCCTCAGGATCTAAAGAGATTGCATATAAACTCTGTTCTGAAATCTTTAAATACTGTTTACCATTTCCAAGTTAAAAAAAAAAAAAAAAGAAACCTCATGCTAAGGTGGGATACAGTTTTATGAAGCAGAAGCATTTCTGATGCTGTACCATAAGGAATTTTTATCAGAAAAAACCACTAGATTCAACTCTGACCTCAAAAAAAGATCACAAGGGTGATCACAGTGCACTGATATATATGCAGTTTAAGCACTTGCAAATTGCCAAAAATCAGTGTAAGTTATTATGTGGCAGGATGTGGGCTGAGAGAGGGGTGTTAAGTTGAACATAGACTTCTCACCACGTAATTATTTGGAAAGATCCATGTTACTTTCAGAAGCCTCTTGGCTGAAATACCTTTCTACCTGCAAGCCCCTTAAACCTGTACATGTTGTATTTGGTAATGATTTTCTTGGTGCTGGGATCTACTGTGTGGAATGTTTGCCCAGACTGCTGGAGAACTGGCTTCTGTTCCCAAACCTGGGCTCTCTCATTTGGGCAAAACACTTCAGCTCTCCAAGCTTCTTTTCAATCATTTGTGTTGTTTTCCTTGCAAAGGGAAACTGCATTTAGTGCTCCTGTACTTGGCAAAGTGAGGCTGTTTCTGGGGCAGTAACTTCAGTCCTATCTAAGGCAAGATCTGACGTTTTGAAAAGAGCAGGGCAATGAGAAAACTTGTCAGTATGTGCAGGCCCTGGTTCCTGCTTATTTTAATGTGATAAAGCTCCACCCAAGATTCGAGCCTGGTGCACACAAACACAGAGACAGACTGCACTGAAGGTTTTATGTGCTAGTCAAAGGGTGGAAGAGAGAAAGGATAATATTCTGTTCTACACACAGGAACTGAGGCAGAGACACTTTGCTTTGCTCAAAGTTATACAGGAAGTTTGCGGCAGAGCCAAGAACTGAACTGAGATCAGTCATGACCACAAGTCTGGCCTTCCTCTAAGTGCTGTTGGCTTTATCTTGCTGGTCATGTGAGCTGAATTGGCTCCCTCAGTATTGCTTCCAGTGCTCTCTATCTCTGTGTTCCCTGTGGGAGCCTGTTTTTCTTCAAAAACCTAGGTATAAACCTACAAATTATAGATAAGAGTGACATATGTAGAACATGTATTTTAAGTAATATAATGAGATCAAAAGTTAAGCGTAACTTACTGAAATTCTGGGGAATTCTATGTAAAACTTTACTATATTATCTGGCTTTTCTATTTCTAACCTGTCTTAAACAGAGTATATGGCAGTCTTTGAAATTATCACAGAACTGTCATATTTATTCCTATTAGAAAATGAAGAGAAGATCTTGACAATGGTCTTCATAAAATCTGTAAAAGCCAGTAGACAATGATTTCTGTAATGCATGTGTATTAAAAGTCAGTGATTGTGCTGATACCCTTGGCATCAGCCCAGAATAAATGAGCAACAATGGACAGGCCCTAATTAACTATCACCTAAAGTTTTTATTGTATGTGTGTTGTGGAGTATCCTTTGGTAAGTGTTGCTGTATTGACAGTAGAAGAAAAAGACTTTAAAAATCCTTCTTGGTTTCTTTTGGGATGCTTAAAACAGCGCCAGCACCAGTTCATTCCTACACCCCTGCCAACACGGAGCCTGCGAGTCGCCCTCCCTGGGTAACAGATGACTCCTTTTCCCAGAAATTTGCACCTGGAAAATCCACCACCACTGTCACAAAGCACATCCTACCAAGGGGTGCTCCCGTGCTGTCTCCTGCCACGGTTTCTGCTTACCCGTCTCCAGTTTCAACTTCTTCCCAGCCCCCTGCATTAGCCCGGGGAACAGTTCAGAGGGCGGAGCGTTTTCCAGCCAGCAGCCGAACTCCTCTCTGTGGGCACTGTAACAGCATCATTCGGTAAGATCATGGGCCTTTGAAGAGGGACGAAGCAGAAAAAAAAGTATCACAGAGACTGGTTATTGTACATTAATACACAATTCCAGAGCCTAAGACTCTGTTAAATTACCCAGCAGGGAAGTCTGTTGTCTGCTTCATTAATTTAACATTTCCAGAGCTCATTTTGTTGTTGTGTGGTTCACTTTTTATCACTGCGAAGTTATACATGCTAATTGTTTGGCTCTTGGATGCTGCAGCAAAGCTCTGCTTAATTTTAAACAGGTTTCTGGTCCTAAGGTAACCCTTTGAAGGAGGTTCGTGCAACTTCATTGGGAGAGTTAGGGGGCTGGGGGCAGAGCGGGGGATTGTGGAGAGAAAGGGAACAAGGCATCATTTTGGAACAGCAGCCAAATGTAATTGTTGCTTTTGTGTCTGGAGAAAGATAATGCCTACACCCTATTACCAGTGATTCATAGCATGCCTCTCCTTTCTCTCCCAATTCCTGCTGCTGGAGCAGTGCCTACTGTTAGCCTGTGCACTGCTATCCAACTTCAAGTAATCCATGTTTAATGACAGTCTTTCCCACTAACAGGAGCTAGGTTTGTGATGTGGAACTGCTGATTATTGCCCTTTATATATTCTGGAATGGAAATATTCCAGTAATAATCACTATATCTGACTACAATCACCAGATTCAATCACCAAAATGAATTTAATGTGTCTTCCACATAAGGAAACAGCAAGTTGTCACCTGATGGTCTGACATTTCTAGAATATGCTGCATGCAGTGCTCTCAGATGGAAAGAAGGCAAGAGACTGTAGGAGCTGTTGTGAGGAGTGCGTGTGTAAGGATGGAAATTTGCCTGTTATTTCATGCTTTCAAATAGTAGCATTATCTTCTGTTGCCTTTGGCCTTTTCCTCTTGTGTTTGCATCTGCTTTCAAAGACCACTTGTAGCTATGCAGATATGAAAACAATTGCTTTTTCCAACAGTTGTCTGTAAAGGCAGTGTATGAGACCAAACAATAATGAAATGTTTTAACCAGTGTGTTTTGAGTAATGGTCTTGAAAAAGACCACTTCTGTTCAGGTTTCTGAATGTTATTTTAATATGCACCTCATAGTTCAAGTAGCTTCTTACACCTGTCCATGGTGTCTGACAAAGTGGGTTTGCAATCAGGGTCATTCAACCTTTTTTTTTTTGCAATAAAAATAAGGCAATTGTGATTGTTTCCAGAGGTCCTTTCCTGGTAGCCATGGGTCGCTCTTGGCACCCAGAAGAATTCAATTGTGCTTACTGCAAGACGTCCTTGGCTGATATGTGCTTTGTGGAGGAGCAGAACAGCGTGTACTGTGAGCGCTGCTATGAACAGTTCTTTGCACCGACCTGTGCCAGATGCCACACCAAGATTATGGGGGTAAGAGAACAAGATCAGTCCTTTCTGCAACTGCATGGATCCCTGAAATAGTGAAATAGTTTAGACTGTAAGCAGTGAATGTAGATGTTTTATTATTTCATCTTTTTAAGACTTATTTCCCAGCTTGTTGATTATTTCAAAATGAGAAACATATTATTTTATAATAATTTTTATCCATCTGAAGTCTTGGATATTTCTGTACCTTATTGAGCTCATAGAATATGTAATCCAGGTACCGTCTCACTGAGTGTAAAATAAGTAACTCTTTCTGGATAGTTTTTTGCTATATGATACACACTATGATACTTTTATCTCTCTCTTCCTTACAGTAAGAGACTTGAACTGGGTTTTTTTTTCTTACATAGGACTTAGTCAAAATTTCAGTGGAGAAATCAGTGATGTTGGGAAGAGGCCCATTGCTCTTGCTGCACCTCACTGTTAGCAGCACAGCTGTTGAGGAATTCTGCTAGCTTCTCTAGTTAAGAAAATAAAGAATAAATACAAAGATCTGAATTTCACAAAGCCAACAACACGTGCCACTTTTTTCTTAAAGGACTCCTGTACAAGTAAATGTACAATTTAATTTGCTTTCCACATACCTTAGATGGTCGTGAGGTTGGAATACCATCAATAATTTTAGCAGTGTATTTATTCATGCAGTTGTAGTGAATGTATGACTCAAATGAAGAAGCAAGGAGTCCCCCACTGTTCTTTCACTGCTTAGCTGTCACCTTTTGACATCTGTCTGAATGTTGGCATTACAGATGCTCTTCTCTGCAACTGCCAGGTAGGGGTGGCAGCATCAGACATTGATGGTGAAGCTCTGGCTCCAGCCGAGTCTTGTTTGCTGCTGCAGCAGGGGGAGTAATTTATAGCAGAGTGCTGACTTAAGCTACCTAATGAATGCTGGCACAAATCAGTCTCCCATTATGGATTTTCATCAGGAAAATAGCAAAGATGCCAGCTGCCTCTATTTATATTAATAAGATTTCTCAAGCTATTTTTGCTTCTTACCTCACTGAGGTTCATAAATGGATGCAAACCTATTTATCAGCAATAGTTGTTTTGCAAACAGTAACAGAAGTTAATGAATCTCAAATGGTGATTCTCTAATGAGATATATGGCGAATCTAAATTAGACTATTTTGTCTATTCACTGGATTGAAAGCATGGAAGAAGACTTCAATCCATTTTGTCATAATCAGTGGATATTATAAACAATCTTTAAAAGAGGATCAGAGTCTATGTGTATAATTGGAAGCAACATAAAATAGTATCTAGATTCTCAGCTGGTACAAATCAATGCTGTTTTAGTGAAGTTAACAAAGTTAATTTACAGCAGTTATGCAGCTGGCCCTTTGAAATCTGGGCTGTTGGACAGAGATACACTGTCAAACATCATCCTGGCTAGCCTTAAGATTGACAAATTAGCAGGTAACTGTGTGTCAGAGCCCAGTACAGCAGCTTTTGGACTTGGAAGACTTCTGTATGACAAAACAATGAAGCAGAAATAGAGATTTCTCCATACTGGACAGAAGTAAGAAGCTGATAAAATCTAGATGTACTCAGTTGAGGAGAACATCAGTTGCACAGAATTAGGGGGTTTTGTGATAAACACATGGCCTAGAAACAGACATGCGGGCTCATTTTTACTAATCACAAAAGTTAAAAGAACCTTTCCTTTTTTTCTTAGATTTTTACATTAGTTTGTGAATCGTTTTTGTGAGAAGCATAAAGAAATTACTACATGATCTAGATTATTTTGAAACAACCTATTCTTAGTCTTAGAAAATTACTCTTTAAAATTTATTTAACAAATCATACTCTTGAATTGAAGAGTTCATACTGGTTGTGTCAAAACAAAGGAGAAAATAATCAGACTCTGTGCAGAATCTCTCCTTCAGCAGTGACTAGGCATGTTGATACAAACTGCTGGCTGAACCATGTTGTTTTACTTTGGCAAATACATTGTTCTAGAAAGCTTGCAGTCCTATTTCCTCTTTCTTTCCAATAGGAGCCCAATTTCTGTCATAACTCTTTCTTTTGAGGAGGAGAATTGGCTGATACAGAAGGGAAGAATTTAGAGCATCTCTGCCTTGTGTTTGTTCTCTAGGAGGAAGTTGCAGGGCTGGCTATTCTGCTGGAGATTTTTGTTTGTTTGTTTGTTTGTTTGTTTGTTTTACAGGAAGTGATGCATGCCCTAAGACAGACTTGGCACACAAGTTGCTTTGTCTGTGCTGCTTGTAAGAAGCCATTTGGGAATAGCCTGTTCCACATGGAGGACGGGGAGCCTTACTGTGAGAAAGGTATGGCAGTCTGGGCAGTTCTGCACTTGTGTGTAATTTTCTGCTTCATGCTCATGGAAGCAATGTAAGAATAAAGCAGCTGGTGAACAAAATAATATCAGTTCCCCATCCAGCAGGTTTTTGTTTCCACTCTCCACATATAAAAGTGTTTGTGTCTCTGTATTTTTCTCCAGTTTATATGAGGGAATGGCAGACCACTGGTCTTTGCCTCAATGTCCACAATGCTTTCCCTCACTTCTCTCCCTTATATATTATCATACTTTGCACTTCTTTCCCGACACATTTTCCCCTGTTCCACTCCCCTCCTTAGTGGATTCTGCTCACCAGAAATGAGAAATTAGTCTTCTAGGGCTGCCCACAATCCCTCTGAGTTGCTGGAGCTGTGACCTCTGATGCTGTTGCCTCACCCCAGAGTTATTCAACCAACACTTATGAAGAGCTAGGTCTGCACAGATGTGTAGCACATGGTAGTGCAGATTTTGCTTCCTGGCTGCTGCTACAAACATTCTGCTTCTTGCCAACTAAGAAGGGAAAAGGCCATGTTCTCTCAAAATGGTACTTGCCATGCAAATGAGTTGCCTGACATAGTCAGGAAGGAGGTTAAGGTTTAAGTGGTACTCCCTCTGTATTCCCCTTGAGCATTCAGTGAGCTCCTGGCCTACTTCTCTCTGGAGATTCATTCCTTATGGTTATGCAATTCAAATTTTGCAAGTCAGAGTAGCTCTTAGTAAAGAACAAAAACCGTACAGCATGACTGACTGGCTACCTACCCTTTAAAATCAGAGGTTTTGTCAGAACATCAAGTAACTCTCATGAATTCCATATACCTCTGGAATTTCCACTAATACTTTTCAATGTCAAGCCTTTCCAAATCACACTTGATAAAGTAAAGATGTATTAATCAGCCAGTGTGGGGTTTCCATAATGTTCTGTCTTTATGCAGAAGGAACATTAATCCAGGCATGGAAACTTGGAACATTCCCTTGTCATTAGACTCTTTTGCACAACCATATTTGTCCTGTGAATAGATTCCACATGTATTAAAGCTTTGAAATTTGAATTTGAAAATAATTTTGAAATTTGAAAATAATGTGAGAAACATAACTTCAAAATCCATGGATTTTTTTTTTATATCTTCTACATTTGTGATGATAAATGTCATAATTATGGAGGGTTCTGGACTGAGTTTGTATTTAAATAATGAAAGAAAAGAAGCAAATTTCAGTAGGAGTGTTTCAGTAAATGTAGTAGGAAACTGAGCAAAAACAAAACATTCATTGTCTCAAAACGTTCTATTTCTCTTGGGCTTAATATGATTATGTTAAGAGTTTGTTCTAAGTGTGCTTTTTGTTTTATTTTAGATTATATTGCTTTGTTCAGCACGAAATGCCATGGGTGTGATTATCCTGTTGAAGCTGGAGATAAATTCATTGAAGCTCTTGGACACACTTGGCATGACACCTGCTTCATTTGTGCTGTAGGTTCTACATCAAATATTGTCTCATTCCTTTATACTCCTCCTAAATTGTGTAATAACCTGAAAGCAGTAATAACTAACATATGCTTGAGGATGCAGAGGGACAAAATTTCATTTTTTGCTTGCATTTGGAGAAGGATGGGAGTAATTTTTTTTCTCCTCCATAACTTATACTAGAATTATGAAATTTGACCATCATAAGTGAGTGTTTTCTAATAAAACATCCAGTTATAGATAGTACATACAGCAGTACAAACCTCTATTGGTATTACTCTCTCCAGTGTTTGCCAAATAAAGATAGAGCAAGACTGAAAATAAATTACCACCATACTGAATGGTACAACCATAATCTTACTTACAAAGCAGTGAAGTTTGTATTTCCATGCTGAATGCTTGTTGAAACTTGCAAAGAGAAGTCTGTTTAGAGAGCATGAATAGTAATTAGCATAGAAGTTGGTCAAACTCATCAATCTGTGGAGTGCACATAGCTCTAGAGTGTGGCCATATTCCCACACTCTGCAGACAAAGCAGAAAAAATCCATATGATAAACAGTACTTTCATCTGGTTCTAATACCACTGAGCAGCTCTGCAACATAATATTCCTAAAGTAATAATATCTAGAATCTCTGATTACCTAAAAACAGTATGTTGGCCACACCAAACCGACAGTTACGATTTCTAATGTTTATTTAAGTCTAAAATTTAGGTAGAATAGTTGAAAGTATAGAAATGTTTATAAATATCTGAAGCTAAACTAGCTTTGCAAAAAAAAGTCTTGTGAAAACTGAAGTCTTTTGGAAATTCTAACATAGAAAGGAACACTAAGCAACTTTCCTTCACAAGCTAACAGCTCTTAATACTTACAAATATATTGATCACTTATAAAGACACTTTCTCTGAGTATTTAATGTTCTTTTTTTTTGCTTGTTCATTTGCCTTAGCTACCCTGTTTTCTGTGGAAGTGATAGTTTTATAATACGTTACTAATATGCAGTGGAGGTCTTTTTAAGGACCTAACTTTATTTCTTTCAGTGGGTTAAATCAATAGCAAATCAGTACATGACTCCTAAAGACTACCAAAGGAATGCATGGGCAGAAGAGCAATACAGTTGAAACTGATAGTCTCATCTTACTCTTTTCTTTTTCCTTAATTATTCCTGATTGCATTTATTATTAATTCTAGGTATGCCATGTGAATTTGGAAGGTCAGCCATTCTACTCCAAGAAGGACAAGCCACTGTGCAAGAAGCATGCCCATGCCATCAATGTTTAAAAGAAGAGTTGGTAGTCAGTAATGCTGGGGTAAAACAGATGACTAACTGGGCAATCATAAAGTTGATAACCATGGCTAGCATTTCTCTCGGAAAAAGCTAGACATTGGTACTTCTCAAGTTTAACTTTATCCTCTTTCATAAATGCAGAACATGTTTTTTGCAAAGTTCATACAAAAACGTAGTGATTGAACAGTCAAAACCAAATTAACTAATGAACTAGTCCATTATTAGAGCAACAGTTGGGGGAAATACTGAAATTAACTAAAAACCTTAATATAAAAAGTAATGTGTAAATATAGTTTCAAGTTAACTACCCACAGCAGTTTTGCTGCTTAGACCACACACTGGTGTTTAAAAACAACTGGAAAACTACTTCTGTATTCTGTCATTTTCTTTCACAGCAAGAAGGAGTAAGTGCCATCTGTACAGTCATCTGTAGAACCAAAGGCTGTAGCTTTCAAAGGGAAATAAATAGATTAGGGCTTCCTCTAGGAAAAGTGAGTGCTATTCCATTATGTTGTGATGCTACCTCTTAGCATCAGATATTTGATTCTTTCCAAATAACAAGTCTACCTTGAATCCATATGTAGCTGGGAAGCCTGGTGACAATCCATAACAGTTTGAAAATAAAATGGTTGGGTCAGCCTTGCTAGTGCACTTGGCTTTTATGTGCACAGTAGATAATTCACTTTCAAATCATAATGGAAAAGGACAACTGGCTTTCTCCAAATTGCTCTTACACTGAATGGAATAGAGCTGGTTGGAAAGGCCAGCTTTTAATTCAAAACCAGTTTTCCTTTCCTCCTGTGGAAAAAAAAAAAAAAGAGATTCAATCTTGCTTTGGTTTCTAGTTCCCACTGATATCAGAGGGAGGTAGGAACCTACATCTGGACCTTCACACTAGTGAACACAGAAGAAACACATCCTTCTAGCACAGTTAGGTTGTGGGAGATAGCTTGCAAAAAATCCCTTCTCTATCCCACATAATTACAAAAAAGGCATTTTTTTCCTGTAGTAAATGAATGTGTATCAAAAATTCATAAGGCAACAGGCACATACTCTATTCCTTTCCCTAGTTTAAGTGCAACACATCATGAATTGTAGCAGTATTTGCCATTGTATAACAGTAGCTATGTTCCAGCAGTTAGGATAACCACACAGTCATCTTTTCTAATAACATACAGGCATCTATCCTAACAGTTTGAGAACAACTTTCAAGTTATTCAAACAGTTGTTTATAAAACTCTTTTTTTCAAATAAGCAATACTTGTAGTACTGATAATACTTTTGAATTTTTGAATATCAATGACTTTTAGATTGGAGACAGCAGTTCTGTCTGATGGAGTTAAGATGGAAAGTCTGATCACCATTCGAGCTTGATTAACTCATTTAAGTGAGAATTATGATGTGTGTGTTGACAGCTTGCAGTACTGACAGTTTTGAATTAGTACTTCTGAGGCTGAGGATGCTTTCTGTGGGCCACATGCTGGTGCCATCTGCACCTATTTTACCTTGTGTTCTGAGTAGCAAAAAATTACATAACATTGTCTGTCTTGTCCTTCCCATGGGTAATGCCCATTTCATTTGTGTGTCTTTTAAGGGATGAAAAACTATCCAAAGCTTGGGGGAGGAATAAATGAAATTTGGAGTTCTAATATAAGAGTTAAGTTAGCTGCAGGCAGTCTGCATCTTGGACAAAAATAACAACCTGAACTGCCTGTGGCAGTTTTCACATGTATGACCTGTATTTATTCAGTAGGTATCTTAGTTTTCACTGATCTTAGCAGTGATCTGATCTGAGTTGCTACAGGGTCAGATTTTTGTATGCATGAATTATTCTAAAACACTAGTACACTATATGCAAAGCCTTTTTTTTCTATAAGCAAGCAAATTTTCTGTTTTCAGTCAGTGCTGGGCTGGTGTGAGTATGGTCTCGTAGATTCCAAAATCAAAAGATCTGGCTCATAATATTCTCCAGAGGAATAAGTCATAATTATGGAAGTTAAATATTTTTTTCCACTCCTATTTGACTTCATTAAATACATATTCACAACAGTGGGAAAATTCTACATTTCATTTTTCAGTGCCATTCAACAAAATGCTGTTTATTATTAACTGTTATTTGAGAGAATTCACATCAGCATACTCTGTACTGAGACTGCATTGAAGATATTCTTTAGGCAGATTTGTGGCAGTATTGGCCTCTGACTGGGACTAATCTCTGACTGTAACATCAGAATAGGGAGTCAGGCTCCATGGGAAGGGCTTGTGATGGATGCCTCAGGAGAGTTTAATGAGGTTTTTCACCTCTGATCTGCCTGTGTCTATATGTGTGTGTCTCATTCTGCCCTCCACCTTCCCCCTCAGTGTCCCTGTAAGCTTCCTCTTCACTGGCAGCATGAATGGTAAATCATTTTAGGATCTGGCCAGAGATGTCGGGCTGCAGCTTAGGGAGCAGTCTGTGAAAAGCTGCTGGCAGGCAGCATGGCTGGGGCTGAACTTCTCCCGGTCCCTGGGTAGGCCAGGCTGGCAGCTGAAGTGGCCCAGGCCAGCCTGGAGTTACTGGCCTGGGGTGGGGTGTGGGAAGCTTTGGCTGTGGGCAGGGCAGGCTGGGATCGCAGGAGGGAGAGCACCTGGGGCAGCCAAGGCAGCGGCTCTGCGGGGTGGGTGGGAAAAGATGAGCTGAGCCCTGGGGAGCCCTTCCTGAGCCGGGGCTGGAGCGGGGAGAGCCCGGTGAGGGCAGTTGCACCAGGCTGGCTCGTCAGAGACTGGGGTGCGGCAGGGGACGCTGGGTACGGGGCAGCCGGGTCACTGCAGTCAGGGAGAGGGCTTCGAGTGAGAAATCAGGGTACAAGGAGCTCACGGTAGCCCAGAGAGATGGTTTGAATACGTCCAGAAGGGGTGAGCAGGGATCCAACCTGGTAAATCTGAAGTCTGGACTGCGGGAAAGGGAATGCGGTGTATGTAAGCAGAGCTGAGCTGGCTTGCAGGGTGGCAGCAGTGAAAGTGCAGCAGCACAGGCTGCAGTGGGAGCTGTACTGGCTTGAGAGAGTCTGAAAAATTCCTTGGGCAGAGAACCTGCACTGTAGCACATGCCCTGACTCCAGCTGGTGTCTGAGCAAATGAGATTAAAGCACGTTTACATATCACTATATGAGGTACAGTGATATCTCTGAAGAACAGAGATACCCTGAGGATTATCATGTAATAAAAATTTCCTGTTATGACTTGTGCTGCTTCATAATGTGGTCCAAAAATAGGGAATCCACGTACCCGCCCTTGATATCTATATTAAGATATAATTTTTGCACATATCTGAACCAGAAATTTGTGAATAATAATGTAGCATTTTAACTTTCACAGGGGTAGAATACCACATAACTGCTGATACTCTTCTGCTATGTTACCTTTGTGATATGGAGAGGGTAAAATGCATATATATAATAATATATATCTCTAAAATTCAAAATACAGCCTTTTAACTATCACTGAAAATAATGTTGTGCAAAAATATGCAAGATGAATAATGTGTATTTGATTATGTTTTGTGTCTTGTAAGAGATGCCTGGGATAAGTCCTAAGTTCTTCTGAATATTTCTTTTCATTCTAATTAATGTGAGGTTTTACCCAATAAAACAAAGATACTGTACCTCTGAATGATCAATTAAAAAGATCAGTCTTTTGTCTAACTAAAAAGTGTTCAATAACTTTTCAGTCAAAGGATTTAAAAGCTTTTTTTAATGCTTTTCTCTCTTCTGGTGTTCTTTTTGCAGAACAGAGCAAATTAAATGTTTCCAAAGAAGGCTACTTTTATTATCTGGACAAAAAAAAAAAAAAAAATAGTCTTAAGACTTCTTTTCATTAGTTTTCACTGTATTGGATTTACACACTACACAGTTCTAAAATCAATTCAAAACAAGGAAAAATATTTTTCCATTGGTCCTTCAGTGGTCAGTACTTTGGGTGAAATGTTTTGCTGAAGATTACTTGTATTTATGTTTAATAATGTGAATGTCCACAGCACTGAACACACTCATTAGTGTCTAATGCTGGGCACACTGATGTTTCTTTGCAATACTCATCTCTGGTAGTGGATATTAATTTGTTTAGTATTTATAAACATCAGAATTTGAAACTGAGTGATTTATTGCCTGCAGTGATCATATATTAGAAGTCTAGGTTTTATAATATTTTGACATGTTGACTTGATGCCACAAGTGCCCTTTCTTTTAGATAGATATTTTTTCCTAAGTTCCTAGTTATTTCAGAACAGAATGTCTGGTGGTTGATGAGATGTGAGTAATTACCTTGCATGGATTACCTGTGCCAACATGAATAAAACAGTCTAGTAATAAAAGCAGTGTGCAAAAACAGTTAAAGCTTTATGATTTGGTATATTTATTAATACACCATGTGAACAGCTGACAGCTTTCAGCCATGTAATATCAGTAAGAAAGCATACACAAGCTTGTACTCTCTACTTCCGACCTGAAAATAAAAATTAAAAGCATTGGTTTCAACTGTATTGTATATCAGTCTTGAATATTTTATTGACCAAATAATGCTGTTTTAAACAAATATTAGCATGCTTAAAAGATGCAGTCTGCTAACAGTACATGTTGTAACTCAACAAGACCTGTATAGTCCCAGACCTTATTGTGCCAACAAATACTGTTTATAGTAACTTTGTAAGGAGTGGGTAAATTCTGTCTTCAGTTACGCTGATGCATCTGCAAACAAAGTTTGACTGCATAAGCTCAGGTAGGTGTTCTGCTGTTTCTTAGCAAAAGTTATTTAAAATACACAAAATGTTTTAAACACCCTCATTGAGCTCTAGTGCCAAGAAACATGTACAAATGAAAGGATGACTTCGTATGACAGTGTATTTTACAAAAACAGCCATTTTGTGCATTCCTGTTGCACACCCCTGAGAAATGCAGGCATTTTAGAGACACAACTAAGTATATTAAACATAATTAAGATATTGGATTATAAATGGACAGACTTGAAATTAGATGCCATTGCCAAGTACAGCTTCAGGAATCACAGTTTCGTGCACTTTTGATTTTATTTCCCAGCCCCAGTTTCTGTTTACAACGTGCATAAGAAATGCAGTTGAAAAGAATGCCCCAAATGTACGCAGTATTTTGTCAGATCAAAATTGCTGTTTTTCAGATTGTCTGTTCTGACCTTTAACCTTTGCACAAGACAGTGCTTCCTAAACAGTGCACTGTGATCCCTGGAGTTTTCAGTTGCTGGAACTGGAAGCAATAGAGGCATAAGCAGAGCACCATGCCAGCTGACAGGGTGGAAAACCTGAATAGAGCAAAGTTCATTAGGAACGGACATGGTGCAAAATGCTTGACAAGTGTTGCATTAAGGGATTCTTAACGAGAGATTATCGCTCTGAAGAAAATGGTGATTTCAAAGGTACAGGCTTTAGCATTGTTTCCCCCTCCCACCCCAATCAGGCATCTTGAATTCAACCAGTTTCTGTTGATTAAGAAAGGAAAGAATGTGTGAATAAGATTGCTGAAACCATTAGTGACTACACAATGAAATGCTTTGTTCTCCCAGGCAAATCAGAGTTATGGATGAGATTCAGACTATATTCAGGTATAAATTCTGTGCTGTGTACCTATGAAATATGCCCTTGGATAGCTGTTGAAACACAGTTGTTCCTCCTCTTAGGAAGATTAGATCAAAAGAAAACAGTAACAAATGTGTGTTGTACTAATAAGGACTCTCAGGCTGAGTCACAAGAATTTTCTCTGTAATAAAGACAAGAAGGATTTTTTTTTTTTTATGAAGCTAAACTTTTGAACAAAACATTTTTCCTTTAAAAGTTTCCAGATTATAACTGTTAGGGAATAATAAATTAGTGTGCATAAAATATCATTAATAAATCTGCCTCTACTACAAAAGTATTTTCTAATCTTACTACTTTAGAAATCAGATTATTTTCATTAATGACAAAGATGTTATGAAAATTCTTCTGCTTAGTTTTACTGTGCATAGTGTTACTGAAAAAGAGTTGAGGCATATTTTTCTTTTAATTAGAAGATATAGATAAAAATACAACCTTGAATTGAATGAAGGTGATGATTCTTCCAGTTCTTGTGGAATGAATGCTGCTTGCTACACAAAAGCCAGAAAACTTGCTGTTCTAGATTGCTTTATTCTCATGGTGTGTTAAAGAGGATGTTATGGATTTTTAGGAGATTTTTAAGAAATATCTATAGCCTTAATTAAAGATCTTATTTCAAAACAAAAGAATGATATACGGTGTTTAAATTATTTTAAGATCTAATCATAAGTAGACAGGAAAATAATGCTGGGATAAAGGTTTAGTTTCATTTAAAGAAATCTTCATGTTGACTAATGCAGGCATTCCTGTATGCATGTATGGGACATATATGTGGATCAAAACACTCAGAACTGAGATTCTGATTTCCTTTAAGTGCATGTGTTTCACACCTGCACTATTTGAGCCTAAAATGTTGCCATATAGTCCATTTACTATATATAGCTTAAGAATAATGCACGAATCTGAGTGCACCTTGAGATCTGGGTTTTGTTATCTGTTAGGTATTTGTGCTTTATGAAGTAGCAACTCCACAATTCTGATAGCATAGGATATGTGAGGGGAGAAAAAAGGGCACACTTCACATAAATCTGGTTTCATATAAAAAATAGGATTTCAGGGAAAAAAATTTATTTGTGCATTATAAACAAAGACCAGGTATTATTCTTTCACAACAAAATATTCTGCTGTCCCCTGCACACTCCTTGACAGATTTTCTTCCTGCAAATTTTTCCCTGTACTGATTCCAAGGATATTGTAAATTTCCCTGTGATTAATGCACATGCAGAAGCCTGACCAGAGTTCCTGTTCCTTTCACAGGCCTGTAAGCTGTGGGGTAAAAGGTGACAGAGTGGGCTGTGCTGCTCATGTGAGTGTATTCAGCCCACTGCATCCTGCAAATACCAGACTTCCTGAGATTTACTGTGGATGCACAGCATACGTGACACTAATTGAAAGTTTCTGCTTTATTGCATGTACACTACACAGCATCTTCCTCTGGCCAAAAGGTCCTTGCAAGAAATCCAAAGTGCTAGCCAGGGATTTTGGTTCTACCTGTGGCCTCAGAGAGAGCATGCCTGAATCTAAACTGTGTGGTTATAGAAGAATGGCACAGCAGAGTTTGCCTTTGAGACTGTATTCCCAGTGCCAGCTGCTGCAGGAAAAGGACAACAGGGCTGTTTTGTGGATGGTGATTTTCTGCCGTTTTCATTATGTAAAGCAGTTTCTGGAATGGGAGCTCTCCTGAGCTGCCATTCTTCTGTTACTGCATCATGACATCAAGTCTGAATTCAAACTTGAAAAGGTTTCAGCTCATTTGGCAAAATTTACTTATTGTCACACCGAAGGACTCCCATGTTTTCTACATGTAACTTATTCTGCTTTGTGTTAGACATCCTATAATGGTTTGGAAACAGTCTGGTGGTGAAAGGTGACAGGCTGTCAGACTTCTAGGACAGGAGACACATCCTGAGAGATTAAATTCTCAGGGACAAATACAGAACACATTATCCACCTTTTATAGACTTAGACACCACAGCTGGTGGTTGTTGGAGACTTCACTGACTTCCTAAGCAGGCACAGAAGCTTCTCTCTGTTTAGAAGTTCTCTAAAAAGAAAGAGTCAGTGTTATTAAAAAGTAGATATTAAAGTTTGGGGGTAGTGTATGTCCTTAGGGTCCATATTTGCCTATTTAGTACAACCTCAAACAGTTCTTGTTCCTATGCAATTCTGGAAAAAAAAAAAAAAGAAAAAAAAAAATGCATAACAGAGGGCTGTTACTACTCCTCCCTAACTCTGGGTAACAATCCTCATTCCCCTCCAGCTTAGGAATATTCACTGGCACAGAAAGGTATAAATTACATCTCTGTGTGCCAGCTTCAGAGAACCTGGCCACAAATACTTCAGTTGAGATTATTTTGTTCATTTCCTTCAAGGACAGTGAGAAAGACTGTGCTTTCTCTGATCTTTTAACTTAAAAAATATTAATTGAACAATCTTTAAGCCAAAAGATAGTTAAGTAAATGTTTATTTTAGACCTTCATTATTAAGTGCAGCTACTTAAAAGTTGAACAATTACTATCAAAGAGGGCATGTGTGAAAGTAGTAAAATGAGATAAAAATGTGGGAGAGTGAAAATCCAAAGAAAAAGTAGCTTTTAGCATAACAATTAAACACCCAATCTACCCTTCCTTTATTCCTTGCAGGGTAATTCACTGTAAGTGAATTAATGGTGAAACATTCAGTAATAGGCCTTGGTAAGGAAATAGGAGCAGTGTATCAGGATATCCTTTTTCCGCCCCAGAGTACCAATACTTTCAATTTTATATACAACGGAAGTAATTAATTGTAACACAAAGAAGCACAGCTGTGTTTCCTGATGGTCACACATGCAATAGCTGCTATTGTTTAGCATTCTGAGTATGTACAATGGAAACTGTTCAACTGCTTGGAACGTTTTATAGTCTCAGGGATTTAATTTCCATTAGTAGCTTTTGAATCCATAGTGGATTTTTAATATGCTATTATCTTAGATCCAATCCTGCATCCCTAATCAGGTAATTTTTTGCTGATGCCAGTGAGAGTTTAAACTGTATTAGGTGTAGCTGCCAAATGAGGAGATTTGCAGGCACAGGCCAATTTCTCATTGGAAGCAAAGGGAGTTATAGACTATTTTTCAGGATTTGTTTTTAGCTGTATGAGTTTAACTTATTCAAGTTCTAGTTTCAGTTAATATTCAAGTACCTTCCAGACTAAGAGAGGAAAGCTTCACTGCTATGCCTTTAACTAGGTATTAACTTCATTAATACTTTCAGACATTTTAGCTGAAATACAAGGATATCCTGTTATTTTGCAGTCCTATATTGGTTTCACTAGAATATGAAAAAAGAAGTGAATGAGACTATTTTGCTGCACTTGCTCTTCTTTAATAGCAATTTATTCATGTTTAAAGATATGTTTAGACTGAAAAAAAATAAGGAAGTGATGAAATTATTTCGTTCATTTCTTTTGTATAGGATTCAGATCTGTTTCATTTTAACAAGCTTGGAAGAACAGAGCATTTTCAGTCTCATAAGTGTCCATCTTTGTAAATCTCTACAGTACCCACTCCTACAGCTGCCAGAAAACACATCCACTTGAATCTGTGCCTCCCGAGGTCAAAGCTGTTATACACACCAAGGCAGAAATTTTCTGTATTGATAAGAATTTGCCTTGTGTAACAGCAGGTTTTAAAAACATTTCCGCTTTCAGCATTGCTCCAGTTTCAGGACAAAGCCTGAGCATCAGGCTTAACAGAGGAACTGTTAATACAGTGTGGATTTGGATCTAAGGATTATTCAAACTTGTAAAGGAAACAAATAGTTCTTGTAACAAAAGGTGGAGGAACACAACCGTTTAGCTTTTCTCTGAGTATAATTCAAACTTACTTGTAGATCATTTGGCACCACTGACTGATAATTCAGAACATACATTTTAAAATCAGCACTACAATCAAAATACTTAATCTTCCCTGAGCAACTTTTGTGATTTTATGTGCATGCATCTAGGGGAAAACATATTACTAATTCTCCAAACAACCTGATGGGAGTGAGGCACCCTGGTGAAGCCTCTGCTGAGCCTACAAATATTTTCTTTTTCTGTGATAAGACTTTTAATGCTCTGCCTTTAAGACAAACAAAGTAATTTGTATTTAAAAGGAGAGTTCTCTCAGAGATTATTACGAGCTGGTGAGAAGACTGCAACAAGGGTTTTGTTAACGTGAACCTATAAAAACAAAATCATACAGCTCAACTAGGCGCAGGAAGAAGAGAAAAAGCAGGGGGAAGTTTGCTTCTTGACAGGGAAGATGTCTCCCAGAGCAAGGTGCTCCCATTACTGCAGCCCTTTGCCCCAGCAGGGGAGTCAGTTCCCCACAGCACAGTTCAGTGAGGAATCAGCTCTCACCCTGCAGCTGCTGGGGACACGTACAGCCATTGTGTCCTCCTTCCTTCACAGCCACCTGCACAAGGCTGAGGAAGAATCCCCTGTAGAAGCCCAAGTAACCCCAAAAAACACCAAGTGCTTGAGCTGTGGGAACACTTCTGTTTCCTTGTGCCCATGCTCTGCACATTGAGCTGTTATCCCTTGGATTATTGCCACAGTGCTCTCCAGTGCTGCCCCAGGCTCAGTTCCACACCAGGCTGGCTGGACTCAAGGTTGGACATGGCTTGCCTCTTTAGTACTACTGATCCACTAGGAAAAATTTTTTAAAAACACCTTTCTTCACAGATTTGACTCTGCCTTATTGAATTTATTTTGCTTACATTTAAAAAACATAATAAAATCCATGACTTTTGTAAGTAACAAACAGCTGAATAAATTTATAATCAAAAGAATATGCTTTCAAGTAAAATAGTTCTGAAAAAGAGACAAAGCCAAATTCATGTCATATTAAGTGAAATAATTGTGTCCCTGGCTGAAGGGCAATATTCTTTTAATATGTAACATGGAATATTTATTTTTGTAGCAGTAACAGAGAAATACCCATCTAATTGCAAACAGTTCTCAAAAATATATTTGGACCACAGATTTAAGACATCTGAATTCCAGAGACTGAAGGGAAGAAGGATCTATAAAGATCAAGTCCTATCACATGGCTGACCTTCTCCCTATATATACCTCTTTGTTCTTTTGATATTCAAGTTTGTAGTTCCCTAGTGATTCCAAGAACTAATAAATTCCTGGAGAGGAAGTAACAATGAAAGCAGCTGGAAGACTATCAATTTCTTTTTCTTTTTTTTAAATACAGCTCTCTTCACCATGATAGTCCATTTTGAACTGCTTCTTCTGTATCTCATGTTAGACTTCCACACCTCATCTTGGCCAAACGTCCAATGAACTTAGGTTTCTTTTCAGATTTTCAGACTTCAGTGTTTTTTGAGTGTTGGTCAATTAACAAAATAAATACTTTGTGTTACTAAACCTGGTGTGTCTGAGTTTTTGCAGATTCCTAAAATCCTCACCAGGTAAGGCTCCTGCTAACTAGCTCGCTGGAATCCTGTGTCCTTCTGAGAGCCCATCATCTAAAGTATGCACTTTGTGGTTTAAAAAGTTCTCTCTACCGATCCTGGTAGGGATACTGGAAATATAAGTACTGCACTGTTTTGAAAGACGTCAGTATTTTCTATGTGATGTTTCATCAGACATCCCTCACAATCTAAATACTTTTTAAGGTTGTTATGATTCATCATTTTAGATTAAGATGGTCTCCTGCAGTCCTAATATTATTATAATGTCATTTACTTTTGCAGACTTTATTTTGTGATTAAGACAAGGAGTTAACAGCACTCAGTAATGCAGAGATGGGCATTACTTGCCATAGCAATACAAACTTCATCCTCAGCAACACTGTTCCTGACCTTGGGCACTTGTGGGTATCTTCAGTGCCCAAGTGCCTTGAAAAGTTCTGGCTGAGACAGCAATTTCTGCAATGTGCAAATTTACACACCAGGAACTGGATGAAAAGAGTTGATCCATTTCACAAAAAAGGGTTAAATCCATTTCAAGGCTAGCGGCTGTTGCTAAATTCATGCATCCTGGATTGGAATCAATATCTAACATCTGACGAGCACTGGACTGTATTAGCACACATTATTACTGAAGAGATGCTAGCACTAACAGCTTTGGTTCTGCTTGGGAGCACACACACGCATGTTGCATTCTTCTTCCATATTGAGTGTCTATTCTGCTGCTATAATTTGATAGTACACAGAGTGGAAGAACAGCAGACTCATATTTTCCTTTGAAATTATAAACATAAGCATAGGAGTTCTGTATTGCTTGGCATGGAAGCTGTGATTTTGTCTTTCTTGCAGGCTGGCTTTGTCTTGGACACTGACAGATTTTTCTGGATGATGGTGATCGGAAAAAATTTTCTAAAAGTCTAATAAAGACAAGACCTGCATTTTCAAATGCCTATCACCACAGTATCTGACCACATACAAATATTAGGTGTGCCTTTACCTGCCTACATTTTAAAGGAGTCTGTGAAGGTGATAGGTTTGAAGTTTTTACTTCCTCTTTTGTTTTGCTGTGTAGGATAATACAGAAGCACTCATCTTTACAACCTGTGGGTAAAATGCACGTGAGCCAGAATGCAAAGCCAGTGCTCTCATCTTACATTCAGAGGTGACAACTCTGGAGTGGAGTACACAACATTTACAAGTCCTATCTGATATTAGCATGCAAAAATGGAGGTACGCTGTGGAGAGGTCAACAAAACAAGCAAGCCCATGTCTCCCACAATATATGCACATGTGGCTATTTGGCACCAATAAGCCAGATTGCTTCCCAACCGGTTATTCTCTAGAAACAGTTTATCTGGGCAGCCATCTCCACACCAGCAATTACTGGTGTGTCCTGAAGGCCTAAAGAGTGTTTTGGTGTGCAGCAAAGGGAAATTGGGAAGGTCTGTACAATCCATGGGATCCTCATTTCCCCCTGTAGCTGGCTTTGTGTGCAAAGTTCTTGATGCAGAGTAACCAAGTGACAGGACAGGTGAAAGGCAAGAGGACATCAGCAGCACAACTGCTATCACACTGTTGAGGGAAGGATTAAAACCAGCAGCCCAGGTGGGAGCTGTGCTGCCTCCCCGGCACATAACGCTGTCACTGGAGCGCCTTCTGCACCGCTGCTGGGAGCCCTCACTTGAAGACAGACAGACAAATTACTACTTTTCCAATTTGTCCTAATGATAAGGAGTTCTGAAATACAATGCAAATCATGGCCTTCAGCATCCTTGTCAGCAAGCAGAGCAGCTTATTGCAGAAGTTACAATGTATTCCAATCTAACTGGGCATATTTATTTAGATACAGGAAATGAAAAAAGCAAACAATGCTGTCCCCTTTGCAGTGGAACTCTATCCCTCCTGCAGCACTGCAATGTCAGCCTTCTCAGAACTACTCTTCCACGAAGCCGAAAGGCCCACGCGAGTCCCTCCTTTTTCCCTGCACTGCTGCCACCACTGACTGCTCGCTGCCCTCCCCAGCTCACGGGCAGCCCCCCTGAACTCCCATCAAGGGTGCTACGGTAATCCTCCACCCCGCCTCCTCCGTGAATCCTGGCGGCTCGGCCGCTTTCCACGGCACCAACCCCATCAGCACCTGGATGGAGCCTCCCGGCCCTGCAGCCAAATCCAGCTGCAGCTGCTATTCTCGTGTCTCGACCCTCTTCAAGGCCAGCAGTGCTCCCATGGCACCGGCTTGGCCACTTTTCCCCTCACACTTTCCTGCCCTTTCCTAGAGGAGCTTCTTCACGGGGAAAGCGCTGCTGGGCGGCGGGGCAAGATAACGCCGGGGCCCGGGCGCCCAGGACAAGCTGGCCCAGGCTGCGGCCCGCGCTCCCGCCCGCGGAGGGGCTACTGAGGAGGAAAAGCAGGCCCGGCTGGTTCCTCCCGGCCAACTTTTCTTCCCGGGGAGCGCCGCCAGCCCTCCCGCCCACGGCACGTGCTGATGGACGGGCGGGGGCGGCGGGCGCGCTC